>MU004231.1:459403-936817 GCA_010405405.1 Microthyrium microscopicum
TAAAGTTTCTATATTTAGTATAAGCTATAACTACTTACTATCTATAGATTATTATCCTTATTTAGTAATCTATTAATAACTAGCTATTCTAGCTTTACTATATTTATAATAAGAGCCTAGATATTTTAATAGAAGCCTATCTTCTTGCTTTTAAGAGTATACTTAATAGCTATAATTTCTTTATATGCTTATAAAAGCTAGCTAGGCTAAGGACGTTAAGAAGCTATCTAATTACTAAGTTGTCCTTTACTATTGCTTACCTAAGCTTCTAAAGCACTAACTATTATACCTACTATAAGAATATTTAAAGGCTATAATTTTGCTACTAAAGCTTTAGGTAATAATACTAAAAATAAGTCTAGTGCCTAAATAATCTTAATTATATTAGAGTTAAAGTAAACGCGATTATTATTACTATAAATAACTACTCTAAGTATCTAATCTACCTACTTATAGACGAAGTTAAGGTAGTCCTTAGCTACTTCTTTAATAAGTTAGAAGTATAGATATATTTATTAACGTAATTACTTAGTTTTATACTTTAACTTTATAAGAGTATACGCTAAATACTTAAAAAGAAAGTAAAGTTAATAAGAGATAGACTTAGTAATAAAGAGCATAGAATATATAGACTCTTTAACTACTCTAGTTAATAAACTAACCTCTATAGTTCTTAACTTAGAAGGTATAACCTATAGGTATATAAGATTTATTAGTAATTAGCTAATATATATTCTAGAAGTATTACTTACTAATAGATGCTTTAGAGTCTTAAAATTCTTTAATTACTTTATTGCTAAAACTAGTACCTAGCTTATAAGAATTCCTTATAGTACTATAATTAAACTACTTTTAGTACATTAGTAGGTTAATAACTCTAATATTATTAGATATTTTGCTCTTCTTTATAGAAGCTTCTCTATTACCTAATTTATTTATTAGTCTTAGACTAAGAAAATACTTATTACTATAATATAGGCTTTTTTATCTTAATAATTAGTATACTCTTATTAACTTAAGGATAATTACTTTTCTTAATAATATTTATTAGATTGCTAAGTTCTTACTAATATAAGAATTATAAAGATACTAAATCCTTAATCTTAGCTTTATATAGTGTTCTTTAACTATGTCTATTATAAGGAAACTCCTTTCTTTATCCTAAAAGAAGAACCTATATAAGACGCTACTAAAATATTTAAGGAAATATTTAAAAAAATCTAGTCTATTTACTATTACTTTTATTATTATAGTTAACTAATATACTACTAAAAATATTATTACCTTACCTACTCTTAATATCGTTACTACTTTATCTAGGTATTAAATATATCTAGATATAATAGAGATTGCTAGTAAGTAACGTTCCTATATATAGTAATAACCCCTAAATAACTATTATTACTCTAAGTATCTAATCTACCTACTTATAGATAGAGCTTAAGGTAGTTCTTAGCTACTTCTTTAACTAGTTAAGAGTATAGATATATTTATTAATGTAATTACTTAATTTAACTATAAAGGTAATATACTATTTACTTAGTAGGGCGTAAGATATAGAAATAGCGCTATCTTAACTAGGAAAGAAAGATTATTACTTCTTAGTAACTACTTTAGTAACTACTAAGTTTTTAAATATAACCCTAGCTTTATATAGCGTTTTTTAACTATATCTATTATAAAGGAACCTCTTTTATTATCTTAGAAGAAGAGCTTGTATAGAATACTACTAAAACGACTAAGGAAATATTTATCTACTTAATACCTCTACTACATTACTTAAGTATCCTTACCTAGTTTAATAGCTATATAATAGTACCTCTATTAGACTAGGAATAGTAGATAAATCTCTAACTTTACTAGTTACGTAAAGAAGTAAGTAGTACTATATAATTAAAATAATAATTAGGCTACTTTTAGCTTAATTTATGTACTATTTACTATTACTCTTATTATTATAATTAACTAATATACTACTAAAGGTACTATTACCTTACTTACTCTTAATATTGTTACTACTTTATTTAGGTGCTAAATATATCTAAATATAATAAAGGTTACTAATAAGTAATATTTCTATATATAGTAACGACTCTTAAACGATTATTATTACTCTAAGTATCTAATCTATCTACCTATAGATAGAGCTTAAGGTAGTCCTTCCTTTACTATATTACTTAAGTATCCTTACCTAGTTTAATAGCTTATTAAAGATATTTATAGAGGCTTATAATATATTAAATATTTCTTCTTATTATTAAGTAGAATTATACTAGAAATATATTCTGCCTAATAAATTCTTTAGACTTTAAATCTAATACATATATAAACTACTAGAGTTAGGAATACTACTAGAAGCCTCTTAAGTCTAGCTTAATAGACTATATAATAGTACTAGATATAAAAATTTTTAAAAGAAACTCTCTTATTCCTATAGAAAAGATAATTTAAGAAAGAAAGAAGTTAATAGCGCCCTTTAAGTAGCGTAAGGTAAGAAAGACTTTTTTAGTATACTATAATTAGTCTTTAATATTAATCTCTATTAAATTAAGAATAGTAAATAAATCTCTAACTCTACTAGTTATATAAAGAGGTAAGTAACACTATACAATTAAAATAATAACTAGGCTACTTTTAGCTTAATTTATATATTATTTACTATTACTCTTATTATTATAGTTAATTAATATACTATTAAAGGTATTATTACCTTACCTACTCTTAATATTATTACTACTTTATCTAGGTACTAGATATGTCTAAATATAATAAAGGTTACTAGTAAGTAACGTTCCTATATATAGTAACAATCCCTAGATAATATATAGTATTAAGGATCATAAGGCTTTATATAAAATTTTTAGAGTATACTATAGGTATAATTAGATACGCTAAATAGATTTACTACTATAGGCGCTAGTTATTACTCTAAGTATCTAATCTACCTATCTATAGATAGAGCTTAAGGTAGTCCTTCCTTTATTATATTACTTAAGCATCCTTACCTAGTTTAATAGCTATATAATAGTACTAAATATAGAAATTTTTAAAGAAAACTTTCTTATTCCTATAGGAAAGATAATTTAAGAAAGAAAGAAGTTAATAGTACTCTTTAAGTAGCGTAGGGTAAAAAAGACTTCTTTAGTATACTATAACTAGTCTTTAATATTAATCTCTATTAGACTAAGAATAGTAAATAAATCTCTAACTTTACTAATTATATAAAGGAGTAAGTAGCATTATATAATTAAAATAATAACTAGGCTACTTATAGCCTAGTAGGAGTAATATCTTACTCTTAGTATAGTAAGTATATAGGACCTTATTATAAAGAATTATATAGTATATAGAATAAGTAATACCTTAAAGCATAGAGTAAAATTAGAGATAGAAGTTCTAAGTATAGGCATTAGTAATACTATAATTAATAATAGTGCTAAGGTAATAGTTACTATTATAGTCTACGTCCTAGAGACTAGTAGGATAAAAGTAGGTATAATAGCACTTTATAATAATAAGAAGTATTATATATAGACTTAGCTTAATTTATATATTACTTACTATTACTCTTATTATTATAGTTAACTAATATACTATAGAAGATACTATTACCTTATCTGCTCTTAATATTATTACTATTTTATTTAGGTACTAGATATATCTAGATATAATAAAGGTTGCTAGTAAGCAACGTTCTTATACGTAGTAATAACTCCTAGATAACTATTATTACTCTAAGCATTTAATTTACTTATTTATAGATAGAGCTTAAGGTAGTCTTTAGCTACTTCTTTAACTAGTTAGGAGTATAGACGTATTTATTAACGTAATTACTTAATTTAACTATAAAGGTAATATATAGCTTACTTAGTAAGGCGTAAGATATAGGAATAGCGCTATCTTAATTAGGAAGAAAAAGTTATTACTCCTTAGTAACTACTTATAGTAGTAACTACTAAGTTCTTAAATACTTCCTTAGTTAGCTATAACGAATATAAGAAATATATCTTTTTACTAGGTCTAGGAGATAAAAGCCTAGTTATATGTCCTGCTTATAACTTGCTAGGACTAGAATAATAATATTAAAGGCTAATTAGAACATTTAGGAAAGATAGACTATAAAGGTAATATATAGCTTACTTAGGGCGTAAGATATAGAAATAGTAATATCTTAACTAGTTAGAAAAGGCTATTACGCCTTAGTAGCTAGTTATATAGTAATTTTTAATTCCTTTCCTTAAAAATTATATTTTCTACCTAAAGATTATAACTACTTTATCTAAGTGCTAGATATATCTAGATACTAATATCTAGATATATCTAGATATATCTAGATATATCTAGATATATAAAAAGTTATTAGTAAGCGTTATTTATATCCTATTATACATAGCTTTAGCTATAATAAATTTACTTAAGTATAGTATAAGCTATACTTAAATAATTATAATATACCTAATAAGTTTAAAATATTTTAAATAGTTTTATAATATTTCTAATAAAGTATATATTATCTTATACGTATCTAATATTTTTATAATAAGTTTTAAATAACTATAATGTACCTAATAAGTTTAAAATATTTTAAATAGTTTTATAATATTTCTAATAAAGTATATATTATTTTATGCGTATCTAATATTTTTATAATAAGTTTTAAATAACTATGATATACTTAATAAGTTTAAAATATTTTAAATAGTTTTATAATATTTCTAATAAAGTATATATTATCTTATACGCATCTAATATTTTTATAATAAGTTTAAAATAATTATAATGTACTTAATAAGTTTAAAATATTTTAAATACTTTTAAAATATTTTTAATAAAGTACGTAGTTATCTTATACGCATCTAATATTTTTATAATAAGTTAAATATAACTTTTCTAGTATAATACGTAGTCTAATTTATAATGCATGATAATTTTTTTACGATATAAAAGGTATAGCAATAAGTTATAAAGCTAATAGTATTTAAGTAAAGCTAGATTTAAGGTTCTACTCTAAACGAGTAGACTAAGATACGCTTAACTACTTTTAGATAATATAAGACGTTCTTAAATAATATTTTAAGTTATGCAAAGATATTAGTCCAATTAAATAGCTCTTAGTAAGACTTAATTATTAGCATATAATACCTAATATTGCATCGTAACTTTAAAGTCTTTTTAACTTTATACTAATATATCTAACTTTAATATTTATACCTTCTATTACGATATAATTTACCTTAATAACTATAGTTTAAGACTAGGCATAATTAGCGTTACTTATACCTATAGCTTATATATAACTTCCTTATTATCTATGCTATAATCTTTTTAGCTATTAGCATTCCTATATTTTTTATCTTATAAAGCTAGCTAATATTAATATCTTCTACGTCTAAAGTAATAACTAATTTATATTGTAACGTATATTCTTACCTATTATAAGATAGCACTAATATTTCCTTAAAAGCTAAAGGTAAAGTTGTAAAGCTAATTTTATTATATACTAGTATACTAGATTTAAGTATATAGTATAATCCTTTCTAAAGCTTTACACGTACTTAAAAGTCTTATTATAATATTAGCTATTAAGTAGCATTCTTAACTTAGTATAAGCATTCTCTTTCTTAAAGTCTACTTATTAGCTTTATTCTAAGAGCATAATTTATATGCTAAATACTATATATTCCTCCCTAAAGACTATTGCTAAAAATCTACTTATTAGCTTTATTCTAAGAATATAATTCGCGTGCTAAATACTATACATTCCTCCCTAAAGACTACTACTAAAAATCCGCTTGCTAGCTTTATTCTAAGAATACAATTTGCGTACTAAATACTATATATCCTTCCCTAAAGACTATTGCCAAAAATCCGCTTACTAGCTTTATTCTAAGAATATAATTCGCTACGTTAAATACTATTATATCCCTTCCTAAAGACTATCGCCAAAATCTGCTCGCTAGCTTCATTCTAAGAATATGATTTACTATGCTAAATACTATTATATTCCTCTCTAAAGACTATTGCCAAAATCTACTTACTAGCTTTATTCTAAGAACATAATTCGCTACGCTAAATATTATTATATCCCTCCCTAAAGACTATTACTAAATATCTACTTACTAGCCTTCTTTTAATAGTATTATTTATACAATATAAGAATATATCTTACTCCCTAAAGACTGCTACTAAAAGTCTACTTGTTAGCGTTCTTCTAATAATATTATTTATATAATATAAGAATATATCTTACTTCCTAAAGATTGTTACTAAAAGTCTACTTGCTAGCATTTTTCTAATAGTATTATTTATACAATATAAGACTATATCTTGCTTCCTAAAGACTATTACTAAAAGTTTGCTTACTAGCTTTCTTCTAATAGTATTATTTATATAATATAAGAATATATCTTACTTCCTAAAGATTACTACTAAAAGTCTACTTGCTAGCGTTCTTCTAATAGTATTATTTATATAATATAAGACTATATCTTCCTCTTAAATACTACTACTAAAACCTTCTTAATGCCTAATAATAAACTAATATATTAACTATAAATATATACTCCCTAGCGTAGTAAAGATTACTTTAAATAAAGCTCTTATTATAGGTTATTAACTAGTATTTTAGTAGCTAATAATATATATATTTCCTATTTCTTAGTACTTACTATAAGTTATTACTAACTTATTAATTATTAAGAAATACTACATATTATATACTATAACTTGTACTCATTTTTCTTTTAAACTACTACTAAATATCTTTCTACTTTTAAATATTAAGAGATACTATATATTGTATACTATAACTTATACTTATTTTTCCTTTAGACTACTACTAAATATTTTCCTACTTTTAAATATTAAAAGATACTATATATTGTATACTATAACTTATACTTATTTTTCTTTTAGATTGCTACTAAATATCTTCCTATTCTTAAATATTAAGAGATATAGTATATTATCTATCCTTATTTACGCTTATTTTTCTTAATACTATTACTAAATATTTCCTTGTTATAGACTATTAAGAGATATAGTATACTACTTACTCTTACTTATGCTTATTTTTCTTAGTATTATTACTAAATACTTCCTTATTATAAATTATTAAGAGATATAGTATATTGCCTATCTTTACTTACGCTTATTTTTTATAGTACTACTACTAAATACTTCCTTATTATAGTTCTTTAAGAAATACAATAAAGTACTTAATAATAATAGGACTTCTTTTTTCTTTAGCGCTATATTTAAAGGTATATCTTTATTAAAGTCTAAGTAATATAGTAAGTAGCCTAGTAGCGCGTATTATTTATTTCTTTCTAAATATCCTTATCCTTTAAAGTTATAATAGTAAATTATATAGTTAATTATATTACTGTTTGCTAGCCTCTTTATTAGCTATATTTCTTTCTATTTTAAAAACTTATATTCTAAATTACTTATATAGTTAAACACTTATATACTAAATCTATCTCTATCTTTTCTTTATATTAAACTATAGTATAGAACTTCTTAAAAGCTATATCTTCTTATTTAAGTATTCTTTAACGTAAGATTATAGCACTATCTTATAAACTAGTAAGCTCTAATTCTCTAAGAATAGATATCAATATTATAATATTTAAAATTTAGAGTTTAAAGTAAGTATTATCCTTCTAATATATTAAACGTAGTCTTTCTATATACTAACTCTATTATAATCTAGAGAATTAGAAATATTAAGTCTCTATACTAAACTAGTACTACTTATAATAGCTAAAGACAAGATCTTTATAGTTAAATTTAATTACTATAGTATACCTATCTAAGCCCTATTTAATCTTATACGCTATAAACTAAGCAATAGCTAATAATATGCTTATCCTTTCCTCCTTAATAATTCTAGATATAGCAAAGTAAAGCATATACACTATAGCGCATCCCTTAACTTACTAATAATAATTAAAGATATATTTATTATTATTAGTTTATAAGAAGAAGTTCTATAATCTATTATAGAATTAGTTTTTAGACGCTAGCCCTTTTAGTATAGCTATTCTTAAAACTATAGCTAATAGTATTACGACGTAGTAAGTGCTTTATATATAGACAAAGTCTTTAAATCATAGCGTCTAGAACATAATACTATTTATAGTGCCTACAAGTAGATTAAGGTATAAAGATATCCTTAGGATACCTATAAGTCCTTAGTTCTAATATTAAAATAATATAACTAATAGAGACCACCCCTAGTATTTACGAGATAAAATAATAGATAGCTTATAGCAATATTCTTACAAGCTTATTAAATCTAATTACTATACTAATACCTAGTTAAATTCCTAACAAGCTCGTAGCCTCTATTAATAACCTTTTAAGCTTATTAACAAATATTGTTCTAAGACCTAGTAAGAGCTTTTATGAGAGGACTATACTATAATTAAGTTCTAAAGGGTTTCTTATAGTACTTAAAGGAGGTATTAAAGTATAAATACTACTTTAATAACTTACTTAGTAAACACGCGTACTCTATGCTAAATTATTATAACGAGTTAATATACTATCCTTTAGCACGTCTTTAAACTTATTATAATAGGTTAAAGAGGATATAAAGCTTAATATTAAGGCTAAAAGATATAAGAATAACTTATTTTATAATATAGGAGTATTTAGTAAAGTATATTAGTTATTTATTAACTCTTCTACTAATATTCTATATAGACGTATATTAAAGAAGAAGAAGTAGAAGAAGTTAAATATTAAAAAGATTAAGTAGTTAAATATACACGATTTATTAGCTTCCTTTTATTAGATATAGAGTTACTCTAGGCTTTAATATTACTTCTAATAGTTTAGCCTTTCAAACCTTAAAGGTTTAAATATATTATCTACTACTTTATTAAGAAACATCTCTACTTAGACGTAGCTATACCTCTACTAAAAGTAATAATAGTATATAGACTAATTAAAGTCGTATCTACTTAATATAATCTAGTAGACTCTAGTCCTAACGCCTTAATCTACTATAATAACTAAGGTCTAAGTAAGAGACTTAGAGCTACTTAGATATAGTATACTATATTTAGATAAGGTGCTAATAATTAAAGTAGTAGAAATTAATATATCTTACTTATATTAAGAAGTTAGAAAAGTATAGTCTAGTAAAGTTATTACTATTTAATTATAAATCTTTTATATTCTAATAAGATATTAGAAGATATTTAAAGATATAAACTAATAAGATGCCTTTAAACTTAAGGGTTACTATATAAGATAACTCTTATAGAACGCTCTAAACGTTACTTCTAATATTAAAGTTCTAACCTCTCTCTATAAGAGAAAGACACTAATTCTATATTACCTCTAGCTCTATTATAACTTATCTAACTATAAGCTTTAAGTAGTTAAAAGTCTTAATATAAGTAGTACCTCCTTAGCTAACTATATTAGTTTATAACTAATAATATATTAGGCCTTTATTCCTAGTAGTATAGTAATAGCTAATATATTCTTACTAACTAGCAACTAGTACAAACTTACTATATTTACTACTTCTAATAGCTTTATAACGCGCTTTAACGTAATAGCTATCTATTAAGGCTTTACTAACAACGTAACGTTTAACTACTAGAGCTTTAATAAATAAACCTAGAATACTTATAGCTATAGTACTTTAATGCGATAGCTATCTATTAAGGCTTTACTAGTAATGTAACGTTTAACTACTAAAGCCTTAATAAATAGACCTAGAACACTCATAGCTATAGTACTTTAACGCAATAGCCGTCTATTAAGGCTTTACTAGCAACGCAACGTTTGACTACTAAAGCCTTAATAAATAGACCTAGAATACCTATAGCTATAGTACTTCAACGTAATAGCCGTCTATTAAGGCTTTACTAGCAACGCAACGTTTAATTACTAGAGCCTTAATAAATAGACCTAGAATACTTATAGCTATAATGCTTTAACGTAATAGCTATCTATTAAGGCTTTACTAGCAACGTAACGTTTAACTACTAGAGTAAGAGTAATAGGCTTAGAATAAACTATAGCTATAGTGCTTCAACGTAATAGCTATTTATTAAGGCTTTATTAGCAACGTAACGTTTAACTACTAGAGTAAGAGTAATAGGCTTAGAACAAACTATTACTATTATGCTAGCTACCTAGCTAACTATAGCAACTTTACTAGCTATATAACCTTCTACCACTAAGGTAAGAATAATAAGCTTAGAGCAAACTATTCCTAGCTTAGCTAAGTATACTAACGTTATAAGCTTACAACCTTCTACTACTAGGGCGAGAATAATAAGCTTAGAGTAAACTATTCTTAGCCTAGCTAAGTATACTAACGTTATAAGCTTATAACCTTTTATTACTAGAGCAAGAATAATAGGCTTAGAGTAAACTATTTCTAGCTTAGCTAAGTATACTAACTTTATAAGCTTATAACTTTCTACTACTAGAGTAAGAATAATAAGCTTAGGGCAAATTATTTCTAGCTTAGCTAAGTATATTAACTTTATAAGCTTATAACCTTTTACTACTAGAGAAAGAATAATAAGCTTAAGGTAAATTATTCCTAGCCTAGCTAAGTATACTAACTTTATAAGCTACGTAACGTTTAACTATTAGAGCTAGTAAGTTAAATATTAGCCTTAATTATTCTAATAAGCTACGTTAGTTATATAATAATTAATTACTAGAATAAGATTAACGAGCTAGAAGTATAGTAGACCTAAATATTATAATGACTAAATAATATATAAGTATTTGTAACTTATTTAGCTTATGCGAATAAGCCTAAAACTAAAACCTAAGGAAGAATATATAGCTATAAGATATATATCTACATCTAGCACTAGCTTAATAATATATTCTTTTCTAGTATAATAATAAGTTAGGCATAGATTAAGGAATAGTTTTAATACTTTAACTATAAGTTAGAATCTCTCTTATTACTTTATTATTCTTTACTAACTCTAAGCCTTAGATAGCTATATATAAAATAATTATAATAGAATCTCTAATATTATATATACTAAATTATTTACTAGCTTATACCTACTCATACTTATTCTAGTTATTATTAAGTAGTCCTACTTTAGTTAAGTTAATATTCTATAGTAAACTCTATAAGAGAGTAAGTTAAACTCTCTATATTACGTACTACTAAGGTAAAGAACTATTCCTAGTATTCTATTAGCTAAGATCTTCTAATAAGTTCTAATATTAGATTGTATTATATTAAATAAAAATAAAACTAACCTTACTACTAACCTAACTAACTAGTAGTCTACTAATAATAATAATTTATAATTACTAATAACTTATAATTACTAATAGCCTATAATTATAATTCTTATTCGTTCTAGACGCTAGGAAATAGCTCCTTAAAGAGAATATTTCCTACTAAGTAAGATAAACCTAAATTACGTATAAAGTCTTTATTATATAATCTTACTAAGTACTTACTAAAATCCTAAGTACCTAACGCGTATTTATATTATAACCTATATTTGTTCTATACTTCTTTATAACCTCTATTGTTCTAGCATTAGTTCTTTCTCTATCTATATCTTATACAATATATTAAAACTATCTATAAAAAAGATAGTTACTATCTAATATTAGCTCTATTATCTTTTTGCCTAACGTAGATTATACGTTATATAATAATATAAAAGTAGAGCATAGGATATACTTAAACTAAGACTTTAGCTTTAATTAATATAATCTAACTAAAAGGTAATAATAATACATATAGGTAGAAAGTAATAGTAAATACTAGAGTAATAGAAGAAGTAAAATATAAGCAATATTAAGAAGCATATAGAATAAGTATAAAAAAACGTTAAGATTATATATACTACTTTAAAGAATCTATACTAACTATAGTTCTATAGGAAGTAGATTAACGTTTTATTTAGGTAGGCTACTACTATAATTCTTTCTATATAGAGTAAGCTAAAGTACCTAGTAGTTCTATTATTAATACTTATACTAAATACGTTACTTCTAAGCTTATAGATATATCTTCTACCTCTATCTCTTCTTTAGGAAGTACTTTTAAATAAGCTAAGATAAGGTAGAAAACGCATCTAAGGCTAAAGGTACTTTTATATAAGCTAATCCTCCTAAAGAGACTTATAGAGGTAAATAATATATCTACGTTAGGAGGATTATATATATATCTTAAGTATAAATCCTTATTACGGCTCTATTCTTCCTTAATCTTATCTAAATTATAACTACTATAAGGAGCAAGTCTACTTAAGAGATAGGTAAAGAACATTCTATATAAATAGTAGTATAAGAAAATACGCAAACTACTATAATTATCTCTTCCTTTCTATAGTAGGCATATACTACCCAATTCTTTAGTAATTATAGTAACTAAAGTAGCTAGCAATGCTATAACCTTATATAAGTTATAAATATCTTATTAGATATAGAGGAAACTATAGCTATTAAACCCTTCCTAATTCCTTACTTATATTATACTACAAAGTAGTATATAAGCTATAGCCACTAGATCTAGCATTGCTAAAGTTCAAATCTATATGAAAATTTACTAGTAAGTTTCCTTCCCTATTTATTAATTAATATAAATAGTTATATTAATAGCCTAGATTTAGACCTACATACGCTCTTTCTTACTAATTAATTATAAACATATAAATAGTATACTTATTAAACTCTACTTTAGTAAGATTCTAGAGTCATTACCTTACTACGTAAGTAGTCTTTAAATAAGTGCTTTAATTAGTACATATGCCTTCTAGGTCTATCTATTATAAGAAACAATAAACCTTAAAACTACCTATTAGTTATTTAGAAATAGTAATATTTAAGAAAGCTAGCTAGCATCTTACTTTAATAATAACCTTAGCAAGAAGTAAACATCTAATGTCTAATAAGCTTACTAGATCTACTCTACTATCTACCTATATACTACTATAGCTCCCTCCCTTAGTAATATATATATATAAACGTTACTAATAACTCTTTAGTAATTAGAGAGAACTACTACTAAGTTAGAAGCAATATATAGGGCAATTAATAGTCGTAGTCTAGGTTACGCTAATATATAGTACCTAAACATTAGAAAGGTAAAGATCTTACTAAATAAAGAGAATAAGCAAGCTAGTAAGTATATTATTTAGTTATAACTTTCTATATACTTTACTTATATTACTCTTTTTGCCTATCCTCTTTCCTTCTTAAGTAATACTTAGAATACTCTTAAACTTTACTATATTTACTTCTCTAATAGTACTTTTCTTACTACTTTTAGCTACTATAGCTTCTTATTAAATATTTATATAGTAAGAAGTTAAAAGAATTAGCATAGAGGCTAGCAGAATAACCTTAATAATTAATAGAATTAAAGATACCTAATTATGCTCTTTACCTACCCTACGATAGAGTTAAAATATAGCTAATTAACTCTATAGAAATAGTATTAATAGCTACTATAGCGTGCTAGCTGTGCTATTTATTTACCTTATAATAAAGCTAATATATAGCTAATTAACTTAATAGAACTAGTATTAATAACTAGCGCAACGCGCTAGCTATACTATCTACTTATAAATTAATGACTTTAATACCTAAGTAATTAATCCTACTAAGTTAGTGTTAATAGTTAGCGTAAGGCGTAATATATAGCGCTATTAATACCTACTACGTAATTACCTAATAGATTATATAGAAGGAGCAATAGGAGCACTTTAAAATAATTTATTAAATAGAGAAAGTAATTTAACTATGCTTATAATATTACTAAAGTAAATAAAGTAAATCTACCTATTATAAGTCTTAGAGGTCCTAAATATAGTAATAGGTATATACTTCTTAATAGGATTACTAAACTCTAAAAGCTTACTAGACTATTAAGAGCATAACATATTATTACTATTTATAGATATATACTACTTCTTCTTCTCCTTCCTTTTCCTTAACGATTACTTCCCTTAGGTTCCTATATAGTGGAGCTATTATTTCCATCCTAATAACGATAGGTAATAGTAGCTAATTAAAAACTCTCTAAGACGTTAACTACCGCCTAATAGTAGTTATAACTACTACTAGACTAAATAGTTAATAAACCTTCTACTATACCCTACTAACCTAGACTAATATTAATATCCTTATTACCTTAAATGCTATAGCTAATACTAGAGTAGAAAGTTAGGAACTATCTCCTTAAAACTAGCCTACGCCTTTATTAATTTCCTTACTACTTTAGACGTATATATAGTATATTTTACTATACTATAACTTTATTAGACAATATACTAACTTCTTCCTAAGATAAGGCTATATTAAAGCTAAAGGAGGCTACTACTCTATCTATGGTAGGAGAAACCTAAGCACTAACTATTCTTAGACAAAACTTAAAATATTATAGAACTAATACGAGATAGAATATAATTATCTATTGTTCTATATATTACTTTATAGAGAATCCTATATTATAATAAGTAAGGCTAAGACGTTAATTCAAACTATTAATATAAATAACATTAGTTTACCTAGTAGCATAAAATTACCCTTATCTCTATACTTTAAGTTAACCTAGAATGAGCCTAAACTAATAAATAGATATAACTAATGCTTAAATAGGAAATTATAGCGACTCTAAACTCCTCTATATTTAACGTATAATAAAGGTTAATATACTATCCTATATCTAGGACGCGCTTAGAGTTATCTATTAAATTAATCCTATTATAAAAATAAGAAAGTATTCGTTAGTAAGGCTAAATTAAATAGCGTAATCCTATTAGCTAATATTATCTTACATTATCTTATATTATCTAACATTTTCTAATATTAATTAGATTATATTATAATAGATAAGATCTTATTATATCCTACTATAATTTTAACTTTATATGAATTATAACTAAAATAGAAACCTTAGATAAATATATATTTATAAATTAACTTCTATAGCTTTAAATACGCTAGGATTATCTCTATTAAATAATATATTGCCTATAGTCTCCTTTATAGCAATCTCTTCTTATACATCTAAGTCGTTACTATTAACGTCTTAGTTAAGAATATTAATAGGCCTAGTTATAATATTATTTCCTATATAATCTTGCCTAATAGTAGTTTTACGATTAAAAGACTTAGCTTTAATATTAAGCTTATTAAGTCCTATCCTCTTTATATCTAGTAAGTTATAATATAGGCTATAGTTCTTAATTATAAACTAGGGTTAAGACTTCGTAAGGCTATCTTTAATTAGATTCTAGCATAATAAGAATATATTATACTCCGTACTAGTATTAGTATACTTATTACTAGCCTTATATATAAATGTACGCATAAATGCGTTTTATAAATAATATATATATATATTATAGAGGTAGACTCTATTAAATATTACCTTAACATTATAAGTTAAGTTACTAAACGACTTTATATCTTTACTATAGTTGCTATTTAAATACTCTAATCTAAGATCTATAAGCTTAAAGGAGTTCTTATAGCCTTCTTAGTTAACTAAGCTTAAGGCTAGAATAGACCTTTAAAGTTTAAGAGTATTTATATTAAATAAGTTCTACCTAAGCTATAGTATTTTATCCCTATAGTTATTCTAACTAGTACTATAAAAGTAAATAGTTAGGGAGTTAACTAAAAGGCGTAAAAGTCTAATATTACTATACCTAAGGGCATATTATATAGTTAAAAGTAACTTAATCTCTTACAAGTACTAGTATATAATTTAGAACTTAATATTATTACTCCTATCTAGGCGCCTATCCTATACTTCTCTTATAAAGGCTATTTAATAAATATCTTTAATAATCTTATTAAACTATTCTAAGGATAATCTATTAATATAAGATTTAAGTAGTTCTAGGACAATAAAGAATAAATTATTAATACGCCTAAGATAGTAATCTTTCTAGTCCATACTCTATAAAAACAATACTAGGACTCTACTACTAAATCCTTATATTAAGATAAGAATAACCTAATAGGTTTAGGTATTATTACGCTTTCTATAGCTTTATCCCTATATACTAACGTTATATATAATAGAATATAGAGCTAGTATATTAACTTTAGAAGAATCCTAATAGGTTTAAATAATATAGAAGAAGTAGTTTATATATATATAGAACTACTTAGGAACTAGATAAAGGAACTTCCTTAAATCGTATAATTATATTTTATTAAATGCCTTAGCCTTAATAGAGCAATTAATCTTTATGCTTAACTAATTACTATAGGTAAGAAATAGCCTCTTTCTAAAGATCCTAGTACTTAGATCTAACGCTTATAAACTATTAGTAGAGTTTTTATTACTAACTATATCTAAGATGCTAGATAATGATACTAGTACGAAATCTACTAAAGGAATACTATATCTAAGATTAGAAGACGTACTTATATTACTAATAGACTTAATATCTATACTGCCTTCTTTATTAGACGCCTCTCTAATTTTACTATTATTAAGCTTGTTTACGTTATTATCTTTAACATTAATCTACTTATTATTATAGTTATTATCTTTAAAGCTACTACTAGATAGGAATATATTCTTAAATATATCTACGTTAGATTCATTCTAGCTAGAGATATAATAAACTAATAAACTCTTACTATATATTTAGGCAAAAGATAAATAGGCTACACTAGATAAAGAGGCGTCTAGTCTAGAATTAGATAGAAAGAATAAAATAGACGCTATAATATCTAATAATAAGGCTATGTCTCCTATATTATTAATTAAAGGTTTTAGAAAGCTAAAATATTATAAGAAGATTTCATTATATACTTAGTAAGTACTATCTATTATTCCTTTATTCTCTATAATAGTATTAAGCTAATTAAACTCTATCTTATATAGTACAAGTATATTAATATCTAGTATACTAGGCTAGTATTTATCTTTTTTATGCTTTATAATCTAAGGTTTAATAATATCTAGAATACTACATTTTAAAGCGTCTATAATAAGGTACTAGCTAATAGTTTTAATATATTTACCTTCTTAGCTATTAGCCTTTACTAATAGGCCTTCCTATATTAATTTCTAGTTAAACTCCTTTATTAAATTATATATATTTTATATTAGTCCTTCTAGAGGTAAAGATAGATAGATTATAATAATAGTAGTAGTAATAGCTACTATAGTTATAATATTACCTACTATCTTATTACGCTTATAAGATATAAAGTTTATATTATTATAATATAAGATAGCTTAATAGTTTAGTACGCATTATCTAATATTTCTCTATATATTAGGTATTAGCAATATATAAGTTCTTTTAAGGTTATAAACTTAAGATTTTTAAAGATCTTATAAGATATATAAAGATCTTATAATATATTTAAAGATCTTACAACATATTTAAAAATCTTATAAGATCTTATATTTAATACTAAGTATAATACTATTATATACTAAGGCTTATCTTAAAACCTTCTTTATATACCTTAGTATAGTCTTATAACTAGTATATACTCTAAGAGCTACTAGTAAGTCTATAACCTATCTCTTTATACCTAACCTAAGTAAATAGATACTAAGCGTTACTACTAAATAGTTATTTATCTCTCTACTTCGCTAATAAAGAATAATTACTATAATTATATATATAAGCTTCTATTTTAGCTTATTACTCTATTTATATGTCTTATAGTTCTAATTACGTATAAGTTTATAAAGAAAGGCTATCTAAATAGGTATAGTATTCCTTATCTTTTTAATAGCTTTCTTAAAGTTAATATTTATACTATCTACTCTACTACTAAAGCGGTTAAAACCTATAAGTTTTATAAAGACGTAAAACTCTATCTATAGTCTAGAATTAGTATAATACTTTAGCAAAATCCTATTACTTAATAACTCTTCTATAACGTTCTTTAAAAACGTATAGTAAGTAGTAACATTAGCGTATAGGTTGCTATTAAGAATAATATTATTATAACTATCTTTTTAGCTAGCCTACGATAGAAGAAACGATTTTATAGTTATCTTCTAATCTTAGATATATTTTAGTATTATAGTAAGCTTTTATTTAGCTAAATTTAGGCTCCGCCATAGTGTTATTATTACCGCTAGTTATAAACAACCTAATAGTTTAGCATTATTAGGCTCATGTTAAATTCTACTTAAGGTATTCCTAGGATTTATTATAGTTATTATATTACTAGAGATATATAAATATAGACTCTTTATTATTATAAAGATAAATCTATCTTTACTACTATTATTACTAAAGAGAGGCACGCCTAGCCTATATAGAAATTAGGTTATCTCTATAAGACCTTCCTCTACGACGCGTACTTTTAATAGAAAGTATAATTTATAAAATTAATAAAGAAAAAGACAATAATTATAATAATAGTAGAATTATTAAAAATATATATATATTAGTAGTAAGGACATGGTTATAATAATATAGGCATTTACTAACAACCACGAAGCGCGTCGCACTAAAAAGGTCCGAGTTAGCCTCAGACCCTCCTGCGGAGGGAGCCCGCGGACGGGCAGGGTTAGGGTCTAAGAACTAAGATAAAACCAATGCAGGTTGGCAGGGCTAAGTGGAAACTCAGCCTTGTCGACAGCCTCATGCGTGGCACTACAATCCTAACAAGTCGAGTATCGTTCACTTTTTAAAGGATTGATATACATTGTCTAGAACAGTCTTAAGCAAAGAAATAATCAAAGATGACTTGTAAATTATCACATGCACATTACTGCGGTTTGACCTCACCGCATAGCGTCATTTTGTTGCCTGTTTGTGTGGGAAGCGGCCTATTGGCTTCTTTCGTGATGCCTTATGCCATGTCAAAATAACCTCGCCCTTTGTTGTCTCTTTCGATGTAAATGTCCCTTTTCGTCTACTACTTCCCCTGAAAAAGAAGTGTTTCTCACCCTCGTGAATACTGCGTGATGCACACTAGGTTTGGAGTGCATACAAGTATGTGCTTGATGTTACCATATCATCGTGAATGGCTGCGCCAAAATATGTCTTTGTCTAATTGACGCCTTCAGAGTCAAAAATCTCGAAGGCACTACGTGGCATAGTTGTCCCGAAGATTAGATTAGACTCATTTTCAATTCCAACTGGCTGGAATGTAGAGCATCGATATGTTATTGGAGGCCTTGCAATGCCGCAGTAATGAGCAAATGAGAGCACTGTAAAGCCTCGTGCTTAGCAAGGCGGTATGTCAGCAGATGGGCTTGCAGGTTACTTGCAAGTTGCAGGCGTGAAATCAAGGCTTAGAGCTCCGGAGTCTAGAGGCGTTGTTGGTAGATATCTCCATTTCCTTGATTCTGCATGGCAGATGCAAAACCGGTATTCAACACAGACCGCGATCGCCTGTATGTAGTTTGCGCATATAACATATGATCCAGTAACGAACAGAGCTCAGCAGATACTTATTTATAACTCAAAGAAAATTGTAATTATTACTAGGGATGGACCATGACCTCTCAGTCTTCGACGTGGCGCTGCACCAGTGCAAGTTAAATTGATTGATGTGGACGGAATTCAAACGCTCTCGTGGCGCCAGATGCGATTTGGAATGTGATATCATCCTCTTTTCTTGTTTGAATACCAATATTGTGCATCTTTACGGTGACTGCTCCGACTCATACTGCTAAACTCGAAGATCTTGTCTGCTAGGGGGAAGGGAGCCAATTGTACCAATTGTTACCGTTTGGAAAGGCAGATTTGTTCTCCACGGAGACCATGCAGCGTTCCTAGACTAGAGAGTATTGGAGGTTTTCTGACGATGTGCCGATTAAGGAGTGTCCAGGTACGAGCAGTCTCTAGACTGCTATGATTTGTGAAACCAAGCTGTCAAACAGGGAAGGTTGCGAAAAGGGAAGAGAAAAAGAAGCTCATTATCAACTAGGTTGGCTATAGGTGAAAGCCTATCACTATGACCAAGGATGATTGTGTCCACGTCAATTGCAGAAGATGGTATCCAAGGAACTGGTGCATATGCGGTCTGGGAATCTTGGTTCTGTCTCTTCTGTTCGGCAGATGCGCTAGTGACTCTCAACAACTTTCATAACAGGCGTGAGGTTACCTGTGACCAATTAGTAAAAGATCCGACATAGAAACGGTCTAATAAATGAAAACGGATTCAATCCCAAGTCTTTGGGTCAGATATTGTACAGTGACAATACACGATGCTTTTCAAATGGTCACTCTAAGGATAAGGGGGACATCATGGGCGGTAGGGGAGGCCCGTCGGCTTTTTTTGCTACAATATGTTGATCATGATATTTTCGGAAGTGGTTGCTCATTTGACGCATTTAGTTCATGACCTATACATTGTTAATTACAGAAGAGAACAAACCAAAACCATTTGACCATTCAGAGTGTATTGAGGCTCATATCATATGCCACGAGAAAAATAAGCGTGAAATGCCCCGGAAGCAAAAGCCCATTTCAGTCTTCGTAAGGAGTACTGGAAAGATGAAGAAGAACATTGGCATGTTAGGACCATGGCTCTCATAGACATCTCGGTCATTATCGTGCCATTCTGTATTTCGACATGTAAGTATTTGCCCAAGAGTAGTTATTTTGATTGATATTTTCCATAGATAAGGAACGTCTTTTGAGACTCGATAGCGCGAACGAATCAGGTATTATTTTGGCGTTGATCGACCGGAGTAAAATATTTTACCTTTCGTTCAACGAGTCCAGGCCTGATATCGTACGAAGTAGAATAGCTGCAAGGTTGATTTTAGGCGTTGACGAATAGTTCTCCATTCCGTAAGTTACAGACCAGAAGTCTCAGCGGGATGACCGATGAATGCCACGCGTTGAAGTATACGATTGATTAACGGATTGTTTTGATGCGCGGGATGGGTAAAAAAGGGTCCGAAGCCCATGGCTTGTACTGGGTATAGCACAGCCTTGCTCGTGTGAGTGGAAGTTGCAGATGACAGTAAAATAAAATGTTGAAACAACCCGAAAAGGGAGAAATTGGCCGATCTTCTATATTCGGATCAAGGCGCTCCATGGCGTTGACAGTGTTGACAGTTTGGGGTAAAGGCGCCTTGAAGTAAAGGCTGCTTATTCTGGAATCTGCAACTATCTTGCGCCTTTTGACGCGCGCGTCATTCCATTGGCTCAACTTCATAACCAAATGCAACGAATAACAGGACTACATGCGCCATTCATAGTGGCTTGAAAGGTGGGACATTGGGCTGTGAATACCCCGATGTTCGACGGTGTAACTCCTAGTGGGGCTTTGAATCATTAATATTATCAAAAGATCGTTGGGATAGAGCTGTGAGTGCTGGGACAGCAAGGTGTCGCAGTCTGTATAATCTCAAAGAGGTAAGATATTCAGGATACCCAGCATGACCATGATGAGTTGTTGATGCCGAACAGTGTAACTGCACCCTGTCCTTGCGGAGAAAGGTAAGGAGATACCTTTTACCAAGGGCATGGGAGAGGCTCGAACACAACAGAACTAGGGTGACAATTCGCTGTAGACAATGTACAGTATTTCGTAGTAGTAGTGGTACCTTAGAAGGACTTACTCGTGGCAGTCGATTTGATTCATCAGATCTCGGAACAGACGGAGGGTGGCAAAAGGGACAAGATCCGAGGACCTGTCGAAGCCGAGCAAATAAACTCTTTTTAGTTTCCTGGCGTCGCGGCGCGCTATGGTGAATGCTTCCCGGGACCCGACATGCGGTAAGCAGTTTGTCAATCAAAGCCACGCCGTTGAGTCTTGTGAGTCTTGACTCTTGATCATCTTCTCAAAGCAGATACTCAAATCATAGATTTGACCCGGAGAAGAGCGTCTCGCGGTGTGTGGTTTTGCAGTCTTGCAGACAAGGCAGTTTCAGCGATACCGCTTAATTGAATGGTCCAGGCAAGTGTCGACCAGATCAACTGAATGAATTCCTCATTGAGTATCGCATCTGGTCAGGCTTTCCAGGCTGATTCTAGCACGTCCTAGGGTCCTGAATTTAGATGCTCTCCAACGTCGAGGGAAATGGTGGCGTTGAAGACCGTGGGGACCATACCGTTCTAACCGTGTGCCTACTGCCTACCGTGCCTATTAGCAAGGCGGGTTGATGCAGCTCTGCAGGCTTTTATGGGATTCTGTCATTCTGACGTTGATGGTCGTTGGCTTAAAAGTTTTATTGCCGATTCAAAAGGCTGCAAACTACTCCGTACTTGACCTACGCTGAAAGCCACACTTCCAATCTTAGATCCTCGTTGCTGCACTGTACTGGCCCACTACCTTCTCTCAGTACCACCGTGCTGGATCGAAATATTTTACGCAACCTTTAAAAGACGGGCCTTCATTCGTGACGGACCGTCTCAAATACCCCTTAGCCGTTTCCAAAGCTAGATCGAGCGCGCTGCGACCGCAAGACTACTAGACTAGAGTGCATCCCGCTACATTCAGCGCTCAATTCTTATTACCTGGCAGATATTACATACCTTATGTACTGTACTGACTCCTGAGATCGATAAGATCATTGATCTTGTTCATTGATATCAACCCTCTGTACCTTCCTGTTCTTGGATTTATATACTTGGCTGCTCCTTCCCACATTCAATCCACCAACTCGGTTTCGAACATCGTTCCTTCCTCATTCTGTTTTGTTCTTGCACCTACCTACTAGTACCTATCCACCGGGCTCTCCACACCTTCTCCCCTCAACCCCATCAAAGATCTTGTTGTCCATTTTGTCCACTTTGCAAACCCTTTGTCCTTCTTTTTGACACACTTCCCCACGTGATTATCTGTCCCTTTGGCAGCCTTGTGGTTGTCTGTGCGTACACTTTTGGTGGCAATTTCGCCATGCCGAACAGCAGTACGAGCAACAGTCGCGGCGGCGGGGGAGATCGATCCAGCAGTGGTCGGACAACCAAAAAACGCATCAGTGATGAAGAGTGGGTGAGCCACAAGGAGGCTATTGAGCGCCTATACCTGGATGAAGGCCGCGATGTGAGAGAAGTGCGCGATACCATGAAGCGAGACTACGGCTTCGAAGCACAGTAAGTTTCCAGCCTTTGACCACCTTTAGATGCCTAGCTCATCGATCCAAAGCGAAAAGGCATACAAGCGAAAGTTCGAGGAATGGGGCCTGATCAAGAATATTCCCAAAGACGAAGGCCTGTTCATGGTGAAGAAGCGCGAATCACGTCGAGGTGAAGAGGGCAAGGATACCATTTTCAAGCGACGTAGAAGACAAGACGGACCCCTTCAGCTGGTTCTCGACGAGAAAATCGACCGCATAGCTGATAGATATGCGCACGATCTCAACAGCTTCCCGGATGACCCAGGTTAGACACGAACTTGGTAGTCAGCCTGACTTTGCTAACCTCACCATGTAGCCACGCCAGACAACATCGAGTACGATACTCCTGATGCGACACCTGGGGACGAAAGACCTAGACCTGCTAGACCACCTACTAGTGCACCCTCACAATCGGTAGGGAATCCACATGATGGGCCTCCACAAGGCGCAGTTCCTCAGGGTCCGGGTGGGTGGGCCTTTCCAGCTATTGCAGTGCATCCTACTCCTTCTCAACCACCAGCGGGTTACTTCATTGCTCCAGGACCAGGGACTCCTCACATAATTGCTCAAACCCAAGTTCATCCTCAGCAGCAACAGCAACAACAACAACCTCAGAATCAGAACTGGGAGGGCTGGGTACCACCACAATACTTCTGACTAAATCCGGCGCCAGAGAACTTGTTGGACTGGAACGATTTCCCTACGAGCGACCTAGCCTGGAAGTTTGATGACATTAAATCTCATGGCGGCAAACAATGCTGTTACTCCTGACGGTGTCATCAAAACTGCCTGACTGGCCACTACACAGACTTGGTTCTGCTTCTAGGACTTTTTGGTACTTCGGAAGATCTCCTCACTCTCGTTGGAATATCTGAAATGAATCTTGACGGCAACACAAAAACAATTAGCCAGATCCGGTATAGCGGCACTGCATAGAATTTTGGAGTCTGCATCGTGACGCATCTTCCATCGGCGGCTCTCTGGCATGGCGTACGGGGCATAAAGGATATACCAGGAATGTAAAGGTAACAGGAAGCATTGTAATTATCGAGGATATCCGCACCCGGACCTCATGGGATATAGGTTCTCTCGTTTTAGTGTTAAAGATATAATTTTCAGCTCATTATTGCTTATGATGCTTTTCCTGAGTGTCGACTAATTTGACATTTGCCTAGCTCTTTCTGACAGCTCATATTTCCAGGACAGCAACGCCGTGCGATGGGGTATTCAAACTCTTTGGAATCTGTGGTATTAGAGCATTGGAGAATGTTGGGTTTCTATTTGAGTACTAATTGACCCACTCAGCGGAATGATATCATCAGAGCGGTGACAAGAGGCATGGCTGCATGGAAAATACTAGAACTGAAGTCGGAGTAAACTCCGAAACATCCGATATATAAAAGGACCACCCACCATTGTTTACTTTCGCACACAGGCTTGGACGACAAAATAGGGGTCGGGCTAAAGTGACCACTGCCTACGGCTTCTGTGGCTCGTCTTCAGCGGATCTGTACAAAGCCTCGTCCCCAGCAAATAAGAAATGCTTGATCGAATAGCTGGTCAGCATAAGAGAATAAGCTTTTTAGCCTACATTGACCCGTCGAGGCTGTGGCTTGAAAGAAAGAAACACCCTTTGCACGAGCGAGAATCATGAATCAGAAATGCCGACAACAGCTCCTTTCAGGCAGCACATGAGAATATATTTAACCTTCTCCCTTCTCTGTGCGCGAAAACCAACATTCCAGGTGTCTATTTACTGGTGGAGTTATTTCCGACACTCCCTATAACAGGCTATAAGCTGAAAAAAGAGCGTCCCATACGAGAATATGTCAGATGGTGATCAACCAATTAAAGAAGCAGAGGGTGTCACTAAGGCTTATGGCAAGTGCCGTAGCTTGGGTCCAGAACACCACTTTGCGAAAAAAACACCTGGGGAACATGGTTGTTGTACGTTTAGAGCATCGCATGGGTTAAGGATTGCGCAATTTTGTCTACTTTGGCTTTGATATGTTCCCAGTAATCTGGAAACAAGCGAATTTGATCCCACAGTGCTGGCACAACGTGCATGATACCTTCAGTATGGCGTGAGTTATGTAGCATTTCGTTTGCAGGACTTGCACGTTTAGAGTACTCTATTTTGAGACAATCATCAGACTATTGTTGTCTATTTGATAGCCACAAAGTGAATGGTTTACAGGTACGGTAGTAGACGATAGCAGCAATAATGAAAAGGTTCCTACTTCATATGTTTCTACACGGTTCTCCTTGAGTTGCTCGATCGTTATGTCGTAGAGAGAACGATATTCTGGAGCTGTACCCGCTAATTGCCTTCATCGTGGCTTTGAATGAGACTCCGCAACTACTTCGCATACTCATTTGCCATAATCCAATTCTCAAAAATGGGCGGGTGGCAGCGACGGGCAGCGGCGGAAAGCGCAGTGATCTGATGCCATTTATCGATATACATTTTTGACCAATTAAATTGAATGCAAAGCTAATGCTGAAACGCCTGTGCTGGCTTACAGGTAGTGGTAGTAACTGCATTGTGCTGTCAAGATCCAGAGTACAGGGTCTCTCTTAGCTCGTTTATTAACGGCTGGTTCCTCATCTCAGCCCATTATCACGTCAAAGTAGTGACTACTGACTCCACCTCAGATACAATTAACTATCTGCTTATTGTATCACTTCTCGCGCCGTATATAGAACCAGCTGATTACTTGTATCCTTTGGTCCCACAACATAATCCCAGTCCTACTCCAAATACTCCAGTTTCTTTGTCCGGCCTCCAACACTTCGTATATCGAGTACGTTCGTAGCCATCAAACGCGATCTGGAAATCCCAAACAATCCCAACTCCTCCCTCTCCACTCACACCATTCGGATTCGTAATGTCAGTTTCCCGTTTGGTCGCCGCTGCGTCACGGCAATACAGCACCCACACATCTCACAACAGTGATCGCGTTGCTGGCGCAATAGGTTATGCAATGACAGGATATCTCGCTGGCGCATTTGTCCTACCTTTCGTACCGCCATATCTTGCATCTCGGAGAACGCAGCAGGATGGTAGCTTCCAAACACGGTAAGATATACACTGCCCTTTCAGGTTGAACGTCAACTTAACTATCACCTAGGCCACCAATAACATACACCTACCGCCCAGTCTTTTAAACATACTTAAAGCATACAATGGTTGCGGGACAATGAGCATGAAATTGGACGACCGGCGTTGGGTGGTACATCTGAGCATTTGCATTTTCGGGGCTTGAGAAACGAGACATTCAAGGAGCATATCTCTCACAGGCAAAATGAGAGTACACCAGATACATCGGAAATTATTTTTGCTTTGTATTATCTGTGACAAGGTTAATTTAACTATCATACAAGAAAACTCGCCATCACAACATCCCGCGGCAAGCCACAGGACAACATAAAAACCATGGGTATCCTGCAATGACTTCAAAGCTCGCGCGCCAGTAAAAGCTATGCAGCACAAGTGAGCAAAAACGCCTGTCAATGCCAGCTTCTTTTCTTCACGCAGTGCTCAATGCGAACGCAACCCAATTCCAACCCTTGAACACATTCATATATACCCATTCATACCCATTGGACTCGCATTCCGTCGTTTGTAGAGCCATTTGTTGTTGAGCGCCACACTCACTGTCCGCTGAGGACCGTTCGGGCTCGGCGAAGCAGGGCCACCAAAGTCAGTAGCTTCTGATGTGCCAAAACCACCCGAACTTCCCCACGAACTGCCCAGACTTGCGCGCTTCCCTACTGCTTTCCTAACCAGTGGGCTGCCGCTCGACGGGCTCCCGCGTAGACCATTGCCTGATGATGGACTGACGGATCGGCCAAAGGGAGAGCTACCACCTGTTGCCATGCGGCTGCTGCTGGCGCCGCGCGAGGTGCTGCGCGAGTAGCGTGGCGGCGTTACGTATGTGGTGCCAGGTGTTGCGGGCGCGGAGGCTGGGCCGAGGCCGAGGAGGGCGCGTTGTGAGGGTGTGAGCGGGATATCGGACATGTCGTCTGGTCGACGCCAAAGGGGCCCGAGGGCCATGACGCCGGTGTAGGTAACGAAGAGGCGGACTAGCCAGATGGGAAGAGTAAGAGCGCTAGGAAGGACGTCGAATATGGAGGCGCTGTGGTACTATTAGATAACTGATACATGAGGATGTGAGCGAAGGAACATACAAGGGCCAAACATTTGGCAGGACAAAGGAGGCGATGAGGATGGCGGCGGAGCTTAGGGCAGCATATGCTTTCGCTTGATCAAATGTATTCGCGAGACGACGTTGGCTGATTTCTGTAAGTCGTGGATGCTGCCATGAGCCTGGAGGAGTTGGCGCTGCAGGAGGGGCCAATGGGCGCGATGGTGTTGTTGTCGTGGTGAGAGACGCCATTATGGAGCGATGTCCGGAGAGACACTGATATGATTAGTATTCGTGGATGGTGAGAACCCTGTTGGTTAGTATGAGGAAGCTGTTTGGTTAGTAAGGCATCGCGAGCGATATGGATGGAGTTGAATCGTCGAGGGTGAAAGAGAGAAGGCACGTCTTTGTTTGTTGCTCCCACAAGCTTTGTTCCCAACAATGGCGTCTGTACGTCGCGCTTAGCGCGGCTATCAGTTGCTACTTCACGAGACTCAGGTGGAATCCACCTCCAACTACCACTCTAGTACTCTATGTCGACATCATTTAACCGTCAGAGAAATACTCGAACTCACCAGGCAGACGAAAATCCTGCTCAGTGGCGCAACAAGTCCTTTTACGCCTGTCTTCGTCACCCAACTGACGTTTGGAGTGGTGGGAGGATCGGAATCTATAACTATTCAAACCCTTGGTCGTCCTTCTCCATCATGGCCATGCCGGTCTTTTATATCAGCACGAAGATGATGGAGCTCTTGGGGAAACCTTCAGCAGAAGACCAGACTTAAGCACATTTTGAGAGGGTATGTACAAGAAGATATACTTTCTTATTTAAGTCTTTGACGATACGAGGCGTTGATCTACAAGATGAACGTTGACTGCAGACGCATTGCAGATTTAGCTTTATTTGTGATACACTCTAGACATAGCACGTCTCTAGGCTTCTCAAGGCAAGGCACATAACTAGAAATCAAAGAAGGGCACAAATTCTCTTTCCTGGAAGGACAAGTCGAGGCTGTCCCACAGTATCTTTGTAACATGCATGGATAAGATAAAAACTGCAATATGTCTATTAAGACTCAACGTATACTCGTTCATGGAGCAAGTTAGTGCACTGAAGATAAACGGACGGGACGGCTGAAGCCGCGGTATGATACAGGCCTGTTGCCTTACTACTGCACCCATATCTTAGTTGGCATCTGCTCTGTTGTCCGAATTGTTGTGCGAGCCGCTCTCTAGTTGTTGCATGATCAACTTCGAGCCATGGGACGGAAGGCATGCTGTGGATTGACATAATTCGATTAGTCGTTATATTTTCATAGGGTATATCTATATCTCCATCGTTATGATACATACTGTGATGGTGAAAAATAAGATGCTTTCATGAAGTGTATTGGATAGCTGTTCCTGCCATGGAGATCCTCCTCTGGGGTATAAATTATACGAACCGATATATCGTATCTAGAGTAATGTAAAACAAATTACGCCTGCGAATGCATAACGTTGAAGAGATCTTTGAAAAGTCGAAATGTTATTTCGACCTCGGAAGCATCTTACCGCGATTCCTGTTAGGACTCCATCGTTTAATACAGAACTCCCGTATTCTGTACTGGCCAAAAATCTGGCCAATATCCTCACCTTTGACAGCATCAGGAGGTGGTATCTCCACATAGCACAGCACCAAAGTCTTGACTGCCTTAGTTTGAACGCGATTGATGCAATGAAACCAGCTCCAGTCACGAGAGCCTTTACGTCTCTGCATACTTGTTGGTTTACGGCCTGGCTCCTTCCAATAAGGATCATTGTAGCTTGGTATGATCATGACTGCAAAGGCGGCGTGTGAAAATACGAGACCACGCTCGTAGAGGAGATAGTCGACAGAGAATTTGATGCCATCGCGTACTACCCAGCCTAGAGAACGGAAGTGGTGGTATACAGCGTAGTAGACTAGAAATGGATCATCGGGTGAGAGGTCTGCGAGGGAAACTGGTGGGAAGTAGGAGTGCTGTCGGAAAAGTGTCAACAGATCTAGGGAGGAAGCCGTGGGCATGTTACTGAGTCTGAGAGACCCAAGACCATAGTGTAGGAAGTAGGCTTCGTAAAGGCTGAGCTGGAGATGCTCTTGATTCACAATTTCCGCTGTTATAGCTTCGTCTTGTACATCCTTGTCCAGTAGAGGATCCATTGAAGACTGGCTTAAGGGTTCGGCGGCCCCATTCGAAATTTCCGAAGCAGTATTACTGACTTCTTCATTTTCGGCTGGAGTGAGCGGTGGCGATAGCAAGCCGGTACCAGCTTCTTTCCTCTGTTGTTCTTCAATGGCCTCTCTTTCGGCTCTTGCTCTATCCATCTTCATCCTATCACGCTCTTTTCTACGTTGATCTCTCATCAACTCAATGGTCTCCCTGTCCGTTATTCCTAGTCTTGTTTTTTCCTGGTCCAGCCAATTTGGCTCACTTCGACTGAGTATGCCTTTGCCAAAGAAGCCCATCTCCCATAGTGCCCGAATAGTCTTAGGCTCCGTGACATGAACGGAGCGAGATGCTTGGTCAAAATATCCCTCGTAGATGATATCGTGTGAGCTCGGAGGCGACACTGTCTGCCACAGCACGGTGAAAGCTATGCGCAGCCATGAGATGGGATTATGTGGGACGAAGGCAGGTAGCGGAAATGTGTTCAGCGGGAGAGGATTGCGATGGATGTAATTGTAATTCGGGCGCCGAGGACGTCTTATATCTGGAGAGTGTTGTTGTTCCTGGGCACGTTTGGCGGCTCTGAGTGAGGCTGAGGGAGGAGTGGGAGTGGTCATATTGGCTGTAGACGCGCCGAATACCCCATATCAGATGAACGATAGGATGCGATCATTTAGAGAACTGTCAAGTTCTCTTGGCATCTCGACCTTTAGTTCATTACGTCGCTTTGGGTTTCAATCTGCGTAAGCACATCGAGTTGGAGATGTCGATTTTTGCGATGGAGTCACAGTGGTTGTGTTGAAATTCTGGAGCTTGAGCTGGAGCTCGGTCGTAAAAATCTCCCCGAAGATCTAGAACGGGGCTAGGGTTTCCGCTCTTTCTTTGTTCGGCTAGTCCCGTCACCCATGTCTTCACGAGGCCGAGAAGAGACAGGGATTATGCTAACTAATAACTACCCGTTGGCCAGTTCAACATTAATTCAACCTCTCTTACATCAAATGTATCGTCGCATGCAACCTTGGAATGTACATATCGATTTTGTATTATAGAAATCAGTTCTCTACCCCGATTAGGACGATCCCCATCTTCTTGGCGCCCGGAGACGGAATAGACTTTGATGGCAGCGACTTGACGAGTCGTCAGCGCTTACACGCAGCACTACCCCCAACGTTCCCTGGCTTCATCACCCAATCACAGCGGCTATCAGCCTCTTTGCGCTCTCCGCTCCCTGTCAAAGGTCGTGGTTCCATGCTGCAGCTCTTTTGATTGGTTCACACAGACTGCTCAGCACGGCAGGTGGCGTTGTGCTTCTGCATTTCATCCTCGTCTCTTTTGGTTGTTGCTTCGGTTGGTTTTGGCTGCTGGGCCAATTCCTGGGTCTTAACTTCGTAAGAAAGATGTGCCACCGCGTCCATCCGGAAATCTCAAAGGCCTGAAGTCTGCTGTCTCTTAAACTCCCCCATTGTATTACACTCTCGGCGCCAACCTTTCCTCCAGCACTACCTCTACTTCGTTTTTGAATACTTATCGTCTTTAAGCTACTCCTTTCCTGCCATTGCTGGACACTCGGTCAGGTCTACTCTCAACAACTTTGCCAACATCCTCGCGCAACCCGAATACCCCGATTTCAAGGCCTGCTGATCTTACATCTGGGATAAAACTACCTCCTGGCTTGCTGTCCTCTTTTCGACCTGTTACATCTATCTCTTTATACTACTCCAATATGTGGACGACGACACTATTTGCTGCCACGGCGGCGCTCATTGCTCAAACCTCCGCGCATCTCGTTATAACATACCCAGGCTGGAGAGGAGACAACTTGATAAACAACGGAACTCTGCCTGATGGTTCAATACCCCCAGATGGCCTAGGAACATCATGGCAAAATGGTTCATATGCTTTTCCCTATGGAATGCAATGGATGTATCCATGTGCGTACATTCTCTCAAGAAATATTCCATCACATCACTAATTTCTTCTAGGTGGTGGCATGCCAACATCTACCAATCGAACCAAATGGCCCGTCACCGGTGGAGCTGTCAGCTTTCAACCAGGCTGGTTCTCTGGCCATTCGCAAGCTCTCATCTACATCAACTTGGGAATCGGAACAGTCCCTCTCAACATGTCGCTGGTCATGAACCCAGTATTCCAAATCACTGGACCAAACAACAACGCATACCCAGGAACCTTCTGCCTACCACAAGTTCCATTACCAGCAAATCTTACCGTCAAAGTGGGCGACAACGCGACCATCCAAGTCATTGAGACTGCCCAGCACGGAGCTGCTCTTTATAGCGTAAGCAAATACCCATGACTTTTTTTATATAGCACGAACGATGAGCTAACTATCCTTCTAGTGCGTCGATATAACATTCGCCGAACCAAAAGACGTCCCTCCAGTCACCAGCGAAAACTGCTTCAACTCAACAACCCAACAAGGCAACGGCGGCCCAATCGGTCAAAACTTTGTCTACACTGCACCCGGCAGCTCGACATCGTGGGCTTCATCGACAAGTGCCATCAGCTGGACGACATTCCTCACATTGATGTTCGCATCACTGTTTGCGATATCTTTGTAGAGATTTCCACTGCAAAGATTTGCCATTTTTCGTTCATTGCATTGTCAAGATATCCCAGCGGCTGACGGTCTGTCATACCACATTTCGCATCATATAATATTTACAACTTATGTACTGGGCTTGATGATTTTTTCTTCTCATCATTCTGGTTGGCGCTGTGGCATTTTTTGGGTCCGGTTGAGATGAAGGTTTCCTCAATCAAATTTCTTTGTACATAACAAAATGATCTGCGTCTTCTTACGGAGCGACATTTACAAATCAAAAAAATTCAAACAAGTTAAATGTGCTAAGTCTGTTGCTATGTGAAATTGTATGCTGAGCTCGTTCGCGTCTGCTCCTGCCCCGCTCTCGAAAGCAAAAGACTTAATAACCTTTCTAGCTCGTCGAGGCTTACATGTTGGACAATACTTGTCGGAATAGTGTTGCGTATCCATTCAATTCATACATCAACTTGTAGATGAATAAATGGTCAAAGGTTTTTTTGCCTCCTGCAGCACAAAACACTTTATGGAAAAGGAAGTACCAAGTAGTAGATAACAGTACTACTAGTACTATAAACTCTCTGATACTACTGCTCTACACTGCTGGCCATCATGGCCAATACCTCCAACTCTTCCAACTCCACACAAGATCCATGGACAATCGTCTCTCGTCATAAGAAACACACGAAGCAACAACCAACCCGCAAAGCCAAGGCCCAAAAACCGCGTCCATCATCAAGCTCACCATCCTCCCTCGACGAAGCAGATATAATCACAATCCTCGACCGCCTCCGCCGAAACACCACCACCTGGCTCACCTCCCCCCAACACACACGCCTCTCCGCCATCCTATCATGCACAGCACCGCCCAGTCGCGCCATCATCGCCGGCCTTGGGAACCTGGACCCATCCGCACCAAGAGACCATCACCGAGCACTCTGGCAACTCGCGCTCTTTCTTGGCCTTGTAAGGATCTTTCATCCGGACTGGGACCCCCTCACAAATCTGTCCACGCAACTGACAAGCCAGCCACCCATATCGTTGACAGCACAAGATCCTGTCTTTACGCCCTTTGACGTCGAAACTCTCTCCCGTGTTGGTATAACAGTCGACGCAAACGCTATAGAGCACGCGAATGCAAATACGGTGTTATTTGCGCCGTTCGTGGATGCGGTCGTGCTGATGCCACAGATCCTCAAGGGGCGGGATATGTCTGTATATATTGGAACGGATGTGCATGAGGTTATGGAAAGGATGGAGATGAGCGGGTATGCGGCGCAGTAAGTACTCCAAGCCATTAATCGGAGGTTCCAAGTAGATAAGGTGTGACTGTTGGCTAACCTATGGTGTGTATAGAACGGGCATTGAGGAGACGCTTGTGGAGGAATGCGCGGACGTGGCGAGGGGTTTCTTGAGGGGACGGAGGAAGGTTGATGTGGATTTTGATGGGTTTGGACAGGTGGGGTTCCATGGTTTGAGGATGTTTGTTAAGGGTGAAGAGGAGGGGACGGCGGGAGAGCAGGAGAAGGAAGCGGATTGATGAGGTTGTGCTGAATTATAGACAGCGAATGCATTTGGCTGTCTATGAACTCTTCATCCACGCGCTTCTTTTCTTGGCGAGCAAAAGCCTGGTTGCAATTCGAAGATCGATGTTATCATCCAGCCGTTCAAAATGTCGCATTGAGAGCACACTCCTGACGCTGTGATCAAGTCAGTGACGACTTGGTGTCGAGAGATGTCAGGAAGCCTACCATGGTGAAACCTCTGCCCAAGCAGTCCTTGTATTAAGTCGCAGCTCAACATAGGAGAGCCAACTTTTGAAAGCATCCATTAAAACCCTGCTGATCATCCATGTCATCTTATCATAATTCATCCATCTACAAGAACTTCCGTCCCGCAGCGCCCACCCTGGCGCGAAACACTGGACTATTGACTTCTGCGTCTACTCGGTAGAATGGGTTCATAATCGTCTTGACCCAAGCATCATAGACCTCTAAAAAGAAGTTCTTGATCGCCTCCTCCGTCGCAGGCGCAGTCGGATTGAAGGACGAAAAGGCAGCGTTTGTGCGCGAAGATGAGGCAGGCGGACGTAGCCCCGTAGCTATGGGTGGAAGATCAGGTGTGGAGAGAAGGAGGAATTTGATATTGCCGCCAGTGAGGAATGCGGAGATGTGGCTGTTTTGGAAACGATCGATTGTTTTCAGATACCTGGTGCTTCAGTTAGTCTCTGAGTGTCGTGAGCTGTTAGGCATAACTGGAATAGCTTTTGGAGACCGCTAGAATCCAGAGCGTCACTTACATTGAGCCACTTCCCCATTGCAGTTCTTCCAATATATCTAGACTACTATGCACAATGAATGGGTTCATATGCCTAGCTTCGTCCCTGAACCGCGCAACTCCATCACCGCCCTGCTTCGAAGTGCCAAACTCATGGACGAATAGAGGATTATCTTTCGTTCCTATTATCGCAAAGTAAAAGGACATTGTGTCGCCCAATTACGCACAAGCTCACTGAAGAAGATATATGAAGATGCGGCGTTTGGGTCCAGCTCCGAGTTGGCAGAGAGTAGTCTGATATTGCCAAGACATGGCGATGGCACGGGCCATGCGTCTTTCAACTTCCATTCCATTTTCTTGGATGGAAGGTCAGTTCGAACAACTCACAGCACATCATGTTCGGCCTCTTCAAACCTACATCGCCGCTACTCGGTGGTCTTCTATGGTACGTGATATACTCCGTCATAAGCCATTGGCTCATCTCTAACGTCTATACAGGAAGAATCCATGGCGCATATCCAGCAATCGCAAACTCCGGCAACGAGCTCGACTACGGCGCGTAGACAAGATTGTAGCCATTGTCGATAGAGCGCTAGCACGAGTAGGACATGATATGAAATCACTGGATCGGTGGAAGGCTGAGATGCCAACTGAGGCGGAGATGTTGCCGCGCGACAAATACACCATGTTTGACAAGAAAGAGAAGACATACCGAAAAGGAGTACACAGTCAGTTTTATCTCAACGATCCGTGTGATGAAGTCATGCTAATGATGGTTTAGAGCTACCGAAGTGGACAAGAGTCAGTCAGCGATTAAATCCTCCCGGTTTCTAGATCACGTCGCTATATGTAATGATACCCTCGGAAAGGCTCGAATTGTACAAATAAATATCTTCATTCAGAAACGCATTGCTACATATACATAAAACATGGGTATTCGTTTCAAACATCTCAAACGCCTTGCCCGTGTGCATGATGAGACATGCCAAAAATACAATAAGTGTGCTTTGCATGGTGGTCCCCGTCATCTACTGGACCATTCTCCAATGACCTGGAACTGTTCTGGGAGGGTGACAATCACGTCGGGATATCGAGTTCGATTCCCATTTGATCTCGAGTCCACGATTTGATAGACGCCATTGATCGTGTGATGCCGTTATCATTGACAGGCCCACCATAACCAAAAGCTCCGTGGCCCGGCGAAGTCAACCAGCGGGTAAAGCAGCAGAGAACGAACAGCCAAGGTAGGATTCGCAGAAACAGTAATCCCAAGACTCGTTTGCCGCAGCGCTGGCCTTGTAATAGGGTCGCCAGAATTGAGGTGAGCAGAATTTCTTCTTGTGTTTTGCTTGTGCTGTGATTGCAAGGCTCTTGATCTGGTGAGTTGACGTATACTATCGCAACTGCACCATGGTTTGGGCCATTGAGTCCCGTCGTTTTGCCGTGGGGTTTACGCAAGCGTGTGTGACCTTTGCGATCAACTTCCACAATAGTCTCTCCTGGCTCAGAGCTGATGATGCTTTCATCGACACTTGAGACTTCGCTGCTTGGAGCTTCACTACTTGGCGCCTTGACACTAGGAGTTTGAGCACCAGAAGCTTCATCGCCTGCAGCTTCTGCACCACGAGCTTCATTGTTTGTAGCTTCAGCACCGGGATCTTCGTTGCCTGCTGGTGCAGCATCGAGAGCTTCATTGCCCGTAGCTTCAGCATCATGTACTCCATTCCCTGCGTCTTCAGTACCAATATCTCCATTGCTTGCAGCTTCCTCAGTCGGAGATGCTGACTTGGAAGAAAGTGATTTTGCGCGATGCCCTTGCAGCTGCCCAGGCTCGCTAGATGATGACCCATCACTCGAAGGGGAGCCCATAAGGTCATCAACACTAACCACAAACGGCGAGTATGAAGATTTATTGCCTGCAGCTCCCTCAGTAGAATGTGTTGGATTGCAAGCAGGTGAATTGGCGCGATGTTCTTGCAGCTGTCCAGGCTCGCTAGAAGATGACCGATCATTCGAATCGACACGTAGAATGTCATCGTCACTGCTACCTTGTAGGTCCAACGAAGAGTTTAAGGTATGCTGAGGAGCTCCGATGACCGTTGTGAATTGCTCTTGATCTTTCAGCTGAGGCGATGTGGTCGATTCTGGTTGAAACGAGCGATTGTTCGAGTGATCTGCGTCGGCAGTATGCAAATCCAGAGCCTTCGTTTCTTGAATCACTTCCAAGTCTGGTGAGCTGGAGAGATGTCGTTCATGGTGATCGCTTGATCTCGACTCGGGTCTAGTAGCGCTTGTCTCTTCCGTTTCTTGTTTGGAACCATGAGCCTGAATGCCTTTGTCAACGGGGGACGGCGTGAAGCGGCTTTTGGCCCCTCCGGAATTACCCTGGGAACTGCTGGCAGAGCTATCGGGTCTACTATTGCCAAAACTGCTGTTGGCACTGGCACGGGCGCTAGAAGAACTGTCGCTGGAATGATGATGAGCCGGAGGTTGAAAGTGAACTATTCTAGATGGAGCAGTGCTAGGACGCTGTTTGTAGAGAATGCTGAGACGTTCTTCATGGCGGGCATTCTCATGATCTTTAGGAAGGGTGCTTTGGCTACTATCCTGGGGACGACTAGCGCTTTGATTGTGATAACCTGGCACAACACGTTGAGGTTTGTAATCCGGCGGCGAGCTCGGAGGACTTGGGCTTGGAGTTACGCTTGGAGTTGTGCTTGGACTTGGCAGATATCCGGATTTGACCTCTGGCAGTTTGAAACCTTGGCCTGGGTGGCCAGAGCTACGGGAATGTGAGCCAGCCTGAAGAGAAACATGACTCGGAGCAAGCCAGTTGGTCTCCATTAGTTCAGAATCGGGGAGAGGGATAAGTTCTGCCTCGATTCTCGGTGGGCTATCATTTCGGATTGCATCTGGCGGTTGGGGAATCTCCTCGTCAGGAGTTTTGGCTTGCTTGGGTCCATATTTAGTCTCTGGCTGGGCTCGATCATGTTCAGGTTTCGGTTCATCCAGGGGTTCAATCTCGTCGTCATCCTGAGGGTCATCGTCTTCCTTCATGGCAGCCAGCTCATCCTCAAGAGACATTGAAGAGGTGTTCAGACCCGACTCCTCAGTGCTCTTGAGTTTAGCGATTTCCTCTTCGCGAATGTATATCTGCTCCTCCAGCCGATCGATTGTGCGCTCGCAGTTTCTAATAAGGCTGTGTAAGCCTTCAACCTCCTCCTTAGCCTCCTTCTCGGATGTTTCGTAGAGGTATATTCGGTTCTGGAGGATCTGAACCTCATCTTCATGGTCATCTTTAGCCTGCAACTCTGCTTCCAAATCCTTCTGAATGGAGTCTTTTTGTCTAGAAGTCTCTTCTTCGTTGGCCACGGCTCTCCTTGCTTCCTCTTTCAGTCGCTCCTCTTTGGCTGCGTGAATACGAGCATATTTCTCAGAATCCTTGCTCAGTTCTCTCATCTCAACGAGATAACCGGTTTCATTCTCTTTGAGCTGCTGTATCAGATGTTCGTCTCTCAGTAAACGCTGCGCCTTCTCTTTCACTTCGTCTTGCAGTTCTTCGACACGTCTCTCTGCTTCGGCTCGTTGCTCTTCAGCATATTCGAGTTGTTCAAGCAAGCCTTGGTTTTCTCTCTGCAGCGAAATGAGCTCTAGTCTGAGGTTTTCGGATGTTGTGACATGCTCGTCTTCCAGATTACGGATACGCTTAGTGATGTCCACATCATTCGCTATTGGCATGGCTTCGGATGATTGCGAGCAATTCAATTCTTCTTCGCGTTCGTTCTGCAGTTCACTCACTTCGTCCATTAGTTCGTCTAGCTGTGTTTGGAGATCGTTGGACTGTTTCTGGAGAGTGCTCTCGTTTTCCTGCCAGTCTTGCTCTTTCTTCTGCCACCCGCGCTCTGTTTTCTGCAAGTCTTGAACTTTAAGCTCCAACTCTTGGATTTTGCGACCCCAGTCCTCTCCTTTTTCAATCCACTTCAAATTTATGGCATCGAATGCTTCTTTATTTCTCTTCCGATTGTCCTCTTGGTCTTTCAACCTCTGGTTCAATGCCTTCTCTTCGCGATCCCAATCTTGGGTTTTAGACCGGAACTTCGTTTCTAGCTTTTGATGAGCTTGCGACGACCTTTCCACAGCGAAGCGCAATTGATTACACTGGTTTATCTTTTCATCCAAAGCCGAGCAAAGATGATCTCTAACGAGATGCTTAATGTCGACTAATCTGCTCCGTGCTTCTTCGCAAGTCGGGGACAGGGATGAGTCTGCTGAATCGATTTTATCAATGTCGGAAATTGAATTGTCGAGCTGCTGGCCAATATAATTGAAATGAGCATTACTGTGGGCAATCGATAGCACTGGTGCCTGACGTTTGCTTGCTGGAGACCCGTTGGGGCTAGTTGACGATCGATTGGTGTCTCTGGCTGGGTTTCGGGTGGTTGAGTCGTGATGTAAAGGCGGAGGTGTTGGATAATTCACCAATTGGATGGATTCATCGAGTGAGGAGGTCTGAGGAAGTCTCGCTTGACCTGTTCCTGAAAGGGTAGGCACGCTCGAACCGTCGTCTGGAATAGAAGGCACGTTTGGTGGGGTAGCGTTTGCATCTCTTCCTTCTCGTCTTAAAGAGTTTGGTTGTAATGTTTCATCCATCTGTCTCTCCTGCAGCTCCATGTTTCTTGCACCTACATTGCTTGGGTTCGCAGTGGACCCAAATGGATCCTCCAACCCTTGTTCGCCACTTTGTGAATAACGAAGGTCGTTCATCAACGATGTGATTGGTGTTTCCCTCGATCCTCTCGGTGATATTGGAGATACAGTATGTTGCGCAATACTGGCGGTTGCGCTGGTGTCAATGTTAGGTAGCCGATGTATGCCTAGTCCAAATGACAATGCCTGCTTTCGGCTGTTTGGAAGTGGTTTGAACCCATCAGAAGAGTTGCTTTCGTTATTCTGCTCGGGGGATTGGAAGGTTGACGGAGGAGATTCATATTCTTTGTCGCTGCCATAACTTGTCGAGTTTGTGCCTGTCGGACTCACTGGTGGGCTTCCTACAGGTGTCTCCATTGCTTGGTCCTTTCTTGTGCCTTTCGTCACAATGGATCAAATTCCTCTTGTATATTTTAAAACTGAGCCTTGGGAGTCTTGAAAGGCGGTGTATCGGTCCATCCAGTCGGCAGATTGTTGAACTGTTAGACTATGTAATCGTTATTCCGGAAACGAATATCATCAGTGGCGCTCGAGTCCATTGCATTCCTGAATCCGGACCATCTTGGTAAAGAACAAAGAAATGGACAATGGCACAAAGAAATTGGCAAATTAGATATGTCTGTCCTCGAGGTTGCAACGCTGCAATGAGTCGAGTAAGTCCAAGCTGAAACTCAGGCCTGCAACATTCGCCTAGCCAGTCAATGTAACGAGCATAACAGAAGGCAAGAGATAGTTCACAGAATAAAGTAGTTAAATGTGTAACATGAAAATTGCTGCAGGGGATGTAGCGTTCGCAGGAAGATCAAGCCAGATCCCGTTCATCGTGCAGATTGCACTATGCGCATTCCGCCACCCAAAAGATTCCCAGCCTCAGGGTCCAACCTCCTTTGTCCGCTCCATTCAATTCCCTTATTTCCGTACTGAACAAATACCTTGAAAACAGGTTCATTTTTCTGACTCTGGGACAAAGAACATCGCGAAAACCAGGCCAGTGCAGATAATGCGAATAACAGAATATGAGGAAGCCCGTTGATTATCTATGCTTGAGAAGTTGAGATTACGCTAGGCAGATGTGGCGTTAAAAATCTAATCAGATAAGATTGCCGCTCTATCACCACGCGTCGCGCGGCTCCGACCTGGAACTCCCAACTTCAACTTCAACCTCAGAGGATCTCAAAATATCACTCAGAACTCATAGAGGCAACCTGGGTAAATTGGGGCTTTTCTTTCATCTCACTTTACAGGGAGGTATTGCTACCAATATCATTAGCACAAAAACTTCTAGGCAATATGACGAGCCGAAGAAAGCTCCAGCAGGAATATCGCGCCCTCGAACAGGAAACCTTTGAGGACTGGATAAAATAATGGAATTATACTACATGAGAAAAAAGTCTCTTCCAATCCTTGGTGACCGTTCGATTTACCGGAAACCCAGGAACAAATAGCTACTGAGATATCTGGCCTCGGAACATGAGATTAGGACTGCGTCGATAGCAAAAAAACTACAACAGGAAAGCAGTCTCCCCGGGTACTGTGTTCAGCTACATTAGGGGTTAATAGCAGAAGCTATTACTATCCCGCCTACTAGATTCTCCTGTTGGTCGCGGGTTGCCCCTTGAAGTAGAAAACAAACTGGCAAGCAGTTGGTTATTTTTCGTCCCAGACGCGACTCGAACATGAACACTCCTTGCCTCCAGTTAAATTAACGCCATGGGCCGACGCAGGAGTCAGAGTACGCTCAAATTCTACGACATGAATTGGACTTATCCAAGCAAAATTCTTGGTTTTGTACATATACTACTGGATTAATTCCTCCACTCAGCCTCAATTGAGTTTATTCCCACCGCGCTCTCAAAATTATCAACCATTTCTGGTCAACTATGAATTCTGCGGTATATTATCAACAGAATGATGCCATTTCCGGTTCAGTCTCTGAGGCGACGTGTTTGCTCAACCGATTGCTATCGACACTTTTTCTGTACGGCCGAAAGAAATCAGAGCATATATCTCCAGGTTATGGCCTTGTCGCCCTTCTCGCTGAGCTCCAGCGAAGTGTACTGCGAGTCCGCGCCGTCTGCCATCCGCCTATCCCGCTTCTTGTTGATCGCAGTGTAGCTGACCATGAGTATGATACATGCTATGATGCCAACTGAAATGAACCCGAGTTCTAGCGCGTGGCCAAGGATATAGCGCGGCTTATCTTTGTCGCGATAAAAGTTTGATGCCATGGCCTGAAGTACTCATTAGCAAAAAAGACGAACAATGGCCAGTTAGCATGCAACTTACTCCAGCCAGATTACCAATTCCAATTTGGAGCGCCATGCCAGCACTACGTTTATAGCTTCCACTCAAGTTATTCGATAGCCAAGTGATCAGACCTGGAAATGATGGGTATATCGCACAAGCTGCAATGAAGACTCCTGCGTAAACGACTTTAGGATTACTGGATCCACAACACCTGGACAAAGTTAACCAAAGTAATGATACGAGGGCTTAAAACTTACATGGCAAACCCAACAATCATCATGAACAAGAATCCGAGAATAAATGGACTTCGTTTCCCGACCTTATCTGAAGCATATGCCACCACGATTGCCAAAATGGCAGCCACTATATAGATTGGAACAGTCATCAGTTGCGCTTTGCTGGATGTATAACCCAATGACTTGATGATTGTTGGCAAGAATAGAGCGATTCCGTATAATGGGCAGACAATCTTGCTCCAGTCAGTATCGTCCACGAAGTTTAGACTTTACTCACGCCCCACTGCAAAGCTAATTAGTCCGATACACCAAAGAGAGATTCGAGTGTCAACTCACATATACCACGATAGAGCACCAAACCTGCCAATCAGCAAAAGCCTGCCTCACATACTTCCACTTGAACTCCTCAGCCTGTTCAACTTGGGGCGCAGATTCATCCGCTCCTCGTACCTGTCCTTGGTACTTGAGTCTGTATACCACAAACGCACGTTCCTCTTCCGTCAAAAACGTCGCCGTCTCCGGAAAGTCATGAAGTACGAATAATGCCATGATCGCAACTAGGACAGTAGCTAATCCTTCGAGGATGAATATCCATCTCCAGCCTGCCACTCCACCTACGCCGTTCATTTTGCTAATTGCAAAGGCCAACAAGCCAGAAAACGCGCCAGCGATACTGGCTGCGCTAAAGAAGAGGGTTTGTCGAAGCTGGATTTCGTGCCGGCAATACCACATCGTGAGGTAATAAGCTACGCCTGGGAAAAGACCTGCTTCTGCGACTCCAAGGAAAAGTCGTGCGGCTAGCAGCCCGCGGTAGTTTTGGACGATACCTGTTGTTGGTCAGAGACATGCAAGTGATTTAACTGGCGTTTTTGAATGCTTACCCATAAGAGTCATTACAGTTCCCCACACGACCTTGCAACTATCAGCACTACAGATTGAATGTATGTGGGTGTATATCAAACCATGATAAAAGGAAGCCATCTCGACGGACGCAGTCGTTTGAGCAATATATTTGACGGCAGCTCAAAAGCCGCATATGTAAAAAAGAAAACCGTCAGACACATGTTGTATTGATTTGGCGTAAGTTTCAAATCGTCCGTAAGCCCTTCGATTTTCGCATTACCAATATTACCACCTGCCATATATTAGCGATTGTCATATCTTCAAAGCCTCAAGAACACTGACGATCCAAGAACGAAAGCAAATAAAGCGCCGCAAGCATAGGAATCAGCCTCAAATCCATCTTGCGCAAGATCTTCTTCTCATCCAAATGCGCAAAGCTAGCCAACGTTGGTCCAGCAGTCATAGCCAACTGATCGATGCGATCAATCTCCTCCTGGCGTTTACTTCCTTTGCCATGGGCAGTATCTTCCGGCGAGTCGAATTGATCGCCCTTTTCCTTGAGTTCTGCCATTGTGGACGGTTGAAGTTGGACTTTTCGTTCACGGGAAAGATATTTCTAGCAAAGTTCATGAATCCACATATTGCTACCACCCATGTCGATATTATATGAAGCGCTAGGTAGGGGAGCTCAGCTACGCCATCTATTTAATCCCGCGAACATAACGACAATCTCACTCAAAACTTACAGTGATGAACCTGGTTTGCTTCTGAAAAATATGAACAATGCACGATGCCGTCAGGAAGCTTCCCCACATGTCACCCCAGACAAGAGCTCGCGTGCGTCTGGCGAACCACAAGAGAGGTATGTGAATACCAAGACTTCACTTGTCGATCACTAGGTCAGAAGATGGTAGAAAACGGGGCGAATCAACTTGTCAATCTCTTGGCTTCAACGTCCAGCATGGGGGTGTAGCTGTAACAATATTACTTTTTGTGTTGGCGAACTTGACTGACATCGAAAAGCAGTTCTCATTCAAAAGCGGCTACCTCAAATGCTATCAGAACGAGATATGATTGAAGTAGAGATGGGCTTGAGGATTACGCTCACGGCGGTCGTGTCCTTGACCAATGAGTACAAGCAATTGACATCGGAAATAAAACGCACCACCGAGGACTGACAGCAGAGGACTGACAGTGCCGTATCAAAGCCTCGCGGGCCATTATACCGAGCTGAACGGTCTAATGATTGACTCTAGGATTTAGTTTGCAATTACACTTTATACTACATCTTTGACGTAACACTACTTTTGCAAATCTGAATGCGGTCCATCTGAACTGAGGAGCATAAATACTACGTATTAGAAATATTCGCCATTCTTGATTACGTCCTCTTTCCAGCCCATACAATCCCGAGCTGTGTCGTTGTAATAGTCGTCCTCTGGATCTTCATCCTCCCATTGCTTCCATCATAATGTCATCGTTCCAAGACTCTATTGCCGAATCAATAAAATCATCATCCCACCCAAAGGCCTTGCTATTTGATTGCCCATCATAACTAGGACTCTGCGACTGCTTGATCCGATCCTTTGTAGTTTCCCGGATCTGAACTCGCCAAAATGCCTGTCCCCGCTTGCGCAGCTTAGCGTTGTAAACGCCATATAAACCTGGCAATAACTCAACGTCCTGCTTGCAATACTGCATGATTTCGGGCTTCAAAGGCCGCTCGTTGAAAACCTCATAGGAACCCCCTTTTTCAGGGGCAAACAATTGACAACCACGCTCTTTAGTAGCGCGCCATTCCATCTTCGCTACCGCAGAGATAGGGCTGTCTTTCTCAATACACTTCGCCAGGCCAGAGACAAATTTCCGTGAGCGTCCCCGAGATGCGAGCTCCATGAGCTGAAGATCTTTGATGCCGTCAACAGAGATCTGGAAAAGACTGAATAGGGCATCTGAATCGTTGCGGATGTCGAAGACGACTTTGGGGATAGCTGAAGATTCCAGGACAGTTTTCAGTGAAGTTCCGCTCTTAATAGTAGTTGAGAAGGCGGCTTCCCCAAGACTATGGATGTCGATGAGGTAGGTGTTCTTAGTGGGAGCGATGTAGAGCGAGAGAATAGATATGGAGCCGTGACGGCCTAAGGCAATTCCCTCCAAGTCGATGTATAGCGAGGGAGGATTAGTACCAAGGTTGGCAATGCTGTCAAGCAGAGGCAGAAGACTCGCTTCTGTGTCTATGAATGTGACATTGCTTTGAGCTAATGTAGTTGACATATTCGGTTATGAGCTCTTTTGAAGGTTGATGAATTCTTCCCGAAGGTTGATGAATTATTTTGAAGGTTGATGAATCCTTTTGAAGAATGAGGAATTCTTTTGAAGGTTGATGAATTCTTTTAAGGTGTTGAAACGACGATTGCGGTGTTGTAGGCGAAGAGGTTACCAGCGATGTAAAACTGAGGCCAACACGTTAGCTTTCCTTGCATAGGGAAGTAAGGAGTAATCTAAAAAGAGGGCTTTCTTCGCGTAGGGGAGAAGGATAGGAGATAAAGAAGATGAAAACTAAACACTGAAAACTGAACACTGATTGCTATCGGATAAGGTGATAAAGATATATAAATCTTGTATTGTGTCGATGAAAGCGGAGGACTATACAGGTTCCCTAGGACTATACAGGTTCCTACCAATATCAGTCGTTATCAACCATCCATCAGTTCACATCCCATAGAACTTTCGCATCATCACGAAACAGCTTGTTCTCTAGATTCCGATCTCCTTCACACCACTCTAAGCACTTCTCCGTGAAAGGCATCACATCGAACCCTCGAGACTGTGTATGAGGCCAATCCGAAGCAAACACCACGCCTTCCCCATTCCGCATCCTCAGCAACGCCTTTGTCAATCCTTCAAAGTCTTCGAAACCATCCTTCTTTCCATTCTGGTGTGAGAAGAGATATGGCCCGGAGATCTTGACGAAGACATTCGGATCCTCCATCATCTTGCACATCGCTTTCCAGCCAGGCGTATTATCTGTATTTAAGGGCAGATGTGCTGGCGACCCAAAATGCTCAAGCACAATCTTCACACCCAACTCGCGCACAATCGGCTGAACGTGCTCTAACATTGCCATATCCGCATATAGTCCTATCGACCATGTCTTCAACGGCCTTAGTTTGTCCGCATATTTACGCAAGACGGTCTGTATTTCAGTTGCGGACATCTCTTTCTTAGACGACCGTAGATTCAATCGGACCCCACGGACTCCTAGATCGTGCCAGTGCTGCAGTGTCGAGACATCAATGTTGTCTGGATCGAAAGACACGACTCCTCGACCTCCGTGAGTTTTCAGAGCCTCGAGGATCCAAGTATTGTTGGTTCCGTAGCCGGAGATTTGGACAAAGACCATATTTGGCAAACCGAGTCTCCGTGCATTGGTGAAGGCATCTGCAATGGATGCTTCCTTGGGGACGGTGGCATTTTGAGGGAACGGGTATCTGCTGGGCTCAATGACATGCATGTGGCTGTCCCAGGATCCTTCGGGTGTAATGAGTTTGATGGAAGAGCTATTGTAGCGATGTTGACTGGCGGCATGGAAGACAAAAGAGGTGATTGAGTAGCAACTTGAAGTTGTCGGTGTTGAGAGTTTGCGGCACACCAGCCGCCGCCGGCCAAGTGCTGTAATCATGCTGAAAACACTATTGGAGGAATTGATCCAGGAGTTTAGATCATGGAGATTTCATACGATTCCGTTGTACCTGTGTATGTCATCGAAGTGGTTGGTAGCTTGAAGGAAGTTGTCGCGAAGGGATGAAGCTCCACCTAGCACTGTTAAAGTACTATTGAACAGCTCCGTAGGGCTCATGCATGGTCGAAGTCATCAAGATAATTATTTAGTAGGTTGGGATATATGGATGCGATGTATCTCCTACTCATGATTGAAGGTTGGGAGTCAAATGACCTATATCCGCCCGGGTATAAAGTCTGGACCAACTTCGTAATGGAAACATCTTGACGCAATTCCTACACTTCTTCAGTACTTGAACACTGTCAGCTGGGCGACAAATTAAGTGGCACGCTCTAGCCAAGTAGAATGTCTACCAACTGTTACACCTTATTCCGAGGTGGTTTGTTTCATATTCAATGTGTATAATTCTCAATTCCTCATCCAACGCGGTGGGACTTACAGTAGCTCTTCTTTGAGAAGTGCGATGGGAGACATCATACTCGATGGGAGCACGCTATCTATTTCAACACCCGGATGATTGTATATATATCTTTTGTTTCAATGGCCATTATCTCGTGAAGGAAGCAAAACATGATTCGAAATTCGTCATTCGATGATTCAAAGTGTCATTCATGCAATTGGTCTATCTGAATACGTGTTTCATCCGTTTCATGGCGTTCATGAGCCCGTACAGAGAACACAAAACGCCATAGCAAATGCTCATTATAAGCTCTAAACACAAATGCCAACCAGTAAGGGCAGGTCCACTACTTCCATTTTTGAACCACTACACCGCCCCGCTTGAACTCGGCAAGCTCTCCGAGCACTGCATTCTTATCGTCCAGTTCTTTGCTCGGAAATGTAGTCATCAGGGCGTACTCGCGCTGCGCAGGGCTAGCGCGATTGACAAAGTCGTAGACGTCTCCGATGGTATGAGTAGTATTGAACCGCGAAGCCAATCGAGTGCCATCACCGAGCCGAATTTGTAGACTGAGGGTTGGTGCTGAGCTATCAACCTGCACCTGCTCTGGCTCTTTTGCAGTTGCGGCCACTGGAGCTGCTGCGGCTGGTGCTTGCTGGGTAGAGCTGGATGCGGTTGTCGTCACGCCGGGAGTTGGGCTACCAAGTCGTTGTCCTTGGCCTGAGAATGGCTTATATTGAGCCTTTGGACGAACATACTTGGTCTCCTTCTGCACATCGAGAGCTAGATCGACCTCTTGACCTTGATCAACATTGAGCAAGTGGATTGGTGCTCTACCTGATTGTATCATGGCCAAAGTTTCGCGATTCGCAGGGTCGTCGTATCGATAGAGATCACCGTCATCAACAGAGAAGCCGTCCGACCAGAGATGGAGGACCCGACTCACGCGAGGTCTAGCAGCGGCGCGCGTACCTGTAGCAGGGGGAGTGTCTTCCACAACCACCTCGCTTGGTGCATCGTCTCCACCTAGAGTAACTCCGCGGCCGGAAAAGCGAGCCGGGCGAGCCGGAGCATCATCCCCTCCAGGTCGATCCATGTTTCTGAGAATATGTGAGCTAGGATTACAAAAAATGAACGAAGTATATAACGTACCTTCGAGCACGATCAAGCAGTCCCTGGATGGGGTCTTGTGAATTCTGAGAAGGGCCACCCTGTACTGCAAGACCAGACTTTTCACCACCCGTAAAGTAGTTTGGATCTTTCTCATCATCGTCGTCCTCATCTTCCGCAGTGCCACTAAGGTCACGAAGTGTCCGAACGCCTCCTTGCTGGCTCTTATCCTTGGAGCCGCCGGCCTTGACTTCGGTAGTGGCGCGACCTGTGGAGGTGGAGGGGGCCGCCGCTGAGCCACTGGGTTGTGGTTCACCCATAGCATCTGATTCCGCGTCGTCATAGTCGCCGTCGCCGTCATCGTCATCGTCATCTTGAGTAAACCAGGCTTCTAGAGCAGTAGTAATATTCCACTCGTAGGATTGAAGAGCGTGAGCAGCCTAATGATTATGATATTAGCAAGACAAAGGGCTCCAGGTAGCTATAAATACGGACCTCGACAGGTGTAGCCTGAGTGAGATTACAGAAATTTTGGATCATTTGATCGTGCGTCTCTTGTGGAGTGTCATCCATGGCTGATGATTTCTGTTTGTGGTTCTTAGGGATGTTTGCAGTTTTATACGCGATGACCTTGGAATGGTCGAACCGGGAGGGTTTGCGGGAGGGTTTGCTGTTCTGAATGGACGAGAGTTTCAAGGGCAGCGGGTGTGAAATAGCTAAATGTCAGCTTGATGGAGATATAGTGTTGGTCGGTGGGTTTGTGGAATAGCAGAGATTTAGTTGTTTTCGAGGGTTGAAGATGGAATTGTGTAGAAGATGTACCGGTAGAGGTTGGAAGGCTGGTGAAATGTTGAGCTAAGGCGATTGATGGTAACAGGCTCCAAAGCTGTTGCGCAAGAGGCTTGTGCTTTGACTGGGTGAAGGAGGGGTGAGGGCAACCAAGCAACTTAAGGAAGGGGCCACCATGAAAACTTCAGCCTTGCTTATTAACATGCTAATTCAGCCTTGTTGTCACCTCAAGCGGACTGGCGAAATAAGTGACACACTCCCATCAGCCTCGTTGGCTCCCATAATCTACGTTCTGAGATCGAGTGCTTTCTTTCCCATAGAGCGTGTTAGATTGTCGATTTTTATCGAATACGATGGGCAATACAGCATCTTTTCTTTAGTAGCGTTGGTGGGAGCCATCGGCGTTGGTGGAAGCGTGCCTATTATTCTGCCAGTCAGTTGCATTCCAGGTGGAGCAATTATATTTTAGGATCATCCCAAACTATAGCACAAAACTACTGGTACGTGCAGATTGATAGATCACCTACATGGTGTTTCAACATACTCCACTTAGTATCTGAGTGCTCTGTGCTACAGTAAATATGCGTGTAGAATTGAACAATCATATATTTTGAGTACGTGTTTGAAAGAATCTGACGGCTTTGACGCGATCTCGAACTGCTAATCTAAGTGCATAGAAGTGGATTTTGAAGTTGATGATGCCGCTACATTTCTTTTCAGAAGCGTTCTAATATGTAGGGCGACAAATACATTCTGTCATTGTGGGAAATGAGTTCATTACCGAAGAACACAGCAAAACAGTTCAGATACAAGAAGATCCGAATCTGTTGAAACGTGAGCCTCAAGACAAGAGATGACCCGGTATCTGACACAATACCATGGCTCAGAGAAGAGATCAAAACCAGTAACAGAGCCAAAGTTCGCATCTCCAGGCTCGGCCATAGCCTAGCGCCCGATTTCAAGAAGTAAATCATGGCCCGAAATAACAGAGCGACGGTCACAGGTTGCAACGAAGGACACGACTACTCGGGATGTGGAAATGTGGGAGATATGTTAGCACTACTCCGCATAAGCGGAAGGAGGATACCCTGGAAGTACTTGCAAATGAGCTTGTCTGGCGAACCTGCAAATATTGTGCCAGAAGGAGCTTTGTATAATGGTTCTGTAGGTAGTGACGATCAGTGAATTCTCGTACGAGTCGAAGCAAAACGGGGAAGGAAAGCCGTCTTATGTACTGCGGGCAAAACAGCGCTTCATCAAAACGTGGCAACAAAGGTTCTCAGCAACATTAGCGGAACGTAGAGTGGATTGTTGACCATGGTACAGTATCCGAGTAGAGCTCTTGGTCTTGATGATTTGCTAATACTAAAGGGTAAGGTAGCAAATAGCTAGCCGCCAGTCTAAACCCCAGAATTGATATTTGTTATATGGCTTGATTAGCTAAACATATTGTACCTAGCCTACCTTTGCTGGCGAGTTTGACCTGAAAAGTACTAGTAATAAAGACAAGGCTCTGAAGAGCAGCAAGAGTCAACATTATCAAATGCTTGTTTTAAGGTAATGATTTGGAGAATACGTCTTCTCTTAAATAAGCACGGCACTTGGCAGAGAAACAGAAAGTTAAGGAATAAGAACACAAAGTAATACGGAGTAGAGATTTGAAGTCTGCTAGGCCTTGAAGTATTGAGCAATAGGTAGAAGAGACCCTAGGTGAATCAAAGTCGGAGTGCGGTTGTCAACACTCTTCAATTTCACCCGTCATGGCTTGTAAGTAGAGCAACCATATACGAATAGCTAAGTACCGAGAGCTTGGACTACTGGTTCAGGTAAGACCAACTCAATAACATGCTTTATTCCCATTCTCAGTAGACCGACATCGGCTCCAGAGCTATAAATCGTGATATCATGCCCCAAACAACCCATAACTGCTCGCCATGCTCCAAACATGACAGACAATGAACCATACGACGTTATCGTAATTGGCAGTGGCAACGCTGGCCTCAGCGCCGCTGCCTCCGCTGCCCACCATCTCGGACCCGGCGCACGTATTCTTGTTCTTGAGAAAGCCCCTCGCGAATGGGCCGGTGGCAACAGTACTTTCACCGCAGGAGCATATCGTACAGTCTTCCATGGCTTGGAAGATGTGCTACCTCTTGTCAGCAATGTTAGTGAAGAGCAGGCCTCTCGTATCGATATGAATGCATACTCGGAAGAAGACTTTATGGCGGATCTCATGCGAGTCACTGATGGGCAAGCGGATCCAGAACTGGCGAAGGTATTGGTAGGTAGATTTCAATATAAATGACTTTCCTTGGACTTGAGCGGCTTCGATCTCATCCCATCGCCTGTCTTCTTCGGGGAACAAGCGCTGCGGATCTTACAATGAGCTCTCACAAAATCCATCATCTACAAACCCAACAACTAACCCTCCCAGGTCCAAGAATCCCGCCCAACAACCCACTGGCTCCACCAAAACGGCATCCGCTTCAACCTCTCCTTCCACCGCCAAGCCTACACCATCGCCCAGCGCCAAAAATTCTGGGGCGGCATGGTCCTCGCCGTCCAACAAGGCGGCAAAGGTCTCATCCAGCAACACCTAGCCAACATCAGCCGTCTAAACATCACCGTCCTATATAATTCGCCCGTCACCGCCCTCCTCTCCACAGCGGAATGCATCACAGGCGTGACTATCTCACCCAACCCCGGTCCAGGGTATAATGTATATGCGCTTGGCGGCATCGTCCTCGCAGCCGGCGGTTTCGAAGCCAACAAGAGCCTGCGCAGGCAACATCTAGGTCCAGCGTGGGTAAAAGCATATGTGCGCGGCACACCATATAACACCGGCGATCTGCTCACCACCTCGCTAAATCTTCCCAAACACCTCCGCGCTGTGTCGTTTGGAGATTGGGCGGGGTGTCATAGTACGTGCTGGGACGCGAATGCTTCGCCGACTGTGGGTGATCTGGCACTGACAAATCAATATACGAAAAGCGGATATCCGCTCGGTCTTATGATAAATGTTGATGGTGAACGGTTTGTAGATGAGGGTGAAGATATGCGCAATTACACATATGCTAAGTTTGGGCGTGCGATATTGCATCAACCGGAGGGGGTTGCGTTTCAGCTGTGGGATGCTGATGGGGCGGGATGGTTGAGGGGTGAGGAGTATAGTAGGGATGTGGTTGAGCGGATTGAGGCGGAGACACTGGAGGAGTTGGTGGTGAAGTTGGAGAGTAAGGGGTTAAGGTCTCCAATGATGTTTTTGGAGACGGTGGCGGAGTATAATAATGCGGTGCACGAATTTCAGTTGGAGAATGAGAGAGATGGGGGTAAGGTGGTCTTCGATCCGAGTATAAAAGATGGCTTGAGTACCACATCGTCAAAAGGAGGATTGAAGTTGGGCCCAGATAAGACGAACTGGGCACTACCGATTATCAAAGGCCCTTTCCTGGCTGTTAAGGTTACTTGTGGGATTACATTTACTTTTGGTGGACTCAAGACATGTCCGCAGACGGCCGGTGTGATTAGCGAGAGTACAGGAAAGACGATTCCGGGCCTATACGTTGCTGGAGAGATGGTTGGCGGATTGTTCTATAAGAACTACCCAGGTGGAAGTGGCCTTACTTCTGGCGCGGTATTTGGAAGGAAGGCCGGACTAGAAGCAGCAAAGAGAGCAAAGGCTATGAGTTGAGTACACGTTGATATAAATCCGTGTAGGCGAGTACAGGCAATCATCAGCAGCAGGACCAACATACAGAGGAAGCAAGAGTCTGATAGTAATGCTCTGATAATACATTTACGAACTAGATTCCCAGCAGCGTCAAAGACCAGCCGTCTATCTAAAGAACGCTTGAACAACGTACAAAAGCGCATAGCCACAAGAAAAGGACTTGTGTACCGTAGCAGCGCAGAATCACCTCACCCGTATCCCATTTCCCAAAGGATTGCGGCATTGCAATAAAGCCACCCCACATTTCCATGCATTAAGCAGTATCATAATCGTCATTTGAATAGCGAAATAAGAATAAGGATCCAAAGGCCCCGCCCCCAACCCGATGCAACTAAAAGTCATTTTAACAACAAGAACGCTGAATATACTGCCCGATACCAAATGCTGAAGTAAGAAGCCCATACGTAGTTTTTTCGAAACGAACAACACATAAACAAGGTTACGGATGTAGACTGAAGCTACACTCGCCGAAACCGAAGGGGGGAGAAAGTAGAATGACGGAACGACCAGTAAAGATGCGGATAGCAAAAGCGAGCGGAGAGAGCGGAAAGTTGACCGGTGGTGGTCGGAGAAAGGGTCATGTCGTTCATTTTCGTTTCTTCCACCGCATTTTCTCAACCAAAGACATCTCTCTCTCTGAGCGATCACGATCTTTGCTGCGTTCACGAGAAATCTGACCCGATGCGACCTTTTCGTGTGCTTGCGCTAGGATTTGCGCGTGCTGCTGTGGCGTAAATCGAGGAAGAGCAGTCGTCTCTTCGTCTTCTTCAAGCGGATCCACGTCCTCGCCCTGGAATGCCTCTTCGCCGCTGCTATTTTCCGCTGAGCCAGTGAAGACAGATCGCTGGTTGCGTGAGATGCCCGGGATCTGGCCATAAGTCCGCTCATCACGCTTGGCACGTTCGTCCGCCGTCCAGTCGCGCCGAGGAGCCCGTTGAGAATGTTTGGCAGATGAGGTTGGACGAGGTGTGGTATTGGCAGAGCTAGTAGGGTGAGAATGCAGCGGATGAGTGTTCTGACTCTCGCCAGGTTCGAGTTGTTCTCCGCGCTCACGAAGTACATGTCTCGAGGTGGACTCGCGCACCGGCGTGTTACGCTGCGATGAGCCAAAAACTCGATCACTGTTCCAGCCAGGGGCAACTTTATTGCTTTCCAATTCGCGACCTCTTGGTTCATATCCCGGATTGCTGGCGCCAGAACTCGTTCGACTGCGCTCATGCGGGGTCATGTTTGCAGCAGGACCACCGTTTCGGGACTCGGTTCGTCGACTGCCGCGATCTTTGCTAGTCTCACTAGTGGTTCTCTTCTCGCGAATTGCGGTATCGCGTGCCATCGCCATGGTCACAGCATGGCCATATGCCCAGGGATGCATTCGCGCATCTGTTGATCGGGTAGCAAACTGGCTAGGTGTGGTTCTACCACTTCGCTTGCTCTCTTCAACCTCTGCAGCGCTGTCACTACCACCGTACGGAGAGGTTGTGTTGGAAGTAGGAGAAGCTTGGTCATAGATTGGCTGCGCTGGTTGCTTATGAGAAGCGTGCTCTCGCGAGCTAACAAATGATCTCGCTGATGGTAAGATCTCGAGACTTAATTGACGACCGGGTCCTCTCCATTGACGCATGGTGAGCGGAGTCTCTATACCGCTTGAGGTACTTCTAGCTGCCATTGGCGGTTTGGCTCCAAAGCTGTCGCCTCGAGAATGCAAGGTAGCAGCCGAAGTTCCAGGACGCTCGATGGCAGCTCCAGCTGACATGCTCAATCGATGTTGTGATCGTGTATCATCCATGGCTGTTGGACTGGCCACATTGCAATTCTCCATCTGTTCAATGAGGTCCTCATACATAATACTAATACGTGAAGAGGGACGCTCTGCCCGCTCGGCACGGGCCAAACAGTCTTCAGTGCGTTTCCGAAGCTGCAGACATTGTTGATGGAATCGGCCCAAGTCACCCTCGGTAGGAGGCACGGAATTCGAGTTTGACCAGTTATTAAGCCATAGAGTGACCAGTGTGGAAAAGCTTTTTGCATGATCGATTAGATGAGGCAAGCTTGGAAAGCCTTCGCGCGAAGTTGGTGGAAGGCGTTGGAGGATTGCCAATGGAGTTGAGTATTGCGGTGGGATCTCGGGACCGATGCTGGTTGATGGAATATCACACACGGTATCAACAAACTTTTTGAAATCATTGCGACGAGCATTGAAGAAAGTGTTCATAGCCTCCATCCATTCTTCTTTGGCACCAAAAGTTGACATGTTCGCTAGGCCTTGAAGAGATTTGGCGATGAGGGTAAAAGTCCGAACAGCGTTGCGCTTGGGATTGTCTGGGCAAGTTAGTATGGTTCGAATGTATGCGATGACTGATTTTACCTCTCAAAATCCCAAACAACTTTGGATTTAGAATTGCAGGGACAAAGAACCTCAAGAAGAGAAAACCGGAAACACTGCTATAGCTCACAGTGCGCAGAAAATTCCCATATCGATCTTCCGCGCAAGCACGAACACGTCTGAAGATGTAGCGAAGCTCCCGAGGGCATTTGGTAGATGAATTGGCGATGCAGGCCCAGCACTGTTCAGTGTAGGTAAGTAATCTTCTCCAATTGCGATCCATGTCGTTTGGATTAGTGATTTTATTGGGATCCACTTCGCAATCTGGGTCTCTTTCGGCAATCTCGCGCAGTTTGTCTCCCAAAGTTTCTTCCAGATAATCCTTTCCTAGGCGTTTCATGTGCAGGTCGAGGGATTTTGTAAGGAGAGTGTTGCCACGGAAGAGTAGATTGGCCTCCACTGATGCTGATTTGCCCATATCGCGAACCATCATCTCACGATCGTAATGCGCCGTGTAGGAAGGATCTCCATTCTCGTTTGAGCTCATGCGGCGAGCAGAAGGGAATCGGACTCGATTACTGGGCTGTTCCTTAAGAGTCCCATCAATCTCTTCCTCAACCAAGTTACTTAACCATTCACTTGCTGTTCCAGATACTTGATAGATGTTAAGCAAGCAATCGCTCAGTCGCTTGAGTTCTCCTGGCATTCGCTGCGAAATCTGCAAAGTCAGACCATTTTCAAATCGGTGCAGCAGATCCGACATGGGTTTGTAGTCGTTGGCCATGAGAATAATACTCTCGTCTGATAGAACTCTAACAAGAACCTCACCAACACCCTGTCCGTATTGGTTGATGAGTGGCCACCACTTTTCAAGTGGTTTGCCAGAATCTAGATCATCCAGAAATACATCGACTTGGCCATGTATCTCATCGGTATTGAGGTCTGCTGAGGGTGTGGGAAATGAGCCATTTGCAGAGCTCAACTTCCTCGAATCGTCTTTTGTAATTTTGCCATGAGTATGCTGGTTTGGCGGCCGCTTCCGTAGCACTATGGAAGCCACAGAAACAGCAGCGGGCAGATCGGTGAATTCAAACTCCTCTCGCCAAAACGCCGAAGGCTTGTCCTCGTATTTGACCGTCGTTCTAGCCCGGATCTCGCCGTCGAGAAGAACTTCGGTATAGAGCCCACCATTACTTTGCTGACCATTACTATTATCCGAACGATTGTATATTGGAGGATATTCGCTCAATCTCGGACTCAAAGGTTGAACCATTCGTGCTTCCACAACGACTACTGTCAAAGAGCGTTCCATTCGAAACATATCAGGCGTGGATGCCGCATCTTTCTCCGGGGTGTTTTGGCTCAAGGCTTCTTTGGGCCCATAGAGCTGAGGTATTGTAAAGGCGCGAAGAAGAACCAACCAAGCTTCGAAAACAACACGAGAGTCGAGTGAGATGATTATTGGCTTGGAAAAGTCCTGAGAATTAGTCGTAGCGGCGTATTGAGGGTATATAGCGATGCAAAAATCAGTGTCCAAGACAGAGGAATCTAGCCTCTGAATGGCACAACGACTGAGCTGAGACAAGTGAATGCAAGTTATCAATCCCATTCCCTCCACTAAGTGCAGAGTCATTTCACCATTTTCGCGTAATTTTGCCGAAACATCCTGCGATCTTGGGGCATCTTGATTGTGTCTCACATGCTTTCTGGATTTTGAGGAACTCGGTGGTGTCGGAGCTGCTGTTGAATCCCAGAGTTTCATTTGACCAAACTTGATGACTGGAGGCTCTTTTAGTAAAGATATTTCCGAGTGTCTGCGATTTTCCGTAAGTTTTCGCTCTCCAACATGTGCAACTTGAGGTTTTGTCATCCGGTTTTGGGCACCTTTCGGCCGCATTGGTTGCCAGCACAGTAAGGCAGCAAACCAAGCGTCAAACTCATCCTGACTATGAGGCCGTAAATTGACTCGAAGCTTGGAATTTTGAGGGCAAACATCCAGATAGGGCATCTGCGATTCAGCATCCCAGGCAGTCTTGATATGGCACCCTCGTAGGTCAGGTATCAACGTCCTATACTCAGATTTTCGACTCTTAGGTTCATAAACTAAGCTGCCGGATTCGTCATTGATGGTGCAATAAGAGAGTGACCAAGGTGTAGTTTCGAATCTCCGAAAGGCGAGCTGACCTTCCATTTTACCACAAGAAGATTTCATTAGAGTCAAGATCTTGCGCATATCGGATCGATGTCCCGTTGTCAATATCGATGGAGGTGACTGCCGCGCCGGAATGGGAGAAGTCTCTAATATAGGCTCCACGGTTGACGAATCGCGAACGGTATGATTGATTTTTCCAAGTCTTTTCGTTGGCTCCGGTTTTCGCTTTGGGCCGGTAAAGGAGGGTTGAGGGATTGTAGAGATGTGGCCAATGGAAGTAACAACATCTTCAATACCAGCGCCTGTAGGAATGCTCATCGAGTTGGATGATCCTATTCTGGTTCGATTTCTATTAAAACCCGGCGGTGGTGAGACTGTGTCGCGTGGTAAAGAACTTCCTTCTATTGTTCGAGTTCGAGGTCGAAGTGCTTGCTGCATCCGCTGTTCTTGCATACTCGACATTGTAGGGATTTCATTACTTGACCCAGCTCTTATGCGATGGCCCCTCGAGTGCCCGCGCGGGCTGTCTTGCGGAATGGCTCTTGGAGAGCTTGGGGAGGACAAGGCGTTATATGGATCTGTGCGGTCTTGTGGTTGGTAGTAGTCGTCTTGTACCGACTCTGGAGTGACAGTCCGGATTGTAGATGGACCAAATACATCTCCTTCGGCAGCGTTGATACTACCATTACTTGGATGCCATCTATGTCTTGATCCTCCACTAGCACCCGAGGCAACTTGATCGGTCGCCTCATGTCTTGTACTCATGGTTAGAGCTGCTTGTGACGTTCGAAGAAGCGCAGCCTGACCTGCTCGGCCTGAACTGGAAGACGACTCGACTCGAGGCTCTGTATGGCTGATGTTCAATAGCCACTGTTTCTCGATTTCGAGTAAGGTCCGCTCCGGAATCGGCTCCAGAGCTAATGGTTCAAGGTAGGAACGGAGGGCGGACTGGCGAAACGGAGAAGAACCCGCATCGCAAGCTGCTTCCGACCCAGTGCGCGTTGATGTTAATGGCAAGTGATCCACGAGAGCCTGATGGGATAGGCTGAGGAATATGCGATGGAGGGGCAAGAGTATGAGTTGATGGACGCTTCCGTGGAAACTGTAGCAGGAGCTGGACGATAATCCGGTCGCGTATATATTCTGATTGAAACGAATGGAGGGATAGGTATGGAGGGGCGGTGGTTGCGAGTAGATGGTAGTGGGCGAGGAATGTATGAAAGTTGTAAGCTAGGGAAGCTTTCAATGGAGCGAACAGCGGAAGCTTGGAGGCGATCAGAGACAGCGGGAGGCCGTGAAATAAAACAGCAGATCTTCCAGATGGTGGCGGAAGGTTGTTGAAGAAGGGATAGACAGGGCGTTCAAGCGTTGGTGGATGTACAAAGGTATGAGGCAGCTAGTGTCAGGTTGAGAAGCACGGAAGGATGATAGAAGGAGTGGAAAAGGCAAAAGTGGGAGAAGGTATTCCAGGAGTGGAGCAAGTTGAATTGTGCCTGGGTGGTGGTTGTCGATGTGAGCTCTGGGAGAGGTGATTGGGTGGTCAGGTGTTGGACTGGGAGGATTTTAGGGGTGCTTCTAGTCTTTGGGGGTGTGCAGTGTGAGATTGGAGATTGATGCTGGCTGGCGACTGTGTGGGAGTCTGGGGGAGGCAAGAGCGTACCGAGTAGTGCGGAATCTGAAACATCAAGTCTGAAAATGGCATGGTCCGAGAGTCCAATGCGACTGCCTTTTCACTATTATAATATTATTACTCTTACAGATGGAAAGAGAATAAGCTTTATTCTTGCCTTGAAAAGAAAGAGTACTGATACTGCGGACTGTTGCTTTTTCACACCAGGTCTGATGTTCGACAGGTACTTCAACCTACTTCATGTATGTACCTGCAGTGTCTACACCAGGGTCATTAACCACCAATCAGCCTGCATACCCACCTCCCCGTCTACACCACAGTTACAATCATACACGTCAATCAGCCAAGTACTCGGACCACTATTATTGTTACAGAATACCAATTCCCAGTCTTTACCTGTCTGTGCTGCTCAGCAAGGAAGTACCTTACTCTGGCTGTAGCTTATAAGGAGTACTTCCAAGGGCATATCCAATATCATCGAGTCTGATATCAGAGCTACAACCCACTCTGACCTCTGCTGACATCCTGATCAAGCACCAATTCAATACCTAGTAGTAATGAGACACTGCCTCCACCAACACCAACGTGGCATCTCATCTGTCGTTCCATCCCATCACTCGCGACCCACCTCAAGGCCCCGGCTACAATTGCCTGCCATTGCGGCGTATATGCACACAATCTGCATCTTTTCACCTCAAGCCTCACAGAACGTCCAAGCATCATCAGAAACCCCTGTTACACTGCATCATCAAAGGGCATCCTCCACAAATTCCACAAGAAGCACAGAATCCGCCAAATCAAATAAAACCCAAATCTGGTATTTCTTGTCATACATCGCTAACAAGCACTATCGAAACCCATCAAAATTTCAAAGAACAATACACACCACAATCGTGAACGCCAACTAAATAATGGTATACCAAAATAAACAACGAAAATCCCTAAACAGCATCCAGACATCCATCAGCCCATTCTTTGTGTCCGCAGACAAGAAAAAAAGTGAGCATGTGCTCCATGCATTTGCACCTTTTTTTCTCGTGCAACATGACCGTTGTGCCATCTCATCTCCACCCGCGCACACAGATCATGTCCCCATCGCATTTCGTCAAAGGGTTTTGCTCTACCGTGAGCATATCACCTGCTCTCGTGCAGCTCCGCCGTCTCCACCGCTTTGAGCGCGGAACTCATCTTCTCCATCACCACTTCTCCACCTGCCGGACTACTTGAGAGTATGCCCATATCTGGGTGCATGTCTGGGCTTAGCGGGACAGGTGGACTGCGCGCTGTGATGGGTATGCCTTTTACGCTGCTTTGCGCGGACGCTGGCGATGCTAGTGGGGAGCGGAAAGGTGATGGTGAGCGGTTGCGGATTGGCGAGGCGGGGGAGCGTAGAATGCTGGAGTTGGAGAGATTGCTTGTAGGATGGCTTTCTGCGTGTTCGCCTTGGACTACGTCGGCGAAGGATATGAAGGATAGTCGGCGGACGTCGCCTGCGTCGATGGTACCGTAGGAGGAGGCGGGTGGGAGGGTTGCTGAGTCTTCGAGTGCGATGGCGGAGAATTGGTCTGTTGGTGGTGCGTCGAGCTGGTGGAGGGAGAGGGTTGGTGAGAGGGGAGATATTGGGGAGAGTGGTAAGTCGCTGTGTGAGCTGGCGGCGACGGTGTGATGTTGCGAATGGGTTACGATCTCAACGTCGGCGGGGTCGAGATGGTCGTCTGTGATTGCGATGCTGCTAGCTTCGAGGACAGCGGGGATGTGGTTGTCTGTCTGGATGTGTGTGGGTATCGAGGAGGAGACGTCGTCCGGGATACGGTCTTCCTGGACATTGCGCTCGAAGATGAGGGAAGACGCTGGGCTCTGGAGTCGCGGAGACTGGGAGCGATATGGCATGCGTGAGGGCGAGGCTGAGGCTGAGAGCGGGCTTCGTGGTGAGATTGTGCCATCGAGATCTCGTGGGCCGGAGACTGGCGTCATGGGTAAGTTGGGCGATGTCAGTGGTGGTGACGATGTTCCAAATGCGCCGGTTGACGAATGCTCCGAGGCTATCATGGTAGATTCGAGCGATTGCTTGAGATCGTGAGACTCTTCAGCAGTTCCATCTTTCTTCCTTAGCCCAAGAAACCTGCGTCTCTTATTGTCTGGGACCTGAATAGCTTCCGCCTGGGCAGGCATTGACGTCGGTTCGCTCATCGGGAGTTGGAACAATTCGAGAGTGGAATAACTCGGAGGTTGATCTTCTAAGTAATCCTCGAGGATACGAATGCCTTGGTTCCAGATCTCCTGCAGCTGTAAATATCGACCAAGATCTGACGCGGCAGTATTCCCTCCTTTAAGCTCAGAGTGGGGCAGGTTTTTGGGCTGCGGACGCTCAGTGGATCTTGGGGCAATCTAGACGCCTTGGAGCTTTATTGCTTCTTCATACACCGAGTCTAGCGGAGGGCGGCGTGTCCGATGCCAGCCGATATGCTCCTACGCTCGTGATCAGAACGCAATAATCTGGAGAGTAGGTTTGTCCAAGGTTCGGGAGATTGGCAACTTGGCCGTAGGGGCAGTGTGACTTGATTCTGGTGTGATACGACAGGCTCTAGTTCCAGTAAGATAACAAGTCCAGGATACTGAGCTGAAAGGTCAAATGGGTTTGTGTCGTTGGAGCAAGGAAGTACAGCGAAAAGAAAGGTATAAATCTGGCTTGACATGCAACGAGCTGGGCAGGGCCTGACGCAATGCCTTTAAATGTCAGGTTACTTGTTGGGCCCATGTAAGCCTATCTTGGTCATTTAAATAGATCCAAGCTTCTCAGATCCAACGGAGCAGATCTATGCCGCCTGCAGCTTGCTGTCTTACGACTCTTTTATTCGGCGATCCTGGGCGAATCAAGTTGGGTATAACCGCGGTCAGCTCTTCAAGGTGAGATCAATGGCGTACGCACCGTGGCACCCAACACCTGATGCCATAATTTCTGAAATTGAAGTGACAGGCAGGTCAAAATGTCAGCCTCTTCTTTTTGATTCAAATGCCAAAAGAAATCTTACAGCATTTGGTTTATGTTGTATCTATGGACTTTGTCCCACGATCGTATCTTATTGTTGTGATGCGCTGGCGATCGTTGCTATGGAGTCTGCGACAAAGAATTCTACGTCGCTAGTAGGACGATGTGTAACTCAAAATACCCCTGGGAGTTGAAACTAATCAAAATAACAGAGCAAGTTCAAAGATATTCTTGATCGTTGATGATCATGTTTCATCACAATCGCGAGTGGTATATTGCGCTTCGAACTGGCGAACTAAGACCTTGATATCGAACGTCAGAGAACACAGAGAGAGCCCTCATATCACAATATTTATTCATGGATGTGCTCTACTTTGGGACAAATATTAGTATTAGTAGCTTCTAGTCAGTACCTACTAAAGTCGACTACCTACCGAAGAAACAAGTGACTGGCCTTTTCCAACAGCTTCTCTAATTCCCATATATTATGTTCTTTCATCGAGATTTGTTAACATCCCATGAGAGGCGTAAACTCTCAACCCGATATCGAATACGCTGGGAATCAAAGCATCTTTTTCGTTCTCAAGTGCGATGGGAGACACCCTACCTGATAAGAGCGCGCCCTCTGTGCCCTCGATTTTTGTTGGCCTGTTGACTGCTCATCCTATGGCCCCCAGCCATCTTTATCGTCATATCCAATGAAGAAACCCTTCTACTCTTCCATTCGATCGTCCTCGGAAGGGCCATTTGAGCTGAGATCCACGCTTCTATAGCTTGCATCGCCTGGTTTTCCATCACGAGACCATCTGAAGCTGCTTTCCATACCGAGAGAATGTGCTCCAAGGCACTTTTTGCAAGTTCTTGACGAGCTACTAGGCGAGCGCTATTTGACATTGGCATATCACTAATCGAAATCATGTCGTCGACTGCTTTTGTAAGACTCTTAGCTAATACTCCGGAACTAACCTGGACGTCGAGCATGTTGAACAGTGGAGGTTCTGCCGTTGACGACAATACCAAGCTTTGAGTGGATGGAAATGAGCTACATTTGATAGCACGCTCGAAGACTAGATTCAGCTGTGCCAACAAGAAGGGCTCGTGAGCAAAGAGAGGTTGAGCTTGAAGAACGAGTGACCAAGTCACAATGGCGATCTTAAGCTGCTCTAGGGATAGGACTCGTCGATGGTAATACAAACCGCATCCAAGGTAGTACATAGCTTCTTCGGTAATCTCAGAGAACGGGACCAGGTCTGGCCAGGTAGCTTGAACATCATTGTGGACTTTCTTAGCATCCTCCGAGAGAATGTGGTCCCAGTGAGGTTCTTCATACCATGGAGAGCTCGAATTCCGTCCTCGATGGAAGAATGGGCTGTTGAAATTGAATAAAGATTCCGAGAGATCTCCAGAAGGATTGCAGCATGATTTGTCCGATCAAATGCTATATTGGCCAGCAGCGCCGTTATTCGATAAGGAGCACGAACAGGAGGAGCGGCTTCGCTATCATGAAATCCACTTAGTTGTCCAGCCTGAAACTTCTCACGGCCAACACGAGCGTCGGTAGATAGCGCGGCTTGAATACCTTGGAAGCCGTGTCTCTGCACAGTTTGAGGTTGATGGCGTTTCGTCGGAAGCTGATCTGTTGACCAAGGCTGAAGATCTTGAATCACATGCTTTTGGGCAGGCGGAAGATGCCCGCGGATGGTCGGAAGCTGGATTGAAGGCCGAGGTTGGGTGTGTTGGTGTTCCAAATTGTGATTTGGTAGTGCTTGAAGCCGCTCCCAGTTCATCGGATCATGAGCTGTTTGGGCTTAAATATTCTGGGCAACCTGTGTTCGTACTGACTGGGCCCCATCGAGGTTGATGGGAGTCCAAGCAGCTGGGGCGTACTGATCATTCTGAACGGCAGGCTCCTGTATATCCCGAACATGGTCATTGTTAGTAGAAAATGATGGAGTAATTGAGACCTCCAATGAATTGTTCTCGAAATTTTTCTCAAGATTTCTCTTAGGATTTCTCTCAGGAGTAGAGTGCGCAGTGTTGGCTAGACTTTGTCCGTAGTAATTTCGCATATGGTAGTGTATTGCTAGATGCCATCTGCTTCGACGATGCTGATGAGAGGTGATTAAGTCGCCAATAACGCCTTCATCATCAATGTGAGTCTCAGTGAAGGAGCGGTATCGAGGGTGGAAGAAGAGATCTTCTTTCTTGATCATGCAGGTTTCGCAAAGCCGGGTCTAAGGATCCGGATTGATCAGAACATAATAAAAGAAGCTACGGTCTTCTCCGGAGAGTCTTGCTTGCAGTGGATCGACAACGACGCGAAGCGCTCTTGGGTCTGTTGGCAAAAGATTCTGTTCAAATTCCCCCTCTTCGATTCTTCGAATAGACCGACCAGTAATTTTGCGATCTATTGTTTTGGTGATAGTACGATGGACATTATCAGGCTTCTTTATGGAATTTCTGCTGCGTAAGTATGGGGAGTTCGAGATGCAGACTCCTACCTAAAGAGCCGCATTGTGCTCCCCATGCGCATCGCTAACGATCTCCTGATTGATAAACGGGACGGCCGGAGTTGCATGCGCAGCTGTGTCGATGGTAAAACCAGAAACTCCTCCAAAATGACCTCGAATTCTCAGAAAGTGTGTTGATCAAGGGGCATTTGCGGAAGGTCGTAGGAATCCAATGCGAAATTGTAGCATCTTGAGAGCGTATGGCTCCCGCCTGGGTCCATGGTAGAAGTTTAGTGTTTAAATGAAGGTGTTGGTGAAAGAAGGATAACTCGTTCGCGAGTGAGGTACGGCATACGGAGTAGATATGAGGCTGATGATGATGATGATGATGATGAAATTAGCCATCTAACCCGATTAGGTTTTGGCACGTGTATACTAATGCGTTTAACTGCATATTGCTATTTTATATGACAAATTCAAAGAAAAACTCTAGCCCCTAATATGCCCTTATCCTAAACTGTCCTAAATTAATAACTCCTAATTAATAACTCTTAAGGACTTATTAAAAACTAAATAATAAAAATAATATTATAAAGATATAAATATATATGCTACCTATACTTAGCGTAAGCTAGTATAGGCTAGAGACTATTACGCTACTAGTATCTAATATAAGAGTTAATGCTAGCTAGAATATATTTATTAATAGTACTAAAATATAAGAGTCTAGTACTAATAGAGTTATATTATAATGCTAATATAAGAGTTAGTTATCTACTAGTTTATAGGTATTTATGCCTTAATTAATTCTTATAATTAATCTATAAACCTTCTATCTCTTTAGTTCCCCTTATTAATTATAAAGATATAACTATCTTTATCTATAATACTATTATAACCTCTTAATTGTCTATGCTTATTTAAAGACTTTTATCTATTTACTAGTTTTTATCTTTATTACTATAAAGGAAAGATAAGTAAGTCCTAGATAAAGATACCTAAGTATGTAGTTTATTAGGTACTACTTATCTATATAGTGTTTACTATAAGAATAGTTCCTAGTACTAAATTATAAGAAAGTTATCTTCTCTCTATAATTTATAGTTATCTACCTAAGAGGAAATATCCCCCTAGTTATATAGTTTACTCCTTTAGTTAAATAATAATTAGTATATACTTAAGGTTAAATTACGCTACCTCTTTCTTATACTAGGCTTAAAGATTTACCTTCTTAGTTTAATGTTCTTTAGAGGTAGCCTAATTTATCCTATTACGTTATTTTTTTTAGTATATCTAAGTAGCGTTTATATATTTAAGATCTTATATACTTAAAGTATTTAAAAAAAATAAAGTAGTAAGCCTAGCTAGTATAGGACTCTTTATTATCTTCTTATAACTTTTTACCCTACTTACGCTTACTTATATCTTATAGCGCTATTCTAAGAAAGTAAAATAAGTATAAAGTATATAGTATAGAATCTAATTTAGGAAACTATTATAATATTAGTAAGCTAGGCTATTAATCTTACCTATACTTTAGAGATTATAGCGAAGACCTATTTTATTAGTATAAAGCTAGACTAGGATAGTAGATAATAAATGCTTATAGTTTTAGTATAAGTTAAGTGCCTGCCTACTAATAATATTATTAATCTTAAAAAGCTTCCTTCCTTAGGTCTCCCTTTTCTAGGTACGTTACTAGACGTAAGATAAGCTTTATTAGATAAGGTTGTGGAAGCTAGTGCTAGTTCTAGGGTTTATAGTATGGCTAGTTCTTCTTATATTAAGAGCTTTTATAGAAGCTTCTTTTGTAAGCTTATCTATAATATCATTACCTTTAATATTAACGTAGAAGAAGATCTAGTATATATATACTAGCCTAAGTACTTTATGCCTAGCCTTATGAAAGGCTTTAAGGTATAGCTAAGCGTTTTAGGTATTTAGATTAGTAAGGGTATAGTATACGCCTAGATTATTAATCTAGAGGTATATTAACATATAATTGTAAGGATTATTAAGGTTAGTAGCTTAATCTTTTATTACCTTAGTGGCTATGAAAACTTCTGCATTATATATTATATTAGCCCTAAGTAAGCCTAGATAAAATTTAGCTTAATTAGGGGTCCTAAGCTAGTGATAATTATGCGGCAGTCCCTAAGGATTAATTTAGTAGAAGGCTGCTCTAACTTCGTCCTTAAATCTAGACTTGTTAGTAAAGTAATATAGGCAATTAGTATTATCCTAAGTTATGAGGAGACAATTAAGTTTAGCATAGGTATATATTCTTTTAAAGATAAAGCATAGTATACTTTCCTAAGGTTTATAGATAAAAGTATTAAGCTTTAGAAGCTTATTAAGTCTAGTATCCTTATATACTTTTTAGAGTTATTATATAAGGATTTAAAAGGATAACTTATATATTAGTACCCTCTAAGTAGTTCTACGTTAGAGTAGTGTCTTAACTAACTATAGAAGTAAAGAAGATAAATAACGTTTTTAGAGGATCTATAGCACTATAAGCTATAAGATTTTAGCTAGCTACTATCTTGCTAGAAGAAGGCTAAGTTTAATATTTAGGGCTAGGCTAGAGGTATTAGTCTATATACTACTAATAATTATTATGGCATCTCTCTAAATGTTTTTAAGAGTAGATATCGCCTCTAAGTAATGTCCCTAGACTAAGTAGCTATAAGTAAAGATTAGTATTGCTATAGCTTTATATATCTATTTAAGGGTATTAATTTCTACGCTATACTTATTAGATCCTATAAAATGCTTAAGTATAGTAAGTACGCTATAGGCTCTACCCTTCTTAATTTTAATATACGTAGTAAAGGTAAGCTACTCGTTAAGGTATAGGCCTAGGATCTTAACGATTTTTAAAACCTATTCGTCCTTAGAGAGGCTAAATTTATTAACTAGTAAAATCTCTACTTTATTATTATATATTAGGGAGAACTCTTTATTCTTAACTCTTATATTATAAGTACTAGGTTAGTATAGATAGAGTAGAGAAAACTTATCTAGCGCAAAGCAAGATTTATATATATAACTCTAATAGTAGTTATTATTAAGGCATCTTTAGAGTGCTTCCTAGTAGAAGGCTTTTAGTTTAAAGACTACATAGTTAACGTTATTAATCTAAGCAATTTTGCTTTTACGGCCTAGCTTACCTAGCTAAGTAGCTTCTTTAGTAGCTAAATTAGCGTTAAAGAAAATATATAGTAGAGGTAATAGTAGTAAGCCTTAAGGGATTCCTACTATAACTTCTTATATACGTAACGTATAATCTAGGGTTTTAAGCTAAGCCTTGCGCCTACTTAAGAACTTAAAGAACTATCTTACCTAGATTCTTTTAAAGCTATAGTACTTTAGGTTATAGAGAAGCCTATAAAAAGATATATAGTTAAATATACTACTTACGTCTAAGAATAGGATCGTTACTAGTTAGTTTTTATTAAATCCTAGGTAAATATATTTTAAGAGATAATAAATAGCCTTATTAATATATCTTCTCTTTTAGCCTTTAAAGTATATAGGTAGGAGGATATTAAGATATTTATTAAAGGCGTAGTGTATATAAGTAGCTATATAGGACTTAAGTACTTTACTAATAGTATTAAGTAAAGCGATTAGACGATATACCTTAGAGGTTTCTAGAGCTGCCTCTTTCCTACTAGGTTTTATAAGAGTAATAGTTATATTCTCTTAGAAGTACCTTAAGTAATACCCTTAAAGAAGTAAAGAGTTAAATAGAACGATAAGAGCTTAAAGAAATAGTTTACTATTTAGGTTAATTAGGCTATTAGCGAAGCTAGTAGCTACTTATAGGGCCTTAGCTACTATTTTATCTAAGCCATATACCTTACCCTTACTTATATTCTTAATAGCTTACTATATTTTATAATTACTAAAGTTATAGAAGGAAATAAGATCTAGGTAGTCTTCCTCTAACTAAAGGTTAATATTATCTAATTCTATAGCTAGGGGTAGTAGCTAGAAAGCCTAGCGAAGGATATAATTTTTATCTTTTAGAGTAGTAGCGTAACCCTTCTTATTAAAGAAGCAATTAATCTTAGGGGGTATCTTCTCCTTTGCTTACACGTTTAGGATATTAAGGAGTCGCTATCCTAAAGCCTAGCTATTAGTTACCTTAATAAGGATAGCTAAGGCTAGGATATCTTTCTAGCTCTGTTAGGTCTCTTTATTTCTTATAGTAATCTAGTTTTGTCTTACTTTAGTAGCTTCTTCTTAAAGGCTTAGCTCTTAAGGGTTTTACTAGGCTTATTTAGCTAGGGTGCGCTAGAGTGTTAATTCCTTAGCGCTTTCCTTTAATAGAGCGTGCTTATCTTTCCTTAGATTATAGTCTTTATAAGGTAGTATAGACGCTATAGTTATAAAGTATATTACGTTAATAATATAATTAATAAAGGCGTTAATAAATTTAGGGTCTATTAGAGCTCTAGGGATAATAAGGTTATCTTTAATAAATTAAGAGAAGACCTTCTCGTTGCACTTCTTCTAGTTTATCTTAGCCTTTTGCTATTTAGATTAAATCCTAAGGTTAAGTATAGTATATAGTAAGACGTAGTTACTAACCCCTTATAAGGTCTTATCTTCTACGACTTAATAGGTAGAGTTAAGGTATACTAGAGATCTAGAGGCTAAGGATAGATTAATTATACTATTATAATAAGTAGATACTATAGTATATCTAGTAATAGTTCCTATAGGGAGAAGGCTAGTAAGATTAATGTCCTTAATAAGGTCTAAGACTCTATTATAGCTATAAGTAACGCGCCTAAGGCTAGACTAGATTAGATAGTAGGTATTAAAATTTCCTATTAGTAACGTATATCTCCTTATATTACCCTAGATAGAGTAATAAATATTACTAAGGACGTCTACTTTTTAAGTAGCGTAGTACGCCTAGTAAATATTACTAAGTAGTAGTGCGCCTTTATTAGTATATATTTTAATAAGATTCTAGTCCCTTTTGCTAACTTATATTTCCTAGTCGTATAGTAGGATGCTCTAGTTAATATATATAGCTATTTAACCTCCTTCTTTATTGTTAGAGAAGATTAAATAGTAGCCTATAATATTTAGGCTTATAAGGGTATTTTCTATAGTATTAATTTATAGTTTCTAGACTACTATTATATCATATAGTTATACTAATATAGTAGTAACCTATATTAATAAGTTTTTATAGTTAGTATATAACTTATTAGTATTAAATTATAGGATATTAAGGATATAAGAGTAGCCTTTTATTTCTATTATTTCTAAGAGTAGTAACCCTAGAAAGGGTAAGAATTATATGCTATTATGAAATATAGGCTTAGTCTAGTTAAGATCCGTCTCTTAATTAGAGCTATTATCTTCTTCCTTATTATTAGCGTCTATTTAGTTAGGCATATTGTCGTTAGAGTAATTAGAGCTTAATTCTCTGCTTAAACTTTCTAAGTTAGATTCGCTTTTAGAGTTGCTTTTAGATTTGCTATCTAAGTCGTCCTTTAAGTCTAGGATGTATCTACTATATATATAAAGTCTTACCTAAGTACTATCTAGGTTGTTAACTTACCTATCTACTATATTAATAAAGCTATTAGGATTACGTAGGCACTATTCTTCTTAGGTCGTTATAAAGTAAAAGATAAAAGGTTTATTCTAAGTGTTACTTCTTAGGTTAATATTAGGTTATATTACTAGAGTACCTTATTAAGGTATTGCCTAGTCCCTTACTAGCTACTCTATATATCTTATTTAGTATATATAGCATTGCTATATAAATAATGGTTGCTAATTAATCTTATTATCTAAGTTACTATCTAGTACTTTAACCTAATAGCCTCTTAATTATTTATAGAATTAGTATCTTAAGTCTTATATATAATTCCTATACTATAGTTTTCTTTACTTTTATAGGGTAATTTCCTTATTAGTTAAGTAGCTATTAGAGTAGTCCCTATCTTTGCTGCTTAATTATAAAGTAACTAAAGTTATAGGAGTTATAGAGGTATCTAGCCTTATTAGTATAGCGAATCTATAAAACCTTTAAAGTAGGTCTCTATCCTTATTATTCAACTTTGTAATCCTAGCATATTTAGAGGCAGTAAGTAGTTTTATAAGTAAGTTAGTAAGGGCCCTATCTAGTTATCTACTTAGCCCTATCTAAATATAGGCGTTAACTAAGGCTCTTAGTAATAGTAAGCCTAGTAATAAAGACCTCGTCGTTACTAAGTTAGGTTAGGAAGTGTTTTAGCTTAGCTAATTAGACGTATCCTAATTACTATCGCTTAAGTTAACTAGTAAAGCGGAACTTAACTTTAGCGAAGAGGGTAATTAGACATGGAACGCCTATCCTAGCCTATTATTTAGAACTATATTAAAAGCCTTCTTAAGGCCTTCTAGTCTTAGTATAAGTAGGCTAGCTAAGTAAGGGTAGACCCTCTAGATTTTAATTTATAAGAGAGTTGCCATAGTGTAGACTTCTTTACTCTATACTTAGTTAGCTTATTAGTTAAAGGCTACGATACAGTTACTAGTTTTCTATATTACCTAGAGAGGTAAGGAGTCTAATAGGGAAGCTAAGGACCTTAGTAGTAATAAAGACATTTTTAATCTAGTTTCTTAAAGCCTTCTTTTATCGTTTTTATCTTAAGCCATCTTTAAGATTAATGTTAGCTTTTTAATAAAGTTTGAGTTAGTATTCTTTAAGGCCTTTAATACTACTACTTAAGCCTAAGACTATAAGAGAAAGAGACTCTAGAGCTAAGGATAACGTTAAAGAGTCCTTTAGTAGTAAGAAAGGCGCTATTAACGAGAAGGGTATAAGTTTACCTATAATAATTTTAGTACGCTTAGCTTCTTTCCTATTAGTATAGGCTTATTTAGCTACGAGTTTCTTATTATATTAGTTAATTTTAGAGGTATGCTTTCTTTTACAACTTAAGGTAGTTAGGTACTTATTAGAATCTAGGTCTTTAAGTTAGAGGGACTACTACTTAAGGGAGTTAAAGATAAGGGGTATATTGCCTATTAAAGGTATCGTAGAGTCTAAAAAAGTTTAGTTTTCTAATTCCTTACTGCTAGCTAAGGTCGTTTCTAAGGAAGTTTAGTTCTCTAATTCCTTACTACTAGCTAAAGTCGTTTCTAACTCTAAGGACGATAATATTACTAAGTATTTAGCTAACTTTTAGCCTAAAGGAGTAATAGAGACTAGTAGTTACTTAGGCTTAGGTTTAGCCTTAGGCTTAGGCTTAGATTACTTTAGTATAGTAGGCTTAGGCTTAGATTGCTTTAATATAACGAGTTTAGGTGCTTTAGCTATCTCTTTTAGTAGAGCTAGATAGCCTCTCTTTTTTATAGGAATAGTAAAGATAGGTTTTAAAGAAGGATTAAAGATACTTAAGGCTTTAGCAACTATCTAATAAGGTTACTTTAGCTTAAGGTTAGCGTAGAGTCTTTTAAGTCGTTTAGTTTTAAGAATATAAAGCCAATATTACTATTAAATATCTTTAGAGGCGTCTACTAGCCCCTTAAGTGCTTATTCATTAAAGGAGGTAATATCTATCTTATTCTTAATTATAATAAGGTCCTGCTTAGTATTGCTAACTTCTCTATCCTCTCGTTAGTTATCCTTGCTATTATTAACTTTGGTACGTTCCTATTAGTTAGATTCTGCCATCCTAGTTTTCTTTACCTTAGTCTAAGTAATAGCTTTACCTAGTCTAGGGGTTTATAAGATATTAGCTTTAGTAACCTTAGTTCTAGATATTAATATAGTTTTGCGTAGATTTTCTAGGTTAGACTTATGCCTTATTAACTTATTACCTTTATTCTACTATCTATAAATTAGCTTTTTTACTATATATTAGTCTAGATACCTTATTAGTTTTTTAGTAACTTTTTAAGCCCTTTTAGCGATTACCTCTACTTTCTTTAGATAATTATTAACGTCTATATAATGTCCTTCTATGCTATATATTACGTATTATTTTATCTTTTTTTTATCGTTATAGTTTAGAGTCTTATAATGTCCTATATACTTACTATATACGAGTCGCCGTTAGTAGTGCTATCTATAGTAGTAAAATTATTAGCATTTATTATAGATATAGGCTTAGTAATAATTAACGTAGTATTTAGACTATTTACTAGCTCCTTAAATTATGAGACTCTCTTAAAGGATACTCTCTATATTTAAAGAGTTACTAAAGGCTATCCTAATTAAAGACCTTTCCCTTTTCGTATAATTTATCTTTAGGTTTAGCTAGGTAAAGAAATATACTTTATTAGGCTTATAGAGATAGAGATTATTAGTAAAGAGAGTATTAGTAACTTTATTAAGGTTTAGTAATAGGACTTTATTAGCGTAGGTATTATAGATATCGTAGATAACGATAGTATATGTTTAGACGTAGAAAGTAGCCCCTCTAATATAGGGTAGCTAAATCGCTTATGTCTTATAGGCTTAGTAGAGTTGCTTAAAGGTATTAAATTATAATTTAATAGTCTTATTATCTTTTTAGACTGTTATAAAGAGCCTAAGTAGTATTTTCCTATGTTGTCTAATGTAGTCTTTAATAGCTTTACGAAGGGTTCTTGTCCTTACGGCTTTAGTAAATATGCTAATATTCTTATAAACTTTAAATTTTAGGGTAGTAAGAAGGTCTACTTAGCGTGGTACCCTAAGTATTATAAGTCCGCCTAATAGTTATTTAGGGTATATTCTAATTACGTTTTGTAGCTTAGTCTGCTTCTTTGCCTATATCGTTATAATAAGTTATTAAAGCTAGAGTAGCATAGTAGTATTGTCTATCTATATCTTTTTACTTACGAGGTATCGTTCTTCTACTACGCGTTATTCTTCTTTAGTAAGTCTTTGTGCCTTAGCTTATTATTTCTACTCCTAAATTTATTCCTTAAGATAGGCGGCCCTCTCTTTATTGCGGTACTCTCTCTCTGCTATTATAGTAAGCTATTACTACTTAAAAATCTCTATTAGGCCTACTAGATTATATACTCCTTATAACTAACCCTATCTAGATATATTTCCCTAATTGCTTATTAGGTTATAATTTCTTAGGGACTTAGCTTATTTGGTTATTTCCTTACTAAGTGTATTTATATTTATAGTTATACTAGCTCGCATGAGCTTTCTTATATCTTAATCTTTATTATACTTGCTAGGTAGGTAGGTAGAGTTTAGGATAGAAGATATTTTGTATAGATAGGTAGTAGGTAAGTAAGCAGATAGGTAAGGATTAAAAGAATAGAGTTACTATAGATTAGTAGTAGAGGGTAAGAGGGAATAGAGTATTTTACTAAGGGAGAGTAATTACTAGAATTACCTAGGGACGTGACTAGGATAATAATACGTAATAACTTAATAGCGTCTTAAGTTATAAGAGATCTAAGAATACAAAGAGACTTATCGTAGTAAGCTAGATATTATTATATAGTAAAATTGTGTTAATTTCAGAAAATTTCGCAGTATCAAAGTTGTTGTTTCCTTAATTCTATGAGGCTGATGCACACCACGCTAGACCGACCCCCTGCAGCTAGACCCCTGTCAAGAACCGCCGCGCTTCAGAAAGTTGCACTAGCAGCGCGTTTGGACATTAACATCAAATGCCATCACCTCCAAGTCACCTATTCGTATCAATCGAGGTGTTGTGCCTGTCGCCGCGCTCTCATCTTTAACCTCAGCGCGTGAAGGCCGGCACTAATTTCATATAAGCCTCTCCACCCAGCAAAACGCAGCACCGTCAATGCTCGTCCCCGAAACACCCTCTCCGTATTACCCAAAGGACATGCGATTACGCCTGCCTTCCACGACCAACAACCCCTCTCCTTAACAATGGTTTATATGCCTACCGCCCCTAGTGAAAAGAAATAGGCTAATGTGATGATAGGCGACCTTTCGTGCCCACAATATCGATTATGAGAGCGATGCCTCCGAGGTCGAAGACACTACTGAGCTGCAGATCGAAGAAGCTCACAAGCTATACCAGACTGCGCTAAAGTTTCACTCTGAAGGCCCGCCATCATTCGAAAAAGCGCAAAAAGCATACCAAGAACTCTTCGAGTCTGACATCTTCAAGTATGCAGAGTCTCTGTCCGAGTTTCGACGATGGGAGACATTACCTGAATACGACGAGCTCCTTCTTCAAAGCTTCGACCCAACCGCTCAGACAACCATAGTCGCTGGCGATAGTGCACCGAATACACTACCCCAAATACTACATCTGGCTTACAAGAATCATGGTCAATTCATCTTGGATGTCCTCTGTCATCGAATCCGGGAGACCGTTGCTGCTGGGGACGTCGATGGAGCTAGACCGGATGAAAATGTCCAGATTGTCAATGCGCCCCTCAACCATTTTGCAGAAGCGTTAGATAAAGATGATTCCGACGTGGATCTGTGGCGACGGACTGCTCAGGTTGCTCGTTGGGCAGGTAGCGTTCGAATTGCCAGATTCGCACTGGAAGCTGTTCTAGATGGCGAAATCGAAGCTCTCGAGGTCTTACGTGACACACCCGGAATAGATCAAATGCTTGCACAGCACCAAATTAGGAAACTGGCCACTGAACTTGAAGACGATCTATCTATGCTATCTGCTCCACTGAACTCGACGCGAAAGACTGCACTTTCTGCGGCACTCAGAAAACTCATCAATTCTTACCCCGACTTGCATGAAAAGTCTTTTGAATTATCTGGACTCTCTCTTACCGGGAATACTGGGAAAGCTCCGGTGCAATATGTGATCATGGCTGCCACACGAGATTGGCTTGGTATAGGAAATATCATTTCTCAGCAGCTCATGCTTGAAGAAAGTGGAGTGGTGGACACTGGGCCGGGCTTTGGAGTTGGGTTTAAACTGCCGCCATCAGAAGTCACAGCAGGTGCAGAAGACATTCAGATGGCCATTGAAGGGGCCTCACTAGGAGACGAGGCTACACTTACTAGCGAGACTGTCGCGGAAAGCCCAACGCAGATAGAGGACAATCCAGCAGAACAAGCACCAGAAGCTATGGAGATTGAACAACCAGATACACAACCGACAGAACCACCAATAGCAGATACACTGTCAAAAGATTCACAGCCAATAGATCCGCAGTCGAGTAATACTGGTGCAGCGCCTGCGGAAGAACAATCCGTCGCTATGAGCAGAAAACGTTCCACTGATTCTGCTGGGCTTCCAGAAGTTGCAGAAGGTGGGCGATCTCGAAGCAAACGAACACGAACCCGTTGGACAACCTCAGGGGAGCGTATAGATACAACTCAGGTTGAGACTGTTAAAGACAATGTTGCCAACGAGCAACTAGAACAGTTTACTTATGCGGACAACATTATGGATGAAACCATCCGCCCTATTTTGTCAAGACTTAATATCCAAGGCCTCATTGCACCAAATGTCATTGGAAACATTGTTAAAGAAGAGGAATCATCTGCGCAAAACGAAGAACCTTTGAGATTGGCTATCAAGGACCTTTTCGAAGCTTTGAAACTCTGCGAACCTCGTACGGTAGAGTCGCTCCAAACAGATTCGTTTAGTGAACAATCCGTAGGAGTGGCCTCGAGACAAGCTGGATTGAATGTGTTCCTCGGCCATGAGACTCTTACTGGGAGCGACCGCGGCAGTAGACCAATACTTCCTCCAGGTCTTGGACTACAGTCCTGGGTTGACAAAGTGAATAAGAAATGGTGCATAAACAAAGATGCTGCATGGAGTTGGCTTTCCGCGTTACTAAGACCCACCCCATTAGCCAGCAATACTCAACCGGCGTCTCTATATGCTGCGTTTGTCTGGCCTGATGGATTGAAAGAGGTTGTGCGACGCATTGCTGCTCAGGCGGATTCATATATCTTCACCCAGGCTCAGGCATCTATATCCGCCATTGAGTCCCGCCTCCTAAAGAACACTAGCAACGGCGAAAGATTTAATCTCACACCAAACGAAATTGCTGATGCCGAGATGATTCAAAGTCTTTTTGAAATCCACGTCGACATCCACGCCAATTTGAAAGCAGCTGGCTACGCTGCAAATCCAGGTCCAAGATTAGCACAACGAAAGTGCCTTGAAAGTTGGTCGATGCTGGCAAATGTTGCCATTCAACTCGCTCGTGGCCGTCGGGAAGTCGATGATTTAAGCGATCTTGACATTCGTCACATCTGGGCTCATGCTCATTTCGTAGTTCTGGACGAAAACACCCCCCAAGAATTTATTCTGGTCTGCATCAAAGATTTGAGAAAGCTGATGCGCTCTTTTGATGGTCGAATTGTACATTTACCCAACAATGAGACAATGCCCGAAATCTCCATCGAAGCTGTCGAAGCAACTCTGAGACGGATGAACATGAAGGATTTCTTCTTGAAAATCTTTAGTGATGACCAAGATGACGAAGAAAGCGCTGTCGTGGTTATTGAAGGATTGGAGCCGCTGCTGAATGCCGCAGAATCACTGGTAGACAAAGGAAAAGCTGCGAAATCCAAGCCAACTTTTCACACAACATCAGAACAGGACAACCTAGATGACCAGATGGAGCTCGAGCGAATGGCAACAAATCCAACAGATATCGAAGAGGTCGCCCAGTTCATTGCCACCAGCAGTCTTACATTACGATTAGCGCTTTGGCGACGTCTGAGGGACGCGTATACAGCTGTGCCGTATAAGCCTATGGTTGTTTACTGCGACTTCAAAACCATCGAGCTGCTGATCAATGAGCTCATGTCTGAAGACTATTCAAACCTTGGTTCTTCTCAGCGAACAAACAACCTCCTTCGATGGCTAAGATTGATCGACGACCTAATAGCCCGAACTCTTGCTCTGCGGGCCGACAATCCGGACTTTCTAGAATGTATTGACGCTGATCAAGTGAAACGATCCATGAGCTCACTTGCTTCACTTTGCAGTCTCCTCCATTCTTCCCGCTTGTTGGATGATCAAGTCAGTGTTGGATCGCTTCAGACTCCTGGACCAAGCAATCGAGGACATGCTGTATTTGCAAATCTTTCTGCTCGGATGAACGACATGAATCTTCGAGCATGGACGTTGCAGTATCTCTTGTTGAAAGATGCAATTGAACAGTACTCGGAAATGTTCCCTGCGCCTTCTGAAGATCGACTAAGCTTCTTGAGAGCAATACATTTCTCCACAGGAACCCGAGGCGTCTGCAACTCTGCTAACAAATTACTCCTGAAGCTAGAAAAGGATGAACTACTCGAATTGTCCGATCTACCAGATGCTAGCCTCGAGTTATGCCAAGTGCTATATGATCTCTATGGGTTAAAATGCTTCCAGCATGCCCTGGATATGGTTGACCACGAGTGCATCGATCTAGAGACCCTTAGTCGCAAAGAAGCTTTGAAAATACTGGGATTTATGCTGGTACAGGCCGACAAATATTCCATCAAGGACTTACCCAAGACAGATCTGAAGGTGGCTATCGATAGAGTTCAGGAAGCTCTAGGAAAGCCTCGACCTTCAGAAAGTGCTGTGATGAACAAGAAGATTTGCAGCGGCTTCATTAAAGGTCCCGTCAATCCTTTGAATTTATACAACGGTTTCAAGGGAAACCTATCTCTTCCATCCAAAGCCATGACTGCTGCCGAAAATCCGGTAGCTGCAACAGGCTGGTATTTTCTCCTCGGAAACATCTCCCTCAATAAATTCCGCTCCCAAAAGCGTCTCACGGCCGGCTCGACTGAAGATTTGGACGCTGCAGCAGCCTATTTCCTCGAAGACCTCCAATATTCTACTGAACAGTGGCAGACTTGGTATCGTCTTGGCCAAACCTACGACACCCACGTCGAAGAATGCGTCTCCTGGAGCGCCGAGAAGATCAATGGTCAAACGAATGAAATCAACGCTTACCAGCGCCATGCAATCAATTGCTATGCCATGGCTGTTTCTTGCGTCGTTCGCCACGGCATTGGTGAAGAATCAACCAAAGTCGCTGAGACGGTTAGTCAGCTCTTTTCCGACTTTGGCACTCGCATCTATGCTTCGACTCGCGATCCCTTCTCCATGCGCGCCTTTCTCGTTCGCGAGAATGAGGAGAAGTTCTACAACCGTGTCTGGCCCGCCGGCGGTGCTCCTCCTCTTATGTACCGTGCGCCAGCCTTTACAACCATGAAGCTCTTTGGTGCATGGCGTTATTGTGCCAGCCTGTATCGTGAGGCAATCAAGCGTCGCCCAGACAAGTGGATGAACTACTTCATGCTAGGTAAATGTTTATGGAAGATGTTTACCGCCCCAGATGAGATGTCTGGCAAGCACAAGCCCACAGTCACCAGCATCACCGACACCTTCGTCCGCGCCATCGAAGCTTTACCCTCCACCGGCTCGCGCAAACAAGACCCGGTCATCGAACCACACTACAAGTTAGTCTCCATTGTCCACAAGCTCGTTAATCGCGGCGCTCTGGACGTAGAAGCTGGCAGCACAGTCCTCAGCGCAACAAATTACGCGGATAAAGTCGCCCCTCCGGCTAACATGGATGGATGGGAAGGCTATATTCTCGCCATTCTCAAAAATCTTCGTAATGCGGATAAGGCCGGCTGGCACCATCGAATGACTGTGCGCGCAAGCCATATCATCTATGAAGGATCAGGCAAAGATTTGCTGGGAGCAATGGGCGCGCAGCATGAGTTGACACAACAGACTTTTACAAAAACAATGGCCCTGCAGGTGTGGAAGCCGGAACATGAGCGGCCTGGTCGCCATTTTGTGTATACGACGCGATATGTGCGTTTCTTTATTGAATTGCTGGAGAAGACTGGTGATCGCGCCAACTATGAGTTGTTAGTACGGCGGTTGCGAAAGAAAGTCAACGATTACTGCGAGCACAAAGAGCTGTGGTTGGAGGTTGGTACCAAATACCTCAAGATGCTGAGACACGCGGCGGAGGTGCCAGTTGGCTACGAAGACATCATCTTCAAAACGATCAACCATGAAGAATTCCTGCAACGCGCAACAGCTCTGGATGACTGGTGTGCGAAAACGCCATCCAACAACACATTAGATCTTCTGCGCGAAGTCGTGGAGCTAAAGAAACTTAATGCCAGCTACATGAAAGGCGCGCCCATTGACGATCTCATGGCAGACATCTACGCCCAACTCTACCAAACCGTTGCCCTCACCCTCTCCATCGGCGCTGGCAGCAGTGTCAAAGCAGAAGCAGACGATGCAACAGGCATCGCTGAACCAAGCAGCAAATCCTCCGGGCGCGCAAAGGGCGTTGGCCGCCGCGAACTCACTAAGCGTGCGGAAGCGGCTGGCACGATGGCAGCACCGTTGAGTGCGCGCGCTACGGATAAGGAGACGCCGATGGATCGTTCGCTGTTGATGGTTAGACGGCCGCGTAATGGTAGTGAGCATGAGAGTGGGCCGGATGGTGCTAGTGGTGGTGGGGATGGGATTAGTGCAAAGGCGAGTGTGATGGATGATGCGGATGATGAGAGTGAGTTGAGTGATATTGAGGAGCCGGAAGACATTGAGGATATTAAGGATAGTCTCAATTCTCCGCTGCGTAAGGCGCTGGAGGCTGAGCAGGCAGCTCGGGAGCAGGAGGAGCATGAGGATGAGGAAGAGGAGGAAGAAGGTGATGAAGAGCAAGGTAATGAAGGGCAATTTGATGGAGAGGAAGGTGATGGCGAGGAAATGGAAGAGGAGCACGATGGAGAAGATCACGGCGAGCACAACGAAGAAGAGGATCACAATGAACAGGAAGAAGACCATGAGGAAGAAGAAGAAGAGGATGCAGACGAACAAGAAGAAGATCAAGCAGAGGGCGATATTGGAGATGATGAAGATATCGTTATGGAGGATGCTGAAGACAAGGCTGAGGCCGAGGCTGAACAAAGTGAGCACTAGTTGGGATTACCGCCTGATTTACGCCGGCCAGCTTGATGGCTCTTCGGCGATTGTTGGCGAGGCAGTGCATAGAAGCGATGTCGGTATGGTTAGAAGTACCTCAAGTGTTTCCAGGATGCCATGGAATATCAATAATTATTTTTGCAAGTCGTCGTCATGAAACTTATGGGACCGGCCCGTTTTCGGAACAAATGTTTAAGCGCAGGCACCGGTTTTTGGGTTATCAAGTGTCATGATATTTAATTTGGAGTGTGATGGTACCTATGTCACGGACTACCCTCTGGTAATAAAGTGTGGAGAGATATTGATGGAGTTTATAGAGGACTGGGCATTTGATGTCTCGTTGATAGTAGAAACAGTTCTTAAGGGGGGAAACAGGCGAATTAGAGGCTTTGCAACTGAAACGCATCTGACCCCTGGCCCCTTGCCGTTGCTCTTGCCAGGCTTGGAAAGACCAAAGCTAAATGGTAGTGGTGGGTGGCTCTTGCCGCGCAAAAATGTCAGTGCTTCGTGCCTGCCCCAAGTGTGGTTTGCGACTGCCGCCCGGAAGCTGGTCGGTGGTTGTGACTTCCTTGGCTGAACTCCACCATTCACTCTTTCTGTCTTTGTGCTGCATTCATCAACCATCCTTTCTCATCATCTATCCTTTGCGCCCCAGCAACTACCACCTCTCCTATTCCTCTCTCGCTACTTTCTGTCCCATCTTCTCCTCTCGTCGCCAATACACACATATATCCTCGTCTCTCGTCCATCGCCGCAAAGCTCTGCCTGCTGGGCCATACCGAGCCCCACGTGTCCTTCTCACCACATGTAGCCGCCCGCGCCATGGTCCAAGATAAATACGTCGGCCTTATACTGGCCGTCGTCGCCAACCTCGCCATCGGTCCGTCTACTCTTACTTGCCTCCTCTCATAGTCTAACAGTCCATACAGGCTCGAGTTTCGTAATCACAAAAAAGGGCCTCAACGAAGCTGCCGAGCATCATGGCTTCGAGGGTGAAGGCTTCAAATACATGCAGCGGCCGCTCTGGTGGGCTGGCATCATCGTTATGGTTATAGGCGAAGTCGCAAATTTTGCAGCATACGCTTTCGCTCCAGCTATTCTGGTTACACCTTTGGGAGCATTGAGTGTATTGATGGGGTACGTACGCGGTTTGGAACAACAAGGGGAATGATACGCAATTGTGGCGCATTGGCTGACTTTATCTTTCTCCACATTATAGAGCGGTACTTGGAACATACTTTCTCAATGAGAAACTCGGACTGTTGGGCAAGATCGGATGCGCAATCTGTTTACTCGGCTCGATTATTATTGTGCTTCATGCACCACCGGATCCAGAGATTGAGACTATCGATCAAATCCTCGATTACGCTATCCAGCCTGGCTTTCTATTCTACTGCACTGTCATGACGGTATTCTGCGCCGTGATGATCTACAAAGTGGCGCCAAAATACGGAAAGAAAAACCCGTTAATCTACCTATCGATATGTAGCGGCGCTGGCTCTGTTTCGATCATGGCAATCAAGGCATTTGGCATTGCCGTGAAGCTAACGTTCGAGGGAAAGAATCAATTCACTCACGCATCGACATATGTGTTTTTGATAGTTACGGCAGTGTGTATCATGACACAAATGAACTACTTCAACAAAGCACTCAGCCAATTCAGCACCAACATGTAAGCTCCCGTACTTATCAGCGCATAACATCTCATACTAATCCCTCACAAGTGTCAACCCGCTCTACTACGTAACGTTTACAACCGCCACTCTCTGCGCCTCCTTCATCATGTTCAAAGGCTTCAACACCGCCGACGCCGTCAATACCCTCTCCCTCCTCTGCGGTTTCCTCGTCATCTTCTCCGGCGTCTACCTCCTCAACCTCTCCCGCAAAGATCCCATCGGCGATACTCTCCTGGGCTCCGCCACCCCCGGCCGCACTGGCGGTTTCGAAGACTCCGCTATTCCTACAGACTCCATGACCGGCTTCGCCACCCGCCGTTCCATGCAATCACGCCGCTCTGGCGAGAACAACAGACACTCACGCTCCCATTCGTGGGGATCCAACGCAAACGATCAACAAGCGCTCATGCACGACTTTACCCTCGACGACCTCGCAGACGATAGCGCCGAAGAGTATGAGCTCAAGATTAACGGCAACGGAAAAATACCGGACGAAGAGAACGGGCTAGGTCGACCACCGCATTCGACTGTGCCGCGGTTAAGTGGCAGTGGGCGCGCGAGAAGGGAGGGTGCAGTGAATAAGGCGCCGACAACACGGACAACTTTTGAACGCTCGCCGACAGGTCAATAGCGCCCTTTTGGCTACATTTTTGGATTTTTTTGTTATATTAGACAGAGCTACGCTGCGACACAAGGGAGGACTTGGATTAAAGACTACCCCAGCTCACCACGACCCTATGGGGTGCGAGCATATGACGGCGTTTTTTGGGATCGAAGCGAGATATGCTTCTGGCTGGATAAGCTGGACAAAGCTGGGGCCTTGGATATTTTGAAGATACTTGAGTATTTTACCTGCTATTGTTTACTCCAAGCAAAAAAGTGTTGTCGCCCCATGCCTCTTCCGGGGCCCTTTAACTTGGATAAACCGGAAGGACTAAGGTCGGAATTGCCATATGCTCTGGGTAGCACCGCCAGGATAAACGATAAACTGGATTTTTATATCACAATCTACACTGAACGACTTGGCTGTTTTGAATGGTGTATGTCCAAGAGGTCGGACAAGGTGGTAAAATGGGCAGTGTACGAGTAGCTGTATTTGTTGGAAATGCATAATGGGTCTACGAATACATTTTACAACCTTCAATATCTCTCCACTCCCGTACAGTGCATGCTCTTCAGTCTAGAATACCCTCAACCATCATCGCGGAAGTAAAAGTAAACATGAATGTATGGCGATATTACATTATCATTTAAAGAAGTAATGCTACTAAAGGAAATACTTTTGTGTCTGTATCAAAATGATAGGACGAACCGACTATAGTCTACTGTATCGTTTGAAACGGAACTATAAAACAAAAACATATGCGTAAAAAGTGCTGCGCATCCTTTCTTTCCGAGCCTCCTATGCGGTGGGGGGTATCTTAATTCATAACCCAGCACCAGTAACTCCGAAAATGACCGATGAAAAGCAAGTAACAAGCAGAAAAAACCCCATGTACCGTACTCATATGAGATGGAAAACGCCATATGCTATGTTCAACTTGGAGCTGAAAATGTGGTTGTTGAGCGACGGAATGCAGGGAGTTTGAAGGATGACATTAGTGAGCGACGTGGACTTGTGCTATCAGAGTCTAGTATGGAGGGTAGTTTGAGTTTGGGATGAAATCTGGGGTTGGTGGGTAGTTGGGAGGTGATGACTGGTGGTCGTGGGGAGTGCTGTTCCAAGATCTTGGAGGTGTTGAGCGTAAGATGGCAGCTCTAGCCGGCCCATTATAGCTACGACAAGGATGTTGTCCCATGCTTGAATGAAAATGAGGGATCCCAGTATTCGGCAATTGAGATAGAAATTGGGGTGGCACATGGTAGGGAAAATACTGTGACGGAGGGATGAAGTTAATGCCAAATCGTTGAGAGGGATAGCCAGAGCCACATGACTGACCCGAGATGTTCTACTGTGGGTTAGTCGGAGGGACAGAGGCTTGTTTCTTATTGGCATCTTGTGACTCTGCATCTTCTGTTTCGTCGATACTCCGCTTACGAGATGTTGTTGGTGGAGTAATGGCTTCAACGTCTGGGCGCGGGGCCGAGTGAGTAGGCGAGTCAATGGCTGCCCGAACCTGATCAGCAAGGGAGGGAGCATTGGCAGAGAAGCTGGGAGGACCATAATCTGAGGGAGCGGTAGGCGTATTAGATACTCGCGCTCCGAAGCCAAAGGGTTGAGGTGTTGCCGATGAGCTTCCAGTGAACCCATTTGGCGTAGCATTAGCTTGAGGCACCGGGGAAGGATTGGGCGGTTTTGACGAGCCTACAACAGTTGTTGTAACACTCGCAGCAGTAGCGGAGGCATTTGCAATGGCAGCAGTGGGTAGCGCTGCTGTAGGCGTGTGAAGACCAAATGCATTTGACCGAGCAAACGTGTCGGGCAGAGCAGAGCTACCAAACGATCTGGATGTGTTGGATCGAGGTTGACTTTGCTCCACGCAACGTCGGAATTGATCAATAATCGACATTTCAGCATCTTCAATGGGCTTGTCAATCATCTGATCCGGATCCAGGACACGAGCAACGGCGTTCTTCACTATTCGATTAGCCTGGTTCATTGAGATTTCCTGATTGTCTCGAAAGCTATTGGTGAACACGGTGATGAAGGTATCAATCACATCACGACTAGGTCGTGGTTGTGGTGGCCTCGGCGTCATTGTTGGCGGTTGTTGAGTTTTGGCTGTTGATGGAGGGAGGCGGTTCTGTGTGTTTGAGGATAGTGGCGGGGGATGATATGATGTGCTTGGTCCGGAAGCGATGGGATACCCTACTGGAGCGTTGGTCACGCCGGTTCTTGCCTGATAATTTGGAGGTCTTGAAGCATTTGAGGCATTTGCGTGAGCGAATGGGGGAGGTTGGAAGGACTGTCTAGGAGGATGTTGCCCCTGCATGGGATATCCTGTAGCAGGAGCGCCATTCGCCATATTTGGGTACGATCCAGGATGAGACGCGTTGTAGCCAGAATAACCTGCTGCCACAGGAGGATGATGGGGTGGATGGAACTGGGGAGGTGTTGTTTTTCTCTTCTTCTCCTTCAGAGACTCGAGAGTAATACCGGGACTCACAGCCCACAACCAACCTTTGCCATCACGTTCAACCTTTTGGAATGTTTTGCCCTGCCCTAAGTTGTGACGAACGCTGCTTTGCCAACCAGTTGTTCCAGCGCAAAACTTGAAGTATGGGTATTTCTGTTCAATGGCGGCATATATCTGTTGCAAGTTCATCTTCTGTTCTGGGTGGGCCTGAAGAATTTGATAGATGACGATGATGTAATTCTCCGTAGGTCTTGCAAGCTCCTCTGGAGTATAGTCTTCCATCTTGCGTTCTGGGGGAGGCGTATGTTCAGGACGAGAAGATTTGGCTTTGGATCCCTCCTTTGTTGTAGCATCCCCATCAACTACCAACTCGCCTTTAGAGTTTTTTCTATCCTTGTCTGCTTTCCGGCTCTCGGCAATTCTCGCAAGAATTTCTTCGGGTTTCAATTTGCCGTCCGGATCACTATCTTTGTAGGCTTTCAAAAGCGACTGTCGTTCTCGTTTGGACATCACGCCGTCCTTTGGTGGTCGGCCAGGTCCCTTCTTCTTGGCCGGAACTACAGCACCTAATGGAAAGCCCTCGATATTGATGTGCTTCCCATTGATGAGTGCAACATCTCGAGATATTAGTGGTGCAGCATCTTGTTTGTCCTTGTCACTTGCGCCTTTCTTGTCGGCTTTGGTAGAGTTTTCAGCACCTGCTGGGGGGGCGTCCACATCAGGCGAAACTCGTGCCATAGGTTTCTTGCCTTCTTTGTTGCTCTGAGTCTTGGTTTTGTGCTTTTGGGTAAGCTTTAATTTGACCTTTTGTGGCGGCGATTTTTGTGATGGAATTCCATGATTCTTTTTCCCAGGCTTTTTCTCGGATGTTCTGCCTACCTTGGCAAGGACAGGATCAGCTTGTTCATTCTCCTCCTGGGCATCCTCGGACTCGACACTTTCTTGAAGATCGTCAGAGTCTGACAATTCCTCGTCAAACTCATGATAATGATATCTCTCCTCATCATAATCAATGGACGAATCATCTGAGGAGCTGTTGATCTCTGCTTCGACATTTTGTCCATGCCTATCTTCGAACATGGTGTTGACACGGGATGGTTGCGTGCCCTCAATCGATTCTTCGTCGTCATCATCCTCAATGTTTGGAAGATTGAACGTAAACGGAATGTCTGCGATCTGGAGTTTATCATTATTGCTCAGCGACACCGCTCCGCCCTGGGGCTCAAGATGACCATTGACAAGCACACCATTTCGGCCCAAAACGTGAAGTTCAAAACAGCCCAAGCTTGGATTGAACTCGATCTTGACATGCTGTCGTGATACGCCAGTGGTAGCCAAGAACGGGTCACCAGGATCTTTGTGGCTATGGACACTAACAAATGGAACTTTATTCGAGGTGGCTGCGGCGTCGGTTTTCTTTGGCTCCATGAGTTCAAGTTGTGTTTTCAGAGTCAAAGCGTGGTGTGAGATCGCAAGGTCAGACTGAGGAGTGTCGTTTAGTGGTGATTTCGGTGCATCAGCTTTCGGCGAAGTTGGTGCATCAGCCTTTGGTGATTTCGGTGCTTCATCTTCTGCCAAAGGGAGTACCTCATCTTTTGGTGATGTTGGCGCATCGGCATCTGGTAAAGTGGCTGCTTCGTCTTGTGGCAATGTTGGTGCATCAGCTTCTGGCAAAGCTCGAGGAGACTGGTGTGGTGATTGAGATCTTGAAGGATGGACGGGTATTTCGTCTGGTATTTCTTCTGCGTCGACTTGTATTGTTGCGGGATTTGTATCGAGAGGAAGTGGTTCAAAGTGGCCGAATCCCGAATAATTGAGACCAGCGAATTGATGAACCAGAGCGGAATTGTGGGCCTGAGCAACACGATAGGCAGACATATCGCGGCCTATAATGACAGATGGTTTGACCATGATATAATGAGCGTCGGCGAAACTCAACATGGCATAGCCTTGCTGGTTATCATCATCGGAATCACTCAAGGGGCTGTCGGAGGCCATTGCTTGATCATGCTCGTGGGCATGATCGTAGAGCGCCATGATATCGCCGGGTTTGTTTTGATTCGGGGTGATATGTCCGGGAGAGTTGTAAGACATGGAGGGAATGTGGGTGGGATCTTGATGGTGCTGGTGCAGGCTGCGTTCATGGAAGTAGCGCTCAGTCCTTTTCCTGGAGAAGTAAGAGCGGTGGAGGGGGTCGTCAAAAGGAGGGAAGGAGCGAGTGGAGTGATCTAGGTCGAGAAGGTACGTTTTGGTTGTTATGTATGGGCCCTTCCAGAGGAAGGTGCGGGTGGAGGAGGTGAGGTTAGCAGCATAAGCTCGCTCGTGCTTGCCTCCCCGTGCCCGTCCTCCTGCAAACTTGAACTTGCCAACCTTAGGCGGGTTGTACCTGGGCAATTGATAGTCGTGGTGGCAGATAGGATCGTCCACGTGTTTCTTGTTGCAGTATTTGGAAAGACCGTAGCTGTGAAATGGACACTCAATGCAGTAGTGAGCATTCTTCCTTTCAGCCTCTCCGAAGGTTATGCTGCAGTTTTTGCACTGTCTTTTCAGACGTCGGTCCCAGCGCCGAGCCACTTCCGCTGTCACCCACTCCCCCGCTCCATCCGGCTTAGCGCTGTCGAACGGGATCTTCACTAGCCCCTGCAAGTGCAAGCTGAGCGGGTTTATCGTGTCAGGCTTGGCAAGCGGAGTGGGTACTGGTAGGGGCTCGTTCCACGTCCCTCCTTCCAAAAACTGTAACCATTTTGATGCTTTATCTGTATTCGCAAACAACGCTTGCTCATCAGAGATTGTAAGCTCCAGTGGCTCCATCTCGTGCTGTGTAATATCTGCTCCTGCCTTATTAGATAAACAGTCCTACGCACTCATCTCCATTCGGCCGCAACTACTCCTCCAAGTAGAAGCACCGTAGGGGATTAACAGGATACAGCGGTGCAAACCAAAAGGTCTTTCACAAGAGCCTTCGACAGGAAGACATCTTCAAGAGCTGGGCTTCATTCAAGGACTGAGAGAGAACGAACATGGAACTTACAATATAGTACAACGCTGACTTTTACTCTAAAGAAGAGTTCAATCGTGGATCAGTTGCGTAAGATCGCCGGCATTTTGAAAGCTACGCTGCAGTACTGTACAACTGGGCAGTGTCAATTTTGAAGGCGGTGCGTGGACAGATTTATGGCCCAGACGACCAGAATATAAATACCTCAGCGGCCACTCTACATACAAGCCTGCAGTCTACCAAACTTTTCCAACCCAGCACTGGCTGTATAGGTCTGGACTATCAAACTCCGGTACGACTGCACTGGACTGCCAAATTTCATTCTCCATCGGGATATTCCGTTCATCATGGCGCCAAAACTATTGAAAGCGAACTCCAAAGCAGAATCATCTATTGCGTCCAAGACCAAAGACGAGACAGTCGCTTGGCCAAAGCTACAGCCTATAATACCATCGACTTCTCTTGAGTTGACTGAGATCCTTCCTGATCAGATCTTCACCATCTCAAATCTCTGGTCTACGAAGCTTTGTAAACAATATGTCTCCTTTCTGTCCTCTCTGCCCCTTATGACCACTCCTGGCCGACCCAAGAAGGGTGAGGCTGTCCGAGTGAATGATCGGTTCCAAATAGACGACCCAGGATTCGCCGACCGGCTCTGGAATGAGACTGCTCTACAAGAGCTTGTTACTGGAAACGCTTCAGGGATGTCCAAAGAGCAGCAACAAGCTGTTTGGGGTGGACTAGTGGTAAGTCTTAAATAGTTCTGAGTTGCAGTGGGAGCAAATGAAGTGGACTGTGCCAGATGCTGGCTCTAGTTTGGGTGTCGCCAGGACCAGTGCAAATTACTGGAAAACCTAACCAGCACAAGGAGAAAAGGCGGTGTATAAAGAACACCTGTCTGGTCAGTTTCTGACTCTGTATGCCTCAGGCATTTGCTTGAAGCGAGATGCAATACACATCAGTCTCAATGTGAGATGAGCAAAGCAGAAGAGGCTAATATGCTTTCATAGAGAATACTAATAACTTTACTACTGAGCGCGTTACACCAAGAGCATGGTTATGAACAGTTCACTTTTTTTGCTCTCTACTCTGATAACTGGCTCTGCGCTCTGACTGAGTGCCCTCGCAAGACTTTGGGACTAATGGCGAAACCAGGTCGGACTGAACCCCAACATCCGCGTTTATCGGTATACGAAAGGACAGTTCTTTGGGCAGCATTGTAAGTCTATAGGATCTAATGCACCTCGCAGACGAACACACAGTCCATACCCGCGCCGACCAGTCTTTCCACCTGCACTGCTGCACTACTTCGCCACCCTCTAGTTCGTTAGCTGACAGCTCCATCCAGATGACGACAGCAATATCGTTACTATTGGCACTACTCGAGGCCATACTACCTGGACACTGTTACTCTACCTGACATCACCAGCTACCGGCTGCACCGGAGGCCAGACCGTCTTCTATCCGGAGGCAGATGAACCGAAAAAGGGGACCAAGACCAAAATCCAGCCGCAGCCGATAACAGTCGAGCTAGAAGTCGGCATGGCGTTATTGCACAAGCATGGCTCAGATTGCCTACTTCATGAAGGCTTGGAAGTTACATCTGGCGAAAAATGGATCATCAGGAGTGATTTGGTCGTAATTTGAGGACTTGTACCACGGAGAAATGACCAGGAGAACTTTCAAGATTTGCAGAAATTGCGAGCCAGTCTTATTAGGCAAATTGTCAAGCAAATTGAGCGGCAAGGGATAGAGTTTGCCTGGTTATTGATGTTTCCTGGAGTATACTCAAGTGCTCTATCAATTTACCGTCTCTCCTGCACTCAGGTGTAGCGTGGCCTCCCCCTAAGAAATTATACCTCCGCACCCGCGCTTTCCGACCTCCTGTTAGAACGAACCTCTCAAACACATATTCCCGGACATCCAAACTCTCCCTCCCTAATAACTCATTAGCGTTCATGCCCCGACGATGACCTACATCCAAACTCACCAAGGCTTGCACGAAGTCCGCGGATCATTCACACAGATCAAACCTATTATCCATTAGTCTACCACTCAGCCAGCCAGTCCAGAAAAACTCACCGCCCGAGCACAGCTGATTCGACCGCCCACCACAAGCAACACGAGGCGGCACACAAATCGCATCTTGCGTCATCCCACGACTTCTCGGATCACCCACACAAACATTCCCGCCCATACAAGCGCCGTCCCAGCGATTTCCAGCACACTGGGCATACCGTGGTGAATTAGGATTGTTTGCTGGTGCGCTGTTGACTGGTCTGTTACCACCTTGCTGTTGCTGTTGCTGGTTCGCTGGCTTGGGAGGTTGCTTATTTCCTTGCTGGGGCGGAAATCCGGCACCCCAGGTTAATGTAGCGCCCCAGGTTGCCAATGGTGGTCGCTCGCCTGATCGCGAAGGTGCGGGGGCTTGTGGTTGTTGTCTTTGCTGTTGTTGTTGTTGCTGTTGTTGTTCTTTGGGGGCTTGAGGGCCAGAATGGCCGCGTAGACTGTCGGTGACGCCGTGGACGATGCCGTTGGCGACACTGCCGAGGACTGCGCCGTTCACGAGACCACCGATCATGGCGGCGGGGCCGGCGAGGCCGAAGCGTTGGGGGTCGCGTTTTGAGATTGTGGGTTGGAGGTTGCTAGAGTCTTCTGTGGAGGCGGGGATGGAGGCCGTGGATGCGACGGACGCGAGGACGAGGAGAAGTTGGTGGGGATGCATGATGGCGAAACGTTAGTTGGTTGCTGTGCTGTTAGTGAGATGGTGTTGACTCTCAAATCCAGAAACACATGTATGCAAAATCCAAACTCAAAGGAGTGTGTGTGTGATAATGATGTCTGAAAAAAGGAGGTATGCATTGTGATCTATCTATGGCTATAAGACTCATGTCGTAAAGCCCAGATTTCCAGGCTCTGTTGATCAAATACGATGCTCCTCTAGGCAATGCTTGCAAGCGTGCGTAGACTGATGTCAATCATAATAAACCATGTACCCGTTAGTGTTGACCTGCTTCATTTCAGGAACAGGCGAATGGCGCCCTGGCCATATGTTTGCTCTCCACACCAGCGATGAGATGACTGGGCCACCCCTGATGTTACGATCTTCTTTTGATTGACTTGCCGATTTAATCTCGATCACTTTTCTGTATATCTTCAAGTTGCTTTAACTGCTCGCTGCAGTTGACTGGTGTCAATAGACTGAACTTGCAACAATATACATGAGATCGTTTTGGATGTCAATGATCACCGAGCACTCTGCACTGCCGCCTCCATTGAATTTCTTTACTACCGCTGGAGTCTTTTTTCTTTACAAGCGATCTCAATTCCGATCGTCCACTTAGGTTTGCTATCATCAAGTGAAGTTAGAAAGATGTGGGGCCGTGGTACGCCAATATAACAAGCATGAGCAAGGGCTTTTCCCGCTCTGGGGATATCTTGCGAATAGGTCTCCAGATCTCTATGAAAATTTGGATCCGTAAATCAAGTTCTAGATTACTATCAATTTAATGTTCGCTTCAGTATGTCGGTGATTCATGGAACTGATACGCTGGGCTTCACATGCATTGGTAAAACCGCTACCTTGGTCAGTCACAGGGAACTCATAACCTATCAGGCTATGGTTCGAGCTATAAATTGGTATGATTAGCTTCCTAAAAGGGTTCTATTGCTATCTCCTGATATTGACGAAACGAACGCCTTTGCCTATCAAGTTCTGGAACTATATCCAGGTTTGCCAGCTATCACAGGCAACGAACGATAGAGAATACCAAACCACTGGTGTTATACTACAATCCAACTATAGATATCAAACCGTCAAGCTTTAGGCTAATGCTAGATTTCAGCGGCCAAGACGTCGTAGCTTAGCTTACAACTAGAGTCTTGCCTTTCTGACGGTTCAGCAGAGCTGAAGCCATGATCGACTATTTCTGCGATCTAGTTGTTAATATCGGAAAAGGCCCTTGATCAATTATGCTACTTGTATTTTGTACTCGCAGTAGAGTAGATCAACCAATGGTCCATCGCCAATCGGCCCTTTTCCATACAAACAATGCCTGTCAAACTATACTCTATACCGCAATCCCTGGCTCAAAATGCCTAGCACAGTTCAGACCTCTAGTTTCTCTCCCTTGGGCTCTATCACAACCGATTGCTCCTCGTCATCCACCCGTTCTCTTGCAATCCTCCTAGCCTCCCGCGCCTCAGTGGCCTTTCTTCGGCCATCCAATTTGTCCTGATCTGCCTGCATCTGCGATATCAACGCACTACTCTTACGTATCCGTCCACCATACTTGTAAAACACAAACGGGATCGGAATCAGTGCAAACTCCAACGCACTCAACAGCGTACCCGCAATATTCGGCCCTAGCTTAGAGTACATCGCCGGCCCAGCCAGCGGCAACACACCGCCCAAGATGCTTCGTAGCACCGTGTTGCCAGCCAACGCACTCGCAGCATAGATCCCATAGCTGCGCGCAAGGTAGTTGCTGGCATATATGAATACAGCTGTGTTGCCAGCGCCAAATGGCACGCCGGCAATGATGGGCGCGATCCAGTGCACGTTGGGCGTACATGTCCATGCAAAGATCATCTCGCCCACTGGCGCGCAGACGGCGGCGATGCAGACGACGGCGACCATGGCCTCGGGTGGAATGCGGCCGTTCTCGGGCTTGTGGGAGTTGATTAGGCGGCGGAAGAGAGGTTCGAGGGCGATGGTTAGGAAGGAACCGACGGCGATGCCTAGATAGGAGAGACCGACGAAGCCGGGGTTCCAGTGGCGGAGTTGGCCAAAGACGATGGGGTAGGCGACGAAGCAGAGATAGAGGATGGAGTAGATGACTGAGACGTAGAGGTTCCAGAAGATGCTGTTGACTTGAATTAGTACTGTGCTGATCAAGTATGCGATATCGTTTACCATATTGGCTCAGTGACGGCCATTATGAACGGTCGGCTGAGATTTATTTTCAGAAGTTGCCCAATTGACTTGCGGTCATCGTATCTTGACCACCATCTCGAGTCGCCAGTCTCCTTGCGCTTTTTGGCGGCTCTCTTACGCAAGAGGGTAGGTGCATATGTCTCTGGCAGACAACATACTGCTATGAGTGATATGCCTGCGAGGATAAGAACGACCCCTATGAAATTAGTATAAGCCATGTGAGAGTTGACTCAGACTCACAGTCGGTCCATCTCCATCCAAGATTCTCATACACAAATCCACCGATCAAAGGGCCAAAAGATGGAGCATTCAGTGGACCAATTGCAAACATACTGAATGCCAGTGCCCGATATTCCTCTATTCAAGTTAGAAATCAAGCATATTAAACCATAAATTGGCAGTGACTAACCTGGCACAAGATCCGCAATTGTTCCCGGCGAGTTCGAAACCATAACACTACCAGCAAAAGCACCAAAGAATCGCGTAATTATGATGCCTTCCATATTATGGGCCAACGCACAAGGAAGTATCAAAGCAGTGAACACAGCCATTGACGCAAGATATACCGGCCGCCGTCCATACATTTCACTCAGAGGAGCCAGAACAACGGCGCCACAGGCCAGTCCGAGCAGATAGAAGGTGAGTCCAAGAACTGATATCGTCTGAGACACATGAAACTCTTTCATCATGCCAGGTATACCAGCGGTATATGAAGTCGAGTACAAAACGACTGTCAAGGTCGAAAATGTGATGATGAATATGGAAAGACATATTCTCCAAACTGGCCAATTCTTTGGATTACCTGGGTCATCATCATCAAAGTCAACTTCAAAGTGGGGTTCTTGTGTATATGTTGTTCCAAGCGAAACTCCTGTGATTTGCTTGCTGAGACCAGCCTGATTGGCATGAGAAGTTCTGGACGCGACAACTTCAATCGGTTCGACGAATTCATCATATGTCTCGACCGCCACCCTTTCTGTCGAGTATTTTGAGCTTGTGGAGTTGGGCCGAGATGGTTTCTTGTCGTCCATGACTGGTGATCTTAACGAGGGAGTTGAAGGCGACGCGCCGATTTCTTTGCTTTCTATCATGATTGCGAATATTGAATCCGGGAATAAGAACAGCAACACCAGATAAGTCCAGACTCCGAGCGAGGGAATAGAACTTGACAATTACCAAGGTTGTTCAGCGCATGGTTATGTTCTTTTCAAGATATGAATTCTGTTTGCAAAGCAAAGCCCGAACGCTCAAATTGCGAATACAGCGAGCAGTCAAAGGAATACCGCCATTGTCATGTCTTATTGGAAGCTGAATACAGTACTCGGTTTCCAACGGCGCAGAAAACCTCGAATCCACCTGCATCCAGGATAACACCGAATCAATTCCTTGCGGGGTTTCTGGTGGACTAGAGCAACGCCACCGCCGGTTAGCCGCTTTAAGATCAAATGTCTGGCAGCTTTTGATGCATTTGATACTCCGAAGAAGGAAAAGGTTCTAATTACTAAACTGATAGCTAAAGATAGCTCTGATTTCACCATACTTATATCCATAAACTCTACATTGAAGACGCAACAACAGTCCAATCCAACGAAGCTTGTATGCTATGAATTCTGCGAGTGACTATAACTGGCAGGTATACGCGATTGATATGCGCTCAAGCTTGTACCAGCCGCCAACGCTTGATGCGTACGGGCCGTCTTTCCCGGGGAAACGTATTAGACATATCTGACAAATGCTGCATGCATATCAGAAGGTTCAAAATGTGCCAGATGTCTTGGATGATGATAGGAATTGTTGGCTGCATTACCTTCAAGTGGCCAAGAAGAGTAATTGGTATAATTGATCGCTAGCAGTTAAAAAAATAGAGTTTCGATTAAGCAAGGTACAAACCATGCCGATCGAGGTGGATGTGAGACAAGGGTAAGCCAATCAAAAACTCGTTCTTTCAAGGCTGAGATGAGTAAGATACAATATACATCGTGGGGTGCCCACTAGTACAACTGCTGACATCAGTCGTACACATCTGGGGAGGTATCGTCTTGAGTCGCTTAGGAAGAGTTCTAACCTTTCATTACTATTATACCACCATAAAACTGTCGTAGGAATCATTATACCCTCAAACCAAGTATGCTATGGCGCCTATCTATATTTCTACAATGCCTTTGTTGCTTTTGCAACCCATATACCACCAGTTTTATCTGGTTCCGCTTGCTCACCAACGCAAGACGCCAAACGCTCAAATACGGGATCTTTGTCAAGTCGATCGAAATATCGTCGCGTCCACTCGCGTCCCTCTTCCTTCTCCCGCTTGCGTAGCTGTCGCTGGCTCTCTTCAATAATGGTCTTTTCGTGGCCAACCAAATCCATATCACCTTTCTTGACGCCTTCCGCAACTTTCTGCCATGCTCGTCTTGATTCTAGAGGATCTTGTGAAGCAATATCTGCCACCACTGGCGTTGGATGTGGGACTGTTGCGGGGTCGTGGGAGGCCACTTCTTTCTTGTGAGAGTCAAGAATGTGAAACGAGCCAGTCCATTGACCTTCAGCCGCATACAAAATCTTTTTGGGGCTATCTTTGTGCCAGGTGTTGGCAGTGAAGCTATTTTTGCTGCCCGAGAGCCAACCCTTGCCACTATAGCTGATCTTGGAGACGAAACCAGTAGACGAGACGACGTATGTGTGCTTGTCTAATTCAACATATGGAGAGCCAGATACGAGACCTTCTATGTGTAAAGCCGGAAGAGTTATGAGGTATGATTCGTTTAGCTTGGGGAATTCCAATATTGCATGGCCAACTTGCTGTTGAAAATTAGCAGTGTTCTGGCAATATTTGTCATAAATTCATACCTTGATGGTAATGGCCAAAGTCTTCGAGACTGATGCTTTTTGTCCATTGTATCCAGTGAGTTTGACGGTTTTATCCGTATCCGTAATGTTGTAAGCTGTAACGGGAGGATGGTGGCTGAAAGCGTTAGAATTCATCGCATCGAAGAATTATTGGAGTCATACCTGACTTGCTCACTGGCCAATTCTAGCGCACTCTCTGTGCCTGCAATAGGCCACTTCGCCAAGAACAGCTCACCAAGGAAGGGATTCAATGGCTTCTTTTCGCTACCCATCTTTTCATTGCGACTGCTGTACTGTTGCTTCAACGTACTTATGAACCATTTGAGAACCGCTACAGCTCTTTGCTCTGGATCTGATATCGACGCGGGCGCAACCAGGAGCGCTGGATCTGATACCCAGTATGCGGAGTACTCAGTTAATGACGTTGGGCTAAGTATGAACGGCGGGGCTGTAAGAGATGAGAGGTCCCCAGAGAATGATGATATCGACTGGAAGGAAGAGTTAGATCTGGTATGGCCAGGGCAATAATAGAGCTTTGCCAACCTTGATGAAGCCTGTCCAACTCGTAGATCCCGATTGAGGAGTGGTGGTACCTTCTCGACCGGCCATTGTGAAGCAAGTAATAAGTATGTTTTGGGGTCAATTGGTAAGACAGGGCGGTGTCGTATTAGTCTGAGGGTAGTGATTTTTGAAAGCTGAGAAGATTTTAGAGACTTGATTTTAGGAGTTGGAAGAAATGGGGTTGAGATGAGGAACAAACAAACACGCGATGGGCGAAGCACATGGTGATCTCATCTGGGGAAAGCCTTGGCAGGGTCTACCCTTGACGTAACCTGTAGGCAATCCTGGAAGGATCCGATCGTACTTCGTTTCCGGATACCGTACTCTTGCAATCCGAGTCGGAAAAAGCACTGTGAGCATTTCTTCTTCGCTTCTTCATCATCATCTTCTTCTTCCGCTCAGTCCCTTGCCTTCTAATTCCCTGGGCTCCATTGGATCTGTTGACCGGTTTGCAAGGCCGGAAAACTTTCACAATATGCTCTAAAAGCAAGATACGCGCTTTAGCCGGACCTTTGGATCGTATTCTTTCTCAGCCTAGTGATCTAATGGCGAATAGTGCAGTGTCTTGTAGACTGCGCCTCTTCTCAACACGTAGCAATCACCTAGCAGATAAAGGCTAACGCGTCATAGCTCTATCAATGTCTTCGCATTTGCTGTACACTCAACTAGATGAGTCGCGCTGCGAGATCCGCCTGCTACGAATCCTTTCCGACAGATTGGATAGCGCTGTAGAATGCAAGTGGGACATCGTATCACTTCAGGATAAGCCCAAGTTTACCGCTCTTTTTTTACGTATGGGGCGACGCTCAAGTTACAGAAGACATCCTCGCCAACGGTTGCACAGTATCCGTCACCAAGAATCTTGCGGCAGCACTTCGCTATGCCAGAGGGCACTGGCAGACCGCATACCCAGGCCGTGATCCTGGCGAGTTTCGAATTTGGGCCGATGCTTTATCCATAAATCAAGATAATTTGGACGAACGCAGCAGTCAGGTGCAACTCATGCGCTCAATATATTCCGATGCGGAGCTGATGATAGCCTGGTTGGGTAGTGGACTCGAAGGCATAGATAGCGCACTTGAGAAGCTCACTATTATCGCCGAGGAAACGGAGCAACAAGTCAATCAAGTCAGCATTGGCTGGTTCTCAAAGTATCCTTCTTGGTTTATCAAAGATGATGACGCGGTTCGAATGTGGACTGCGTTTTGGAACTTCTCAGAATTGGATTATTGGAGGCGAATATGGATCTTTCAAGAATTGCTCCTGGGAACGAACATTCTTTTTGCTCATGGCACCACAAACGCACCCCACCGGAAACTTTTTCAGGCTTCCGACTGGCTTCGCAGAATGATCAAAGCTAATGATGCTGGACTACTCCGTGTGCCTGAAATTTATACCGATCTTTTCACTCTGACAGGTTGGTTTCAGCTTGACAGAATTGCTGAAGCTCGCAAACGTATGCAACCGCTCAGAGTGCTTCCTACCAGCGATATTGAGTATTTGTATCAACGATTCGGTGATCTAGTCGCTACTGATCCTAGGGATCACGTTTATGCTCTTCTAGGATTCCTCGAAACTGATATCATACCAGACTACAAATTATCCGTTGAAGAAGTTCTTCGCAGCTACATCGATCTCTATGTACGAACCACAAAGTCGCTCGTGTTTCTGCATAGCGCGGGATTTGGTAGATTCGATAGTGTGCCGAATGATTCGCTTCCTAGTTGGGTACCAGACTTTGCGAAATGCTCTGAATATGCACGATCCTCACGAGGATCCCAATTTGGCGCAGCTCTGATATCATTCGATCATGGACGCGCTGACAAAAACTTGTTCAACGATTGTCCAGATCTGCCACAAAAGCATGGGACCCGATTGCAATCTGCTGCGCTTTTCGTTGCCAGAATTCAGACAATGCACCACTCTCTTCCGGAGATGTCATATCTAGACGGCACTTTGTACAAATTTGTCTGTGACATGGTCAAATGCTATAAGCTGGAACACAGTAACTCAACTCGCAGCGATTCGAATCCCAGCAAGGTGCATCATCCTCTTTCCCAAATCTTTTGGGCATTAGTGTCGAATCTGGTTACAGAATCGGAACATGGGGCTATCCCGCACGCCATTGCATTCTTGATGATTCTTCTTATTCACCCACGAGCCAATGGCCACTGCGAGACAGATGAAGACTTACTTCAAGTTTTGGAGCTGGATTTGGGACTGTCGACAGAAAATGGTGTACCATTGGCAATACTCAACGCCTTTAGCTTCCTTGATACACCAGGGAACGTTGAGTATGTTAAAAAGCTCGTAGATGAACAAGGATATCTTGGGCACCCGCATACGATGGTTCTGAAAGGACTCTGGGCAACTCAGGTCCTGTTTCGTTTTGCAAGTCTAAGCATCGGTCGCCTTGCTTTGGTTCCCCAATACTCGCAAGCAGGAGATATTCTCGCAATTTTGAAAGGGTGCGGTGTACCGATTATCCTTCGTGAGAAAGGAGATGACTATTTTGTAGTCGGGATTTGTTTCATGTACGGGTTGATGTATGGTGAAGCTGGTTTGACGGATCTATCACAACGACAAGACTGCTTCAAGGTCATAGATCTGGTATGAAGATGAACCACCGGACACAATAATGGAAGCGCCCTCACACTTTCTTGTTGCTGTTCCAAGCTATCTTTTTCCATCGCTTGAAGCATTATACAGAGTTTTCGAGGAAGCCATTCGCGAATGATATCAGTCGAAGGAATTTACCTCCTGTGCATTTCGAGTCCGCACTGGTGCTTGCAGTCTCCTCAGCCTTATACACACCCATCTAAGAATTTTGCCAGGCCAAACTCACTCCTTTTTACACAACAGTTCCTTGCTGATATTGCCCCAGAACCATTGACCAATCAATTGCTCGGGCTTTTATTCTTTATACATCGCCAACCGAAACCTAGCAGAATTTGATATTATTGGCCCTAACTTCATATAGATTTGACGTGCCTGATTCGCCACGTATTCGAAGAATATTAGGAAAGAGCTGGGAAAGGGAAAGCCAAAGTAACACGCATCTCGTGAATGGGAGTAGTAACTGTATTGGTTACACATGGTGCTTTTCCTATGCCACGGCCGTAATCAATTTGAGCCCTTGCCCAGTTAACTGACTCGATGCGCGCGTATCATCTGCGACCGAGGTCGTGCTCTGGAGTTACTCCAGATAAATCGCATAGGTAAAATTTCACATGACGGATCTACGATGATAATATCTTCAATTACTTTCCTGAATATTGGTTGAAGATCATTTGGTTTTCTTCTTGTCAAAGCATATGCATGTCATTCCCAGTTTTATTTGTCGCATAAGTTTCTTGGTACTTTCTGTTTGAACTACTCGTTCCCATACTTGAACTTTTCCAAACATGCCAAAGCTTCATTCTATCGCCGTGGACAAGGCCTTGGAGCTACAGCCTCCACCGCCTGTTGGCAGTCCATACGCAGTTCCATTGCCAGGTTCGAAAATCGAAGGAAGAAGTGAAATTTATAGGCATTGGCGTTTCCGAGATAGTCTGCTGGAAACTTTAGACCCAAATGTAAAGTCAAATCGTCCACTTGTCCAATATATCTTACTGACTAAAGTTGTACAGCTCCCTACTAGCCATCATAGTTTCGAAGATGCAGCGAATAAAGTCCCTACAAATAATTGCTTGGGTTGGAGACCCTGGAATCCAGTTACAAAAACATTCGAGAAATACTCATGGATGAACTATGCGACAGTACAAAAGAGAAGAAAGGATTTTGGTGCAGGTCTTATGTACTTGATGGAGCAACATGGTCTTCCGGTAAAAGATCGCAAAGGCGTCGGATTATGGTGTCAGAATCGTCCAGAGTGGCAAATCACTGGTACAATATGGATTGGTGACCCTTCATCTTTGATACAAGCTAACATATCTGTTCAGATTTGGCAGCAATGTCTCAAGGTCTCTATACCGTATCTCTCTACGATACTCTCGGCCCAGACACCACGGAATTCATCATCAATAATGCTCAGATCCACTGTGTTGTTGCCGGAATCAACCATCTACCAACGTTGATAGCACTGAAACCAAAATGTCCGGATCTGCAACTGATCATATGTGTGGATGACATACCTGCCAACCTCAATGAATTACCTGGCACTTCAAAGGCTGAGCTTTTAAAGAAGTTTGCGGATGTTTCGGATGTTGCTCTTTACTACATGTCTGAAGTCGAAGCAGAAGGACAGTCCCATCCCAGATCGTATTCTCCTCCCGGTCCCGACGATCCGATCACCATCAATTATACCTCTGGTACAACTGGAAATCCTAAAGGAGTCGTTCTGTCCCATCGAAATGCAATGGCTGCCACAGCATCGTCTGCTACTTTAATGCAACAAGTCGAGGAGGACGTTATCTGCTCTTTTTTGCCTTTGGCCCACATTTTTCAGCGTCTTACAGAGCACGTTGCATTATCAGCTGGTGCTGGCATAGGCTACTTCCATGGTGTTATACCCGAGATCGTCGAAGATCTGAAAGTACTCCGACCAACAGCTTTCATGGCCGTACCTCGTCTTTTCAATCGTTTTGGTACTCGCATCAACGAAGCTACCTACGGCAGTAGTCTACCATGGAGGCGCGCAATCACACGCAAGGTGGTTGATGTGAAGACTGCGGCCATCAACGTCAAAGATGCGAGGAAGGCAACCAATGTTCACGCGTTCTGGGATCGACTCTGGTCAGGTCGTGTAGCTGCTCAAGTTGGACTTCAGAGGTGCCATACTGTCATATCGGGCTCAGCGCCACTCGATCCAAAACTCCATCAGTTCTTGCGAATTTGCTTGTCAAACAATTTCGCCCAGGGATATGGTCTGACTGAGACCTATGCAGCTACATTCTGTCAACTTCAAGGTGACATGACTGCTGGTAGTTGTGGTGGACCAACTCCTAGCATTGAAGCTTGCATTCGGGATGTTCCTGATATGGGATATCTGGCAACAGATAAGCCGTACCCACGCGGTGAAATCCTTGTTCGCGGAGCAACACTCTTCCAAGAGTATTGGCGTGATCCAGAGCAAACAAAAGCAACTATGACAGAAGATGGCTGGTTCTGCACAGGCGATATTGGATCCGTTGATGAAATGGGCCGATTTTCCATCATCGATCGCCGTAAGCAGCTTCTCAAGCTCGCACAAGGAGAATACATCTCTCCGGAACGAATTGAGAATATCATTCTTTCCAATCTTGGCTACCTTCAGAATGGCTACATTCACGGCGATTCCGACAAAGCCCATCTCGTTGGACTCTTTGGTATTGAACCTGAGGGTTTCGCTCCATGGGCAAGTAAAATTCTAGGAACGAAATTTGATATGTTCGATGTGGAGGCTATGAAGCAAGCTTGCATGCATCCCAAAGTGCGCAAAGAGGCTCTCAAGGATATCAATCAAATCTGCAAGAAGCATAAGTTGCAGCGATATGAGTATTGTCGTGCTCTGCGTTTGATCGTGGATCCTTTCACGGAGGATAATAACTTGATGACTCCAACGTAAGTTTTCCTGCCTCCCTGAGATTTCACAACTGTCGCTAATCAAAAAACCTAGTATGAAGCTCAAGCGTCCTCAAGTCGTTAAGTTCTATCGTCCCCATCTGGATGATTTGTACGCAGAGGTCGAAGCAGAGAGTAAACCTCGGGCTAGGTTGTAATCATTTGTCATCTTTCTCCGAAAAAATGGTTAATGCAAATTTTAAGTTGTCGCAAGCTGAGCTTTCTAGTCAATGTATATCATTGTATTTCACTTCACTCAACTGAGTATAAGTTGTTGGGTTGATGGGCAAGGAATTTATCATCAAGCAAGGCTTCATTCTTGCCCTCAGTGATCAGGATACTCAGCAGCAAGTTTGCGCGATCCTTGACAACACGATACCAGTTTTCCAGTAGCTCGGACTTGCTGAATCCCCTGGCGAGCTTGATTGTGCTGGATCTCGTACACCCCTTCCCCAAGGACTTGGATGGCAAGCGGAAGATACACATACTAGTAGGCAACTTCAATGGTATGGTGATAAATTAGGAAGAACCCTGTCATAAGAATCCAATGACGGATACCCGTAATAGCTTTCTGTAATACAAAGGGAAATGCGAATCAAGTGTGACAAGCGATAGGACTCAGAGGGAGCAGTTAATCAGCTAGCATTTAAGGATTTGAAGACCGAGTCTTGAAATTACTTTTTGAACCATACATAATCACAAGAACATCCGGAAGGCCTGTCTGTTCGCCGTCATTCCAAGCAAGAGAACAGCCTGGGCCATCATGCATTGACACCCGACAGAGGTAAAACAAAATATGCTTTGCCACACACAATGCCAAATCAATCGACAAAAAGACCTCCGGGTGTTGTCTCAAGGTTGTTTGAATCAGCCAGCCTTTTCCAGATTGTGGAAGATACTAGCCCACGCTGCTGTCATCTTTTTGCCGGGATATACCGAAATATGCTCTGGCATGACTCTATCAACGCTGAGATTTAGCTATAGAGTTGTTAGAAACTTTGAGTAACAACGTCTGATTGAAAGCGAGAACTTACATCTCCGGGTACCTTGGCAGATGCCGTAGTGCGCGAATTGGGCGCAATCCGACCAGAAGAAGCTGAAGCAGGGACAATTCGACCTGGATGCTGGACGGCAAGACTTGGTGCAGCAGTAGCTTCGGCAAGCTGAATCTTTGCAGCACGAGCAGCTTCAGCAGCGCGAGTGGCTTTGGCGACACGGGCCTCTTCAGCGATACGGGCAGCTTCGGCAATCCGAGAAGCTTCACGTTCTTCAGCTGCTTTCTTTTCCACAAGAGCTTTTCTAACAGCAGCCGCTTTCTCTTCCTCAAGAGCTTTTCGAGCGGCCACTTTCTCTTCTTCCAAAGCTTTTCTAGCAGCAGCCGCTTTCTCCTCCTCGAGAGCTTTTCGAGCAGCCGCTTTCTCCTCTTCCGCGGCCTTGCGAGCAGCAGCAGCCTTTTGTTCGTCGGCGACCTTGCGAGCAGCAGCAGCCTTCTGTTCGTCGGCGGCCTTGCGAGCGGCAGCAGCCTTCTGTTCATCGTCGGCAGCTTTTCGAGCAGCAGCGGCAGCTTTTTGTTCTTCGGCAGCCTTACGAGTGAGAGCTGCTTCGCGCTCGGCAGCGAGCTTATTAGCAGTAGCAAATTCACGCTGGGCGGCTTCGCGCTGAAGAGCAGCACGAGCAGCAACATCACGAGGGCCAGTAGGTGCATGAGCTGGCACTCGCTGGCGGCCATGGTTGATCTACGAAAGTTAGTTGGCAGAATAAGTAGCAACTGTGATCGAGCTTACTGGAGCAATGGGAGGTGGACGACGGTTGTTCTGAGGAGGAGCCTGCGCAGGTTTCTTGTTATTACGAGGCTTCTTATTTGTACCCTCTGCTGAGAGGTCCGAGTAGGGTGAAAGACGACCTGGCGAACGAGTAACTTGATTCGCTGCCACAGAGGAGATTTTGGGAGAGACTTTAGGAGAGCCTCCGGGAGAGTAATTGAAACTTTCTCGAGGGTTGTAATCGCCATCCTGGTGGATGAGAGCCAATTCCCGATTGCGCATTTTCTCTGCCACAAATTTATCGAAAGGATTGTTACTCTTGGCCAGAACCGTGTCCCGGAATACACGATTTGGTACCTCGTGATGTAGTAGTGGGGGAGGAAGGGGTGTCATTTGTAGTCTTGTTGGACCTGTTGGTTCCTGGCGGGCTGCCGTCTTCTTAGAGCGGGGAGCCTTGAAGTCGTTTTCCTTTTTTGCCGCTTTCTGTTAGACCGGACATTCCGGATCAGTATGAAGCTCAATCTCAGCTATAATAGCAATTCGATCATGGAAGGAAAGAACGCTAATAGCAGGTGGCAGAACAAGATCCCCGAAAGTTGTAACATACAAAGCTGATCGCGAGATACATGAGATGGTGTTGTGCTTCAAAAGCAGCGGTGAAAGGGCTGTTCAATTGCATTCACTCGGAAGACTTACCTGGTTGGTAGGACGAAAAGGCATGTTGTTGTTGAAGCTATGGGGAGCACGAGATGGTGGACCCTGTTGACCAAGAATCAAATTCATCGCATAATCCCGTGCAGCTGTCTTGGCTTCGTCGGGCGCCATTTGCGTGGCCGCGATCATTTGCGCTTCATCGCCGAGATCTGCAGCCATGAGGCTGACCTGAAAGGGTCAGTGATGGTTTCAACACATGATGGGCTCATGCAGTGAGCTTACCGGGCCTGGATTTTTGTTGCGACTCATCTTGAGATTAGGCTGCCTCTTATCGGTAACGGCGAGGGAGTTGAGGATGAACTTGTCAAGTGAAGAGCAGCCTATGGATCTGAAACCAGCTGGATGAGGTGGTGAGATTGTCTAACGAGTAGCTTTGGGTTTTTGGGAGAGGATGACGAGCGCAAAACCCGCCTATCAAGGCCTTTTGGGACTTTGAAGATGTTGCGAATTGGGTGCGAAGTGCGTGAAGAAGTCGAAGTTGTTGAAGAAGCGGAAGAACAGAAGTAGAGGATGAAGTTAAATCGTTGGCATGGAGACAATGTGACGGTGGGTAGGTAGCGACTTCCTTAAGATCAAGGCACCAGGTCAGGGTTTGATTCACATGCAGAGGAACATTTGAAGCAAGAGCAGTGGGTGGGGTTGACACAGTGATGCTGACGAACGCAACCGACGATTATGACTGGCAAGTTGGGCTGCGAGTATGAAGACTGGAGCTCAGTTGCAATTACAAGACTCTTTGTTGGACGGGAAGGCACAAACATGAAATTATGTTTGGCATTGGCTCCACCTTTCCAATTGCCTGATCTCCAGCTGGGCCCGCTTTAAGAGTTCTGAGTTCTAACAGGCTTGGGTACAAAAGTTCACTTTGAACAAACAGTTAAAGAAGCTAACGCGTACAAGTAAAATAAAAAATCAACTCGTAATGCAGGTGTTGATGTATGCTCAGGGCCCAACGGCTAATAGAACAGCCAGCGATGCGTTTGGGAGAGTATCTTCACCACTTCCGAGATCCAGTAGCAGAGAACTATTTCAAGAAATTCCAGTAGAGCGCAAGCCTGTCGCACACATCATCTGCGACAATACTAGCCGTTACAAGAATGATTCAGGCTAGGCAGCGTGTCTTCAGCGACTCTTCCATTCCTAGCTCTTGATCCATAGATTTAAAAATCGTGCAGGAGAAGCAAACATAGTCTTGAACTACTTTCAATTTTACAAGGTTATCTTCACGGCCGCACACCGATTGACGAGCATGTTGATCAGGATGAAGGGACAGATAGGATGTCGCAAGCTCTGATGAAGTTTGTTATTGTTCTTCAGACATGTGCAGATATTCAGGGGTAATTATGGCGGCTAACTGAGCGCCAATCCGGTAGCGCGTTCGGGCCGATCGGTGCCAAGGCAAGTCCCGAGATCGTTTCTATTCATGGCCTCTTTCGTCGCATGAGATATGTCCTTTCAAAGTTCTAGAGCTTCACCACACTCCGCAACACACCGATTTCGCCTCTTATCCCGTAATATCTGCTCGCAGGCAACTATGCAATGGCAGAGGGAGGTCCTTGGATCCCTCACAAGGAGCAAGATACTCGCTCCGACCCCGAAGAAGCTCGAGGCCTCTTAGACAGTAACACTGACGACCACCTTGCACACGAGTCTCACGATATCCTCGACTCGCCAAAATCCGATTCCCGGCCGCGGCCGAAAAGGCCTACCCTTTCAGAATCTCCATCCGACTTTGCAAGACGTCAGTCCTCGTTTGCGCAACCACGACCTGATGGCACACCCAGAACACCGAACCGAGTTCGCTTCGAGTTGATGACAGCTGGATCTACACCTGAGCATGCCAATGGACAAGCACAACATCCCTCATGGATGGACGAAGAAGATCCGCTAGAAGGAGATGATAGCTATTCGATGCATCAGAATGGACAGGTTCAAAGAATACCGCTCTTGACCGACATTGAGGCACCAAGTGTCACGGTGGCTACGGACTTTGAGTTCGACCCAGAAGATCATTTGGAAAGCGCAAGGCCAAGGAGTAATATGCGAAGCGCATTCATGAACATGGCAAATAGCATAATGTGAGTGCAGAAAGAGGACTGCTAGCTTCAATACTAATACTTTACAGAGGTGCTGGTATCATTGGCCAACCTTATGCTCTCAAACAAGCTGGATTAATTACTGGAGTCATATTACTAGTGGGACTTACCTTTGTGGTCGACTGGACGATACAACTTATCGTAATCAATTCCAAGTTGAGCGGCGCCGACTCGTTTCAGGGAACTGTTCAACATTGTTTTGGTAGACCTGGTATGATTGCAATCTCGGTTGCTCAATGGGCATTGTACGTAGACAGCCTCGACCGCTTTTTCTTTTCACATGCTGACTCTACCCAGTGCCTTTGGGGGAATGATAGCTTTCTGCATAATAGTAGGAGACAGCATTCCACATGTTATCTCCGCGCTGTTTCCCTCGATAAAAGACATGCACTTCCTCTGGCTACTTGCAGATAGGCGAGCCGTTATAGCGTTGTTCATTCTTTGCCTCTCATATCCACTTTCGCTCTACAAGGATATCGCAAAACTTGCCAAAGCCAGCACTCTCGCCTTGATATCCATGGGTATCATCATTTTCACAGTTCTCACCCAAGGCTTTACGGTTCCTTCCGAATCCCGAGGCGCCATTCGCGGATCGATTTTCATCAACTCGGGCATATTCCAAGCTATCGGGGTCATATCATTTGCATTCGTCTGCCATCACAATTCGCTATTAATCTACGGCTCGTTGAAAAAGCCTACTCTGGACCGCTTCGCCACCGTTACGCATTACTCTACTGGCATCTCCATGATCGCATGTTTGTTACTCGCTTTGGCTGGCTTCCTGACTTTTGGAGACAAAACACAAGGCAATGTGCTCAACAATTTCCCTTCCGACAACATCTTTGTCAACATTGCGCGTCTCTGCTTTGGACTCAACATGCTTACCACCTTACCTCTCGAATGCTTCGTTTGCCGCGAAGTCATGACAGTGTACTACTTTCCAGACGAGCCATTTAATCAGACTCGCCATATCATGTTCACTACTGCGCTGGTAGTGTCGGCCATGACTCTTTCGCTCTTCACCTGCGATCTGGGAGCCGTATTTGAATTGATTGGCGCTACGAGCGCTTGCGCCCTGGCTTACATTCTACCGCCGCTCTGTTATGTTAAGCTTTCGTCCGCGAAGGGACTGAAACTATGGGGTGCATATGCATGTGTCGCGTTTGGTTGCATTGTGATGGGAATTTCTTTGATTCTTGCTGTTGCGAAAATCATAAACCGTAAGTTTCATGCTGAATTGGGTAGATTGCATATGCTAATTCGGGTACAGATGACGGAGAAGTCAAGACTTGTAGCTGAACTCTGATGCCCGCATTTGTAGCATTTCAATCAAGCGTTTTGGGGAAAGCTGGGCGTTGTGGAGTGAAGGAACAAAAGATTGACGTAAGTCACTTTCCCTGGGATCAAAGTCCATACTAACCCATCGGCTTGTAGATCTAATGAGATATCAGAAGTGATAGAAGAAAGAGTCACAATACTACTTTAGACCAATATACCCATTTTGGATTTCCATGGCAGCTTCATGCTTGTTGAGCGCTCTTTGGCAGCCTGTTATTTTATTGTTACATCTGATCAAAATCTGCCTTGAACGCGTAGTATCATCCAGCAGACATCAACATGGCCCGTACGACTCATTCGTCGTGACAGGGTCTGCAATACCCATCGTCTTCCCTCCGCCTACCAGATATAACGTCTCGCCAACAACTGCCGCCGCTCCAAGCCCATGGCGTGGCGACTTCATCGCCGCCTCCGACGACCACTTATTGCTCGGCGCATCATATACATCCACATCCGGAAACACGCCAGTCTGCACCTTGGCATTTCCCTCCCCACCAAAGATATAAATCTTTTTACCAACGACTCCGCCCGCAACTCCACCTCTCGTCGTTGGCATCGCCGCCCGTTCAACCCAGCCTGCCGACCGGTCTTTGAGATCCCATGCAAGCACCGTATTCCGGTTATTGTCTGGGCTCGCACGTCGGCCAGCTACTACGTAGAACACGCCATCAATGATGGCTCCGCCAGCATGGTCGCGACCTTCTGGCAGATCGAGGTCAGGATAGATTGTCCATGTGTTGGTGTCCGTGTGGTAAGCTGTGAGCTTGACCATGGGCTGCATCTCCCTGCCACTGTGCATTTTTGGGTCAACAGGGTTCTTTGTTGAAAGACCGCCAGCGATATATACGACGTTGTCAATGACTCCGACGACACCGGCACCGCGTGCGTCGGGCATGTCGGCGAGGGCCTCCCATTTCTGGGTCGCTGGGTCGAAGCGGTAGGATTTGCCGGTGCTCGTCCAGCCAGTCGAGTGGCTGATGCCGCCAAGCACGTACAGTTTACCCGCGACAGTAGCAACATTAGCATGGTGCATGGCCTCTGGGAGGGGTGGCGCGGAGGACCATGTGTTGGTAGTAGTATGGTAGACGGCAACGGAATCCGTTATGTTATTGGCAAAGAGGCCGCTCACCGCGTAGACATCCGGACCGATGGCAGCAGTGGCATGTTCCTGGCGTGCTTGCGGCAGAGGCGCAAGGGTCTTCCAGCAATATGAGGCAGCGTTGGTGAGGGCCGGCAGGGCCAAGAACAGTGACGATTTCATCTTGAATCCTGGGCGCGGATGGCGAGTTCATGTGTTGGCGTGTTCACTGTTTTCATTCTGGCATACGCTAGTATTTATAGCATTAGAACACGGAAGATCCTCTAAAATTAGTTTTATGTCCAAATGAGTATAACGGTGAAAGTGTTAAGGCATATGAAAAGACAGAACTTTGTGATGGTTTGCAGCAAGATGTTATAGTTGAAACATCGCCGTTCATTGGTCGTTGATGATCTGAAGTTCTAATACTGGAAAAGTCAAGCTTTGATCCGCTCATTAGTTGGGCTTGGACTTTTATTACTCTATACTGTTGAGGAGATACATTGACCTTAAATGATACCGCCTTCTAAGAACTTGAAGTACTGTGTACTATGTAGTTGAGGGTGAGACAGAAAAGGTCCAATTGGAGGAAAATTGTGACCTTAGTTGGTACTCTAGGTTTATGTTAGCTCTATTATTATCCTTACTAGTTGAGGTAACATTATTACTTTGAAAGGTCTAATAAATCGGCGTAGAAATGAATGACAGGTTCAATTTTGGATTCTAACATTGTTAAAACAGGCACATCGAATGGCAATACCACATGGAAATGTTGAATGAAGTCAACCACAACAGCTCAATTCGCACGATCAAACTATTGTATTTTATCAAAGAAGCCGAGTGCTCACAACTTTATGTGATGTATGCTCATCAACAATTGTTCCTACGATCCTTCTTGGTACACATGCGTCTACACCATATGACATACTACGGATACATGAGTATTGGCTTTATTAAATTTTGCTTGAACCTGGTTTTGAATCAGAAAGCGCCAGAAATCTTTAGCTTAACACTTAGAAAGTAGTCTAGAACGACGGCTTCCAGAAATCCTGATCTTGGAACCTTGATTGAGCCCCAATCGCCCTAGCAGTCTTCTCGAACCCTCTGATCACCAATGAGGATCACGAAACGCCAATGCCCCCTTTCGAACATTGCGATGCCTGGTTCTGCAACAACACCAGACGGATCGTTTCCATTCGGGGCCATAGCCAGCTACTTAACTAGCTGTTTTCCTCAAATAATGTCTTTGCTCAACTCTCGACGATTGCGCGGGCACACGATCCTTTCGTCGTGATTTTTGCCGCATTCTGGGCCTAAGTTGCTCCGGGGCTGACACCGTAAAAACATCTTTACGGGGCAGGCCCTGCACTTCGCTCATCCAAGATGATCTCTAAGCATCGTTCATTGTCAAGTTACTGTGGTTTGCTACCGGTTTGTATAGTATCCGCCGCTGGGTACGTTGCAGTCTCCGTCATCGCCGCTGCTTACTGTTGCTGACTGTGGTGGGGGATATAGACTTTTGCTTGTCGTCGCATTCATTGCAACAACTGCAGTTCAGAAAAACATGGCCGCGGTATCATCAGCTCAAACTAAGGGAAAGGTCTATTTTGACTATGTAGTGCAAAATGGATTCTTCGCCCAGTCTGACAAGGCTACAGATGCATCATCCTTTGACTTCGTAGGTACCTACATAATAGATCTGGCAGATCGACAAAACTGATCAAATATCTAGACAAAGGCAGACATGGGTCTCCTGAACCGGACCTATGATACAGATGCCTCATTCGACCCCAAAAAAGAGAAAACCCAGTGGCAGCGCTTCGAGTATTATGTACGCCATCTTAATCAAAGCGCCTCCGCTGGTGTTAGCTACAAGGTACTGTATTTGGGAAGGCATGGAGAAGGTTGGCATAACGTTGAAGAAGCGACAGTCGGCGGTAAACTCTGGGATGTAAGAATTTTTTGCACCCAATGCGTCTCACAAGCTAACAATCGAAAGTGTTACTGGTCACGATTGCCCGGAAACGGAACTGTCACCTGGCAAAACTCTAATCTAACACCTCTTGGGATTCGGCAGGCTTTGGCAGTGAACAGTTTTTGGAAGTCCGCTTTGGCAGATGCCAAAACTCCAGCACCGGAAACCTACTATGTTAGCCCACTAGAGCGAACCCTGCTGACTGCTAATTACACGTTCAATGGTCTTCAGCTTCCAGCTCAGAAACCATTTCAACCAATCATCAAGGAATTACTTCGCGAGGCTCTTGGTGTTCACACCTGCGACCGGCGAGACACTAAGACCAAGATTCATTCTCTATGGCCTCAAGTCACATTTGAAGCTGGGTTTTCAGAAGATGATGTAAGTTGTTCGCAAAAAGTCATTCCTATGCTGCAGTTAACGATATACTCAATTTGTGTTTTGCCGAGACTAGACGAATTGTGTCTCCCTAAGTTATTCGATTTTTGTTTCATATATCAGACACACGTGCCGCATTCGAGTTGAGCTGACTTTATTTTTAGCTACTATGGGATCCAGATTTCCGAGAATCAGGAGGTCATCAAGTGAATCGCATGTTACATTTCATCGACGACATATACGCCAATGACACCAACATATTCATATCTTGCACGAGTCACTCTGGATCGATCTCCTCCATACAACAGGGATTAGGCCATCGCCAATTTCAGCTACAAACTGGCGGCATGATGCCCATTTTTTTGAAAGCCCAGCAACGCTCAGGACCAAGACCGGACGGCAAAATTGATCCACCATCGAAACCTGCGATTTGCTCTCCCCCACCTGGTGCTAATATCACTCTTACAACTGGTCTTGCAACAGCGACTTCTACATAGTATTCTGATATTGCTGTTGCAATCCAGCAATATATATCCGCCAGTCGCTAGTGAAATCCATCAACATTTTTGCCTGTACATGTTTTCCAATTCTTGACGAACCATCAAGGATCTATTTTTACTCACGGAGCTGGCCGAAGCGGGGACTTTTGACCTTTTCTATGGATGATTCCTTGAAGTTCAACCGACTTTATTTTGGAATATTGCGGGACCGGCACTTTAGTGTGAAAGCTTTTCCCAACTCCACTCCATCAATGATACATCAAAGCTTAGCATCTGTTGGAGACCGAGGGCGATGTCAGCATGCACGTTGGAATGGTCTCCACAGCAGCCGCACCTGGCAATCAGCTGTGTCCCGAGGTCTCATCAAATCTCTATGATGGGTCTACTGCTGAAGATGGCTCTCAAGATAGCAGCTCCTGGGACCCATGTCAGACCTAACGATACACCTGGCTAGTGCCATCTCGGTTGTCTGGGCGGCCATTTCAATAAGACCCGAATCAGCAACACATCTACAATGATCGATTCACTACGACGAGCAATATCAAGAGTTGTAACAAGCACTCAACATGCCTTCACGTGTATTGATCAAGTCTCATCCATTCTTGCTGGACTTGAGGTAAGCTTGTTGTATTTCGATCAAGACAACAGACATACCCTTACATCTCTTTGGCCTAGCTGCCATTGCGTGCCAAAGCTGAATCTTAGGTCCAAGGAAATATATCTCCAGAACGATGGCCTTATGTGAAACAGATGTCACGCTGTTTGTTCATGCCTTGTGGTCGTAAGTTGTTCAATTTATTTTCGTTGCATTCTTTGGTGACTGAAATTATGTTTGTCAAGTATGCTTCTGGTTGGCTTGTAGCCAGTGTGGCTTTCCAAGGTTCGAGCCTCATTGCGGATTGATCTTTGAGAAGTACTAACTTATCAAAAAGCTCTCGCCGTTCCCGCAGAATCTACCTTCGCTCAAGTTTCGGACAGCGGAATCGAATTGACTAGCCAGAATGAGTTGCACAATGAGATGCTTCAAGGCAAGTTTGCCGCGCAAGTTGAAAGAATGAGAGATAGCGCACACGGTCTTCAGCGTGCTGGCCATCTTGAGAAGGAGCTGCGTAGACAGACAGTTGCTTGGGATGTTGTAAAGCGACAGGTTACAATTCCTACTATCTCTACAACTTTGTCTCAATTCACTGCCACTGTCTCCCAAATCTTGGCACAAGGCAATAGCGGCATCAACAATGCATTGAATCAGATCAGTAGGCATTCCATTCTGAGCTAAGACATGGTACTAAGACATTCTACAGATCCAGCGCTCGCGAACCTCAACACCATGATTGCACAGCTAGGTACGAACGCTACTGGGACGGTCAACAATGTCACCAATGCAGTTACCAATCCAAATGCATACAGTCAACTGCTCGTGCCTATTGCCAATAACCTTCAAAATGCTGCCAACACTTTGCAGGGTCTTTACAACGCTCTTGACGTAAGCAGCTTGAGCTTGTCAGTCCCACTACCAGTCTGCGATGTTACCATCATCAATACCGCCGCCACGACACTCCTTGGTTCCCTTACCCAGCTTTCAAACACGGTTACCATTCTGGGAAATACTCTTAGTAAGCCAATCTGAACCATTTGTCCCTGTAACTGCATCTAACTATATGCATTAGAGCAAGTCAATGCTCTCTCAGCACTTTCAGGTGTTCTCGACGATATTCAGGATCGTGTCACCCAGATTGTGAACTTGAACCAAGGCCTTGTTCTAGCTACCAACAACCTCGTCAACAAGATTCAACTTAGCTGCAGTGCAGCTAATGTCACCGGTTTGACCAACCTTCAAGCTGGCCTGAACACAGCACTGGCCTCCCTAGGAGTAAGTAACCGTCTCCGTGATAGCATGAGCTTTCCGCTAACCTGAGCCAGACTGCTTTGGCGACCATCACAGGATTGTTACATAACCTTGACATTCCTGGTCAGATAGTTGGAAGCGTAGGAGGAGTCAGTGACGTTGTTGGACAACTTATCGGCGCCATTACCGGAGTCGTTGGCAACCTAACTGGCGCTCTCGGAAACGGAACCACCGCCATTGGTGGTGCAGTAGGAGGCACACTGACTAACATCACTGCCGCGCTTGGTAGCGGCATCGCCGCTCTCGGAGCCCAGCCAGCCACAGCTGTTCCACAGTTGACTGCAGCGCTGACCACGGCACTTACTGGTATCCAGAATGGCACCATTAGTGCAACAACAATTGCGCAGACCATAGCTACATCTCTCGCTGCTCTTGCGCCTGCCACGCCAGCTATCTCCACAACGGGCCTAACTTCAACGCTTACTTCTGTACTCAGTGTGCTCTCTGGCCTGGTTGGTGGCGTAGCAAGCCCAGCTGCCGCTGCAACGGCTCTAACTACAGCCCTAACTTCAGCTGTGACTGGCGCTACTGCTGGTACTAACCCAGTGCTTGCTCTAACTGCATCTTTGAATACAGCATTTGCTAGCATTAGTGCCAACGGAACTGCGAATCCAGTGTCAGGTCTTACTGGATTGCTCGGTGGCCTCTAGATAGCACTACCTTTACAAGCATGATGTTCACTACGACTGCCTGATGAGGCGCCATGCTTGGTTGCTGGCACGACGCGGGTGGGGGACATGGATAAAAGTGTTGACAGAAGGTTTGATTAGTTTTGCATGAGCTAGTGTTCATATATTGCATTCATTATTTCGTTACCTGTTACGATCTTAAGGCTCCTCCAAAACATGCATGTAACAGGCCTATCAATCCAGCTGTCCTGGTCCAGCTCTCCAGACCCTCAAAAAGTTCTAGACGTTCAACTCTTATTACGCTGTGCAAACCCCGACAGCTCACAAGTCCCCGTTTCCCACCCCAAGACCCTTCCTTGCGCCATGATATTGCTATGCTTCCTCTCATGCTCGCGTTCCCGCCATCTCCACGCCCAATAAGTCTGATACTGCCTCGGCGGAGGCCCACTAACCAGCGTAAGCTGGATTTTCATATCATGTCTCGTCTGATCTTCTTGATTCTTGACCTGTAGCCCATGCATCAACCCCCACAAATCAACATGCGTCAAATCTTTGCTGAACCAGCACCCATTTCTGGGCGTCAGCGCCTTGCGAAACTTCCACTTCTCATCTTCTCGTACGACCAACCGATTTGGCAAGGCCCAGTCTGATTTCATCACCAGCTCGAGACGGGCTAGATTCTGGCATGTGTGTAGCCAGATACACGATCGCATTATAGCGCGCGACATGATTCCCTCTGCGCGCTGGAAGAGATGCGTCAATTGTGCGTTTAGATATTCGTTGTGGCGCGCTTGCTGGGCATATGGCAGTGCCTCGATGACTACTTGTCCCTTTATCAGTCCAACCATATATTTCTGGTTGACGCATCTAATACACTCCATCTGCGAGCACCATGGCGCAGGTAGAGATATATAGCGGATATGTTTGCGGTTGGCTGCGCCAATCTTTGCCAGAAAACAAAAAAGTACGACCCAGCCGGCCGGTGTGGTGAAATCAAACGTGTTGTTGCCATAGAAGACCTGAGAAGCTTCGCGATTGATGGTCTTGCATGTGCGGAGAAGACGTAGTAGTGGTGCAATTTCTTGGACATATAACTTGTGACCACCTAGAAACTTGTAGGGGTAGTGGTTTACTGGACGAACGTCGGCTGAGTAGTAGGTCTCTTCTACCGTGGGACATAAACTGATGGGCTTTGGAGAAAGTAAGAGTTCCTTGTATATCATCATTCGTACGTCCACATCCAGGTCAAGAAAGCTTAGTTTGCCCTTGTACTCGGGCTCAGCGCTCTTAGTACAGAGTAGATATACCAGAAGAATGTAGGGAAGCTTACATAGTCGATAGCGAATAGCTCTTCTTCCAACAAGATTGGATGTTTGAATAGCCGTTTCTGAATGGCTCTCCGCTTGAATGCTTCTGGAACTTCCCGTCTCTTTGGCGACTGGCTCACGAATCCAGACTCTTTTGATCCAGACACTGGCTTTTTTGGCGTTGTCTTCTTCGAGGTAAATTCACTTGTTTTCGACTGACTTAGAGTTGGAGAAACCCATTGCTTCTTTTCTTTTGTTCTCGTCAACATAGGCATTTTCAGGGTGGAATAATAGATTGACGGTAGTGGAGGTTATAGCTATGAAGGAGTAACAGGTCAAACGTTTTATATCTGGACTGGCAAAGGCTGAAATAGGGGCAATAAAATATTCCGGGGGTCAATGGTGGCTGGCGATCGTCCATCTCAATCCTTATTTCTGCCAAAGCTAGGCTGACATCGCCATAACGCCCCCCTGTCGATATATGAACCTCCTCGTCAAACAATCGATTTTCACATGCAATATCAGTCTGCAAATGTTGACAAAGCGGCGTTACTATACATCTGTATGAATTCAAGAACCCATTATATACTACGCCGAGCATTCCATCATGCTTGAAATTTGCCCCCAAGGCTGCTAGAACATTTGCACAAAAATCCCAAGACAACCAACAACGCCTTTCTATGCAATCAAGATAATAAAACAGTATGGAAGGCTCAAGTTTTCGGAAAGACGGCATCTTCTCTAGTCTTCATCATCAGTGTCTGTGTTGGTGTCGCTGGTATCATCAGCAACATCTCCATCGGTGTCACTATCATCGCTATCGTCATGAACTGCTTCACGCAAGCCCTTCAGTTGTCCTGCAATAGTATCTGCAAGTGGAATTAGTTTTTGATGCTCTGTGTGGGACTGAGATGGGGACGTACCTTCACCGGGTTCGCTGATTTCACCTTCGTCCTCCATGTCTTCAGCTTTGTCGCCATCTTCAACAGTGAGTGTGATGAACTCCTTGATGTCGAAACCCACATAGCTGTCGTTGATGATGTGCATAGCAAAGGTATAGTTGCCAGGGCCTGGTGGAGCACCGAATTGCATCTTGAGGGTTTGCACGTTGTATGTTGGTTCCCCATCAGCTGTGAGAATGGGCTTGTCGAAAGTCGAGTAGGTGAATGGAGGGACAGCAATGCGACCCATCTTTGGCTCGCCTAGGAAAATGTGATAGACTGGAGAGTGATCGCGTGCAAAGTATGGCGCATGGGCGATTGGCGGTGCGAAACGTTCCTTCTCTTCAGATGATTCTGCAGCTTCTTCTTCATCGAAATCTTCCTCCTTAAGTGGAGGAAGATTGGTGGCACCAGGAGGAACAAATCGGAACTTGACAACAAGTTGGACCAAGCTGTTCGGTGTCACAAAGCGCTCGCCAGTAACTCTGAAGTACACCCGTTCTAGATTAATAGCTGGAAGTTGAAGAGCAGTTTTTATCGCGACCTGGTATTGTTGTTCGCTCAGTAAACCGGAACCAACTGTGAGCTTCTTCCGCTGCGCGGCTGGCATAGACATATACTCGCCGACTGTGAGATGGTTGCGTGCTTTAGGTCCTTCAATCGCACTGACGATCTTAGGTGAGAAAAAGGGTAGTTGTAGAAGCGGAGAGCCCGTTGGAGGAATTGCTTGGATGAGATCTTGGGAAACGTGGAGAGATGCACACAATGGTCGAGTCGTAGAGAAAGCTTGTGTAATAACAGCTAGAGCATCGGTGAGTTGCCATGCGATTGGCGCGACACCGAATTTTTCCTTGTTCAGCGTGTCATCACCAAGATCTACACGACCAAGATGAGCCCAAAGGAGGGATAGAACCTTTCGTCGGCCAGCATCGTTGAGTTCTATCAGTTTTTGCTTGTCCGCCAAGGTTAGACCTCCAGCAAGATGAGAGAGTTCTCCCTCTGTGAGGATTGATGTTTCCACTTTCGAAAGGCCGACTTCTGATCGATCAGCGCCTATTATAGTCTCGTATTCTTCGCCGCCGCTGAGAGATGTTATCACATCGCCTTCCGTCATATCCTCGTCGTATTCTTTGACAAGTGTGGCAGCCGAGTTGACAAGGATACCGTCCTTGGTGACCTTCTGGGTTCCGTACCACCACTTTCCAACAACATAGGGAAGGAATATTCCGAGTAGCCCAAGATAAAAGATTAAAGTGTATTTGCCGTATCCGTCTGCCACAAGGAAAGTTGGCAGAGCAATACCCATACTGAAGCTTTGCTTGCCATCGGGATGTCCATACTGGAGAAAGTTATTCCTAATCTCCTCATCGGTCAGAGCTTTAAAGGCCTTTGTGATTTCGACCCAATGTTCATTGACAGATTCCACGGTTTGGTTTTTGGCGGCATCTATTTGTACTTTATCGGGATGCTGTGTAAGGGAGAGTTTTCGGTAATGACGCTTGATCTCTTTTTCGGATGCAGACTGAAGAAAGCGTTAGACTGAATATGCAGCATACCGAGCGAGACTTACCATGGAGACACCTAGAACATCATATGGATCCCAGATTTTGGGAATGGTACGTGCCGTCACGATGATCAAATACACCATAGACGACATCAGAACCCATCCCAAGCCACTGAGTATCATGCGCTTCAACTTGCGCTCTCTCCGCCGTTGTAGCTTCTTTTGCTCATCGATAAGCTCGACATCTCGAGGTTTGTATTCGGACCGAATTCTAGGGGCAGTATTTTCGAGTTCTTTGTTTGGTTTGAAGGCGGAATATGTGAGAGGGAGAGTAATTAGGCCAGTGATTGTGAGGATGAAATATGGGAAGAATTGGCCTTCAACGTCGTAGTTGTAGTCAGTACCAGACATGATGGCGATGGCCTATAGTTTCGTGCGCAGAGCAAGGCGGTGATTAGAATTCCAAAAGTCAGATGAGCATGACTATGCGGTGGTGTTGGATGAAAGAATAGGAGAAAGTGTCAAAGTTGACTGCAAAGGTGTCTGTATGAGTGGATGAGGACAAAGAGGTCTCATGTGCAATTTGTTTGAGGAAAGTTCCACCTGGCTTCTCCAGTCACTTTCGCCCTGTCAACCCTGGTTGGTCCTCCCAATTTTGCCGATATTCTGCCGATCTTTTTTGGTAGAACCCTGGTCCCTGCTAGCGTATATCATTGCCCTGCCAAGACTTTTCATCTCAACTTCACTATTTCCTCTTTCGGACCACGATCCTGGTATCAACCTCCATAACACTTTAGGTCTGTGTTATGAGATCTATCATGGTCAATAGAATTCGGCCTGTACTGTCAGAGTGCAATATGTCTTGGATTCATGCGCTGCTTCTTCAGCAAACGTGAGATCGACTTCACCTGGAGCTGTTTTCTATCACTAAATTCTGGGAGCATGATGCAGGACAGTATGTATCACGACATCTTGAGTGTCATTATGGTACCCTCTAGGTAAAAGCTTGTAGCTCAGCCACTATGGTGTTATATATTCTGCTGGCACAGGATCGATCTCCTGCTTCTCTGCCTTACCACACCTTCTGAACCATAGGATTAGAAGTTTACATGCCCCCAGTTCATGGTCATGGTTCTACAAACCATCATGCTCATAGAACCCCGACATCAGAGATACAGTCTACGTCTACAATGGGTCCCAGGTCTTCGTGGAAAAGAGAAGTAGGCTCTACAACCTCTGCCAATAATTCCGGTCCCTCTACTGAAGATGGAGCAATTGCTGCCGGTACCACTGATCAGGGATCCGTTGCTCCACTTGTTATCGTCATTTTCCAGTTCATCTTCTTTGTGTTCTTCTTTTTCTGGTGCGTGTTCAGGTTCATGTACATGGCATTGAAGCACCCTTCAGAGGAAAAGAAGAAATCGAAGCCTCCGGATCTAGAAGCACAAGCAACAATTACGAAGCGGACCGAACCAGATATTCCAGTCCGAGCTGGGCCATCTCAGCACTCTATCACTACGGTCGCGTCGAATGCCACCCGAGATCCAACGGGAAAACATGGCTTCATCCAAATTGGTAGAGATCCATCCGTCGTTACCAATAGGAAAGGTCACGAGAGGAGGCTTGACACAGTGGAGGAACGTGCCTACTCCAAATCATCTTCAGTACATCTGCCGTTGAACAGGCCAGATCCGCAAACTTCTCGTTGGAACTTTCACCATAATCGATACACCCGCGACGAACCAGAACAGCTTACTACTTTGACAAGCGCTGTCTATCAACCAAGAGCTGTTCTTCCCGTGCGGCAGCTTCTCCCTGCGGCTACCTCCTCGAATTCGCAAGGCAGATTCCGCGAGGAATTTGAAATGACTTCTTTCAAATCACAGGACGACGCCATGAGTACAAATGGTACGGTCAGTACGAGAGGCAAACAGAGGGCTCATGCATTTTATATGCTTACCGAAGGGCCGGCGCCTGATCCTCAGAACGTCCCGAAGGATTGGAAAAAGATTATCCAGGAGAGAATCTGGACATCGTAGATACATTTGCCAGTTATTGGTACCAGATAAGACGAACGGTCGTCAATGAACAGTACTCAGTTCACCATTTGTATGGCGTGTGGCATCACGAAGTGTAGAATAGTCAAGAGATCGCACCACAGAATTTGAAAGATTGAAATGTATCTACTGTTCTTTTCTGCTGAAACAATACTACCTCCCAGATTTTGGACAACTGTGGGAGATGTGTAGGTCAATCGCTTCATAAACTGGGCACTATCTCGTGAAGCTCACTTTTTGAGGTAACCAAGCACAATGCTTTCACTGACATCTGAATTGCCCTACAGATTCACCCATATCAAACTTACCTCATTGCTAGTGACAAACATGCATCTTATACAAAATATATCTACTTCATCATTGTTCAGTCTTTTTCAGTCTTCTTCTTCATGTTTTACCCCCCTTGATACTCCACCACTTGATTGCCATCTACGGCGATGGAGTCAACTTACTACTCTTTTCCAGATTTTGGTGAATCCATGCATCAACAAAAGGATAAAATTCACCGGGCCCGCTTCTTTCGTCGGTTTGGCGCCCATATGAATCGATCGATGCCCAAAGAGTTGCGTAAAAAGCTCTACGCATTACCTCAGTACAATCTACAACCTTTGAGCGCCAATCAAAGCAGCCTGTCTATTCGTCCACGAGAACTAGATATTGACAATTGGCTTCCAATCGATTGGAGTTATCTTGCATTTCATAGTACTCGCAAACGCTCGTTAGACCAAAAGAAAGATTCTGCTATACAATATCGCAATGGTAACGAACCAGATCCTGTTGTTGATGCGGCCTGTCGGAATACTCTTGAGCTTGTCATTGAGCATCTGACGACGTTATACCCCCAGTTTTTCAAGCTGAGTGGTAATATCATTTCAAATCTCCTGACGGGCGAGAGCTTCGACATCGACAACGGGGCGATGCGTCCTCTTGAGATAGCCGCTCGGCTAGCAAATGAAGACTTTAACATTTTGCTGCCAATCGAGAAGGAAGAATCGGAGGTTGTTCATCAGCTCGCAGCAACCGCGACCCTGTTTCCTGTATATCAAGCCATGTACCGTTAATCATGACTTCTACTAACTAAGATCAAGGCCGGCTGGAAAATCAAAGAGCGTATTGGATGGCATACTGCTCAACTCCACGGCCCAGTCCCTGGCTGGGACGTAAAATTAAGAGTCGGAGTCGAGCGCTCATGCTACCGCATTTCTCACGGCGTCGATTCTCGAGATCAACCCGATACATTACCAGATGGCGATTCCAAACGCCGCTTCGAGCGACTCGCAGTGTTCCCACAAATTGATCGCCCTAATTCCTCTTTAGAGCTCTTGTTTGTAGATGATGGTGACCAGTTTTATCCTAAAGAATTGAGTCCTCCCGACCCATCAAACTTCATAATACGACGAGAACGGCAAGTCAATTTCTTTCTTCACTATGAGCTACTTGGTTCTAATTAAATACAGACAAACCTTCCGACGTTTACCAAAAGTCAATGGGTTGTTATTTACTGTGCGCACATACGTCTATTTCCTCGACGAGGTCGACGCCGAAGAAACTAAGGGTTTGACAGAGCAGATTATGGCTCTCAAGCCTGACCATGCGGCGTACAAACAACGAGATGGTTGGATTGACTGTTTGCTCAAACGATGTAAAGAGCTTGGAGTGACGCCAGACGTAAGAAAAGACAGTGAAGTTGCTGTGTTTGAGCCTAAGCCGGGGTTTTTGAGTCGGGTTGTTACTTGGGCGTTTCCTAAGAAGTCTTGATGGGCAGCTTGATTGTAATATAAGTACTTAGATACGTTGGTGATGCGCAAGGAAAGGTCACTGTCCGCAAATGTCTGCAGGAACGGAATCGTTTTCCTTTGAGAATGTAGCATTTTCTGCAATGATGTTGCTCTCATGCAAGCGGCCACAATGTCGACAGGATAGATGGCAGGCGCCCATGAAGAGCCTAAGTCGCCATAAGCTATAAATTAGTAGTACTTGCGTCTGCCCACATAAAAAGTCAGTACCATGGCAATTAGAGAGGTAACTTGTTTTGTAGCTCTAATAGTAGCCATCGTCGCGGATGGAAGTGTGCCAGTCATTTCTAACCCAAGTCACTTGGCCGCCAACGATTATGATCATATGAGATTTTACTTGTAAAGTCATTAATCGGCCCTGCTTTAGTAGTTTTTGGTTTGCTAAGAAGACGATGTCAGAACCAAACCCACTGATTTGAGCAATATCCAATTCATGAGCTGTGTCGTGTGAGTGTCTGAGCTGGACTTCCGGGCGTTCCATGCTGTCTACTCTAGCGACTCGTGTAAACGCAGTACAGACCGCCATTCAATCACTCACAAAATGCTTGAAGGTATTCACATCTAACTTCAAACCGGCTTTGGCAGTTAATCAAAAGAGGGTTTGCAATACGGTTTGCGAGAGTAGAATCAATGGCTACTTATACTTGTCTTTGGACAGTAGTTCCCTATCATCACAAACTTCATTCATTAGCTTTGATAGCTATCCAGCATATACAGTCTTCTACAACTTCTAATCATACTATCTTCTGCTCGAGAACTGTTGATCAGATCTCCCTCATCACAACATCAGTACTACAACTCGTCAGCTTGCGTCATGAAGCCCACTGAGAAAACACACGTCAAGTTGGGACCATCTGGATACTGGTTCACGCACAAGCAAGCTGAATGGTATAATCGATGGTTCGAAGACCAAGTCAATAATTATGAGCTCTTCCCCAAGGGCGAAGCAAACCCAAGCCTAGTGAGGAAACTGGAAAATCTCACACTGATGACATTGCCATCGTTTGCACAAGACCAAATCACACCACGAGTTCGACTACAGACACTCAAACGTGGAAACGAGGTGCCAGAAGACTGGCTCCCGATCGACTGGCAACATGCCGGTTTCTTGCTTGCCAAAAAGAGTCTCTATGAAGCCCGGCCGGGAGAGGTCGTTGCGTATGACTTATCAGGCAAAAACTTCAAGCCTGCGTTCCTGAAGGAGGCTTGCAAGAAGCTTCTCGACTCTATCATTGATTTTTATACCACCAATTATCCCAACTTCTACACGGAGAATCTGAAAGACAAGACCGTCACCGACCAACTAATGCTTTCAACCTACAAGCGGAAGGACTACAACGACAGACCACTTGAGCTTGCTACTCTGCTGGCACCTGCCGACTTTACAATTTTGCTGCCTGGGACAGAAGTAGATGCAGCAGGAAATCGGGATTTCTATCTCGCCGCGACAACCACAAGTTGGGCAGCTGGCTGGAAGGTAGAGGAACGTACTGGCTGGAGCATGGCACGAGTCCATGAGCTAGTTCCCGACTGGAAGAACCAACCTGGAACAGGTGTAAAGGCTCTATTCAACAGACTCGCCAATGATCCAACCCGAATCTTCGCAAGATATTCCTTGTTTCCACAATTTCATACTAACCACAAATCGCTTGACAGCTTTCTCAACGTACGAGACGGGGAGGACTTTTTTCCCAACCACGAGACAGCTACAGCATATGATTTGACAATCAGACGAGAGTATCAGCAGCTACACTCCATTACTGGAATCAATGGAAAGCCAGGCATTGACGGGACAGCCATAGTCTTCACTGTTAGAACGTACATGGTCCCCCTCATGGACTTGCCGAAGGAAGAACTGGAGCTTTTTGCTAGACAGCTGCTCAAGATAGAGTCCAAGCATCCTGCTCAAGTCGACTACAAGAACATGGCAGCATGGAAACCCTGCGTGGTGGATGCGCTCTACAAGGCTGGCTCCACCCGAAACGATACGCTCATAGAGCAACTGGAGGGGTTCGTTCCGGCAGCTGACAAAGTTGATCAAGCTATTTGGACCTCTGACAATGGTAAGCCGGCTGAGCGGATAGCAATCGAGACGCAATGGCATCTTTACTGAGATGAGGCGCAAGGAGGAAGTGGTGAGTGAATTGTTATAAGTCAAGTGGATGAGAATGGTGTAGCTGAAGCTTTAACCCTGATACTGTAAATCGCTCTTTGGACACACACTTGGTCCGTATTGGCAGAAGGAGTGTTGGTATATCGTACATGAAACGGATGCAAGAGGTTAGATACTAGCATTTTATGCCAAATCCAAGACTCTTATTCCACATTATGACGTATATGAATTTCGTAGTATACAAATTCATCAGCTGAATCATAATTCTTCAAATGTCTTTCTTTCTAGTGTTGAAGCGGTTTAATATAGCATCTCACTCGCCCATGCTAAGTCCTTGACATACCGGCCCACGCCGGTGTACTAACTCACGGCGCAGGGACTAGGTAGCCCCTTTTCCCCTATCACCAAAATATTTGTATTATCTTCAAACATTAATTACTTAACTAAAATAGGTCGCAATAACTCTAAAAAATAAGAATACGATACTCTTTAAAAAGCTCGTTTTATTAAAGCTTTAAAAAATAAAAAAAACTTCCCTTCTTTTAACGTTCTTTGCAAATCTAATAGAATTAATATATCTATATCTATAGGTTGCTATTAGGCTTTAGAATTTAAACAATACGATAAAGAAGCCTACTAAAGTATAAGGAAACAATCTACGAAGCTAGGAGCACCTAAATAAGTCTATAATAATAAGCTATAGGCTACTCTTAATTTATTATATCCTCTTTATTAAACACTCTACAAAGCAATACCCTTCTCCCTTAAAAAACGAGCCCTTTAAAAGCAATTCTTAGCAATTAGAGCCTATAGGTATAAATGTTAAACTATAAAGAAGATATCTCCTAAAAATAAGCTACTTCATATTACCTATAAGGAGAGATATAAGGACGAAACTATTATAAGGTTCTAAAGAAACGTTTACTTTATAGATAAAGCCTATTTTAACTCTCTAAACCTAGTAAACTATTAGGATTATAAGATATTAAGGCTAGGCTATTCTAAGGATTAATTACCGCCTTAAGAACTTAACTAATCCTCTTTAAATATAACTCTTTACGTTATAGAGAGGGTATCCTATAGAAGGAAGGAATTCTTTAGCTTTTATAACGATTCTACTAAACTAACTCTTCTAAAGCCTTAAGTACTATTAAAACTATAACGAAGAAAGGTAGAAATAGAGGAATAGTTTAAATAATAATATTTAGATTACGAAGTAAGGAAACTACTAAAGATAAAGATAAAGCTAAAGGGCAACTTAATAACGTAGAAATTTTATATTAAGGAAATCCTACCAAAGCATATTAAAGAAATAAAAGCCTTTAAAGAGAAGTATAAGTACAAAATATAGTTTTAAGAGGACAATAATCTAAGTTATAGAATAAGGTCTAAAAAGAATATAGTAATTACCTACAAAACATAGGTAGGACTCTAAATTATTACTTATCCTACTTAATTACTAGATCTTAATCCTATAGAAGCAGTTTAGAATATTATAAAGGGCAGATTATAAGGTAAATAGTTCTTAAATATTAATAATTTCAAAGTAGTAATTTAGGCTAAATAGCGACAAGTAATAATTATAGAAATTTAGTAACGAATCTCTAAAATGCCTCAAAGGTGTATTAATATAATAAAGCAAGAAGGAGAGCGTTTAAAGTCTTTATTGTGGTAATAATCGATTTTATGTAGAATATAATATATTGATTTTTGATGTTGTGGCCCCTGCGCCATGAGTTAGTACACCGGCTGTGGGCCTCCTCAACAGCCCCTATTTCGCCTGTCCCAAATACTTACTCTGCATCGCCAACAAAACCGCCACCGCCATCGAATTCAAAGGCGTTGGCACACCTGCCCTCTTACCTGCGCGAATAACAGCCCCATTCCTCGCCTCAACCTCCATCTCCTTCTCAGCCACCCGATCCGTCGCCATACTATTCAGCCCATCGCCCGGCTGCGTCTTCAACCTCACCATAACCTCTTCCAAATAACCCGGCTCAATCTTCGCCCCAGCAGCATTACCAGCCGCGATAGTCTCCTGCACAATCCCATAGCTCACCTCCTCCATGCCCGGCAACTTAATCACGCTATTCGGCATTCCCGTCAACGCAGAAATGGCACCGGCCGCATTAATACACAATTTCTTCCACGCCGTCGTCAACCAATCGGCGCTAAGTTGTACATTTGCACCACTGTTCTCGAAGAGGGCTTTGAATTCTGCGCCCAGTGGTGTATCAGGAACAGCGAAAAGACCCCATTTCCACTGATGAACACTCCCATCCTCCCTCTTCTCCGCCGGCAAATCAACCATCACCGGCAGTAAATTCTTCTGCTGCTCGGCGCTCAGGTACGGTGCAAAGCGCTCTGCCTGCTCCACGCCATTTTGGATTACGGCGATGCGTGTGTTGGGCCCGAGGAGGGAGGGGAACCAGGTGGATGCGCCCTCTACGTGGTAGGCTTTGGTGCTGATTAGTAGCCAGTCGACTGGTCGTGGTTCACATGGTGGAGCAGTGAGGTTTTCGCCCTCAACGTGGACTGGGCCGGTTGGTGTGTTTACGAGAATTGGCGTTTGAATTGGGCGTCGAGTGCAAAAAAGGACTTTGGTGTCGTTTGGAGTGGCATTTTTCATGATTTGGAAGGACGCTGCGGTCGCGGAGCCGATTGCGCCGACGCCGACTACTGCTATTGTTGGCATTTTGAGTTTTGATATCCCGAGTCGATGGAGCTTGGCAGAGAGAAGTCGTTCGTTCCGGGTCTGCGATGCTGAAGTGAAGTTACCGGCTGAGATGGATAAGTCGATGGTGACTCAGGCGATCATCCCCGCGATTACCTTACCTCGTTAGTAGCTCTGTAGATGGCCGAGGTAATTCGGTTCATCAGCAGCTCCCTGATCAGGAAGAAAGATTATTGTTGATGGTGTCCATGTGGTATTCGAAGACCTACCCCTTCTCTACGCGGTCATGAACACGTACAATGCATGATTTGGATAGACTGTTCTGAAATAGAAGACGTCGGGACCTAGGTAGCGTCTCCAAAGATGCATACCATATGTCGACGGATTTCGTTTCCTCGAGCTCAAAAAGTGTCAGTGTACACTTTTCAGGTCTTGACAACAACCTGGCAACCATGGTTCTCAGGTAAACAAATAATTCAGCAGGGAAAAGACCAGTAGCATGGGCTGCACGACTGGATTCTGGTGTTGTGTAACGGTTTACAGCCTCGGACAGCGAGTGTCCAGCCATGGCAATTCTGATGTTAAATGAATAGCATGCTGCAAAATCATACTGGTCTGCACTGATGGAACTGTACAGTCAGAAGAAGTTATGCTTGGAGGCAAATTACCCCTGAATTGAATGTTGTCCAGCCTCCACGTTTTTCAGAAAAGCAGGAACGGCTGCAAAAGCACTCGACCAATCGGGCCGTGCCATGAGATCCCGGTTTAGCCGCCTTAACGCGGTTAGTGTCAGTTTCCAGGCTGGGAAGCTGCAAGCCACCTTTGGGACCTTTGGCAAGCACGAGCCAGCAAGCACCCACTGCTCCTGCCTCTAACCACGGAAACACCTTTCGCACCTCCTTCGTCGACATCCGCATCTTGCAATTTTTGGTATACTCTTCTGCATGTATCGGACTGCATACGTCTTCTCTGTCTCACCAATTCTTCCGCTTCTTGAAGACCACATATACCCTCATTATTGACTAGGCACACGTCTGTCCCCTCTTAGCCGCGCAATTAATCTCGAGGCTGCTGCCCAGCGCAACGTTGTGGAGTCTCACTCTCCAGCCGCCACCAAACCTCATCTCCAGCCATCGCAAATCATCCGGACCAACCACCTTAGCTGCCCCTGCTGTCCCATAAATCCCAACCAAGCATTCCTCCCATCTTCAGCTTCTCTCCTCTTTCCAAAATGTTCTTCAAACGCTTGTCTCGAAGCTCAAGAACGAATTCCTACGCTGACGACGAGTACGACCATCGGCCCCGCTCTGAAGAGAAGTTCTTGCAAGACCACTATCCACAACACCACAACAACTCTCCTCGCCAATCCTCTCTTCAACATAACATCGCTCCTCCTTCGCCTACAACTGGAAAAGAAGGCACTCGCGACATGTATCCTCGACAACACTCACACGTACCCCAGGAGCCTTACAGCTCCCGCGGTGTTGCGATGAACGGCGGTTCGAGACAAAACTCGGCGGCCTTTGAGACAGCACCGCCACCATCATCTGGCGGCAAGATCGAGGCAGCTCCTGATAGCCTCATGAGAGCCTTCAACGATGCCATTCGACCTCACCAAGATAAAATCGAAAATCTCGAGGCTGAACTGGCCGATCTGCGAGTATGGGTCGACCAATTAGAGCAGCAGCGAGCTGAGATGTACGCATGGATAGATAAGAGAGGTCTCCGACCAGGTATCTGCAAATCCTCGATTTCAATGCGAAATCCCAAACTAACAAACTCCCAGATGTCCCACCATCAATTGCAAAAGTCATGGACGCCCAGCCCGAGTCCGCTGCCGCCCTAAATGCCCAACTCGACCGCAAAATCACCATCGTCAACTTTGACCTCCACCGTCTCCAAGACGATCTCAACGACAGCATCTCCAGCTCACACTTCGCCTCCGCCATGTCGAAATTCCTCCCTGACATTTCTCGCCTCTCTGCGCTTCCTAGTGGCGCTCGCTGTGCTTTTGATCTCATCCTCAAACTCGGCGGCAACCTCAACTCACACGGCGGCGTCGACCCGGCCACAAACACACCCGAAGCTCAAGCTGATCTCGCAGCACGCCGCGAGTTTTACGCCAAGCTCGACACAGCCATGGTCGATGTCGTACGGCGCCGCTTCCAGGATGGCGAAGACTGGCCTGTGCAACGCGAGATCAAGCGCATCGAAAAGACAGCCGCATATCTCAAGAACTTTGGCATCGAGCCATACTTCCCAGGCACACTAGACGCCATGCGTCGAGAAGTCGAATTTAGACACGCAGCGCCGCAGGGCGGACCTCCACCACCGGCTGGTTCGCCGCCAAAGTATTAAAACTCATCTTCTTTTCTTCTCGCAGTGACACAGAAAAGCTTCGAGTCTCTTTTTCAGTAGAACTTTAATCCATGATGGAGTTTTGGGTGTTGCTTGGCATTAGCTGAGTTGGGCATTGGTTCACTCTTGAGAGGGAGGTTGATTTGTATATTGGGATCAAAAATCTTTGTGTTGGCAATTGCATATCACGGCAGTTGTGAAAGGGACTTTTTGGTAATTAAACACACTCCTGTAATAGCGAGGTAATTCTACCGTTGTATGTATATAGCTTATTCATGATGTCGAAATTCAAGATATATCATAATCATTTCTCTTTCATGGCTATCTATTGTGGTTGCTGAGATGTCATCGTGCTTCATCACGGTCACTGAGCGAGCGGGACCTATACAGCTATGAAATTGTCGTTTCGAAGGCATTTGAGAGAGACATTCGAGAAAGACAGTTCTATATCACGGCACCACTGAAAAATTGTATATGCAAAACTATTTATTGATGAACTTTTAGAGTGTCTAAGGCTAGTACAGACTCTCTGTGGTGGAGAAAGGGGCAAAGCAAAACTGGTATGAGAAAAGTGTAAACAAACCCCTTTTTTCGGTGACCAGGGTTATAACAAGCAACAGGTGGACAAAATCAATGGTACACCCCCCGAGTGCTTCATTTCTTGTGGAGTTCGTGAAACCCTCAATTGCCTCAAAACAATATGAGAATGGAAGGGTATTTTCATCATGAAGAGCAATGGGAGACATTCCGCTTGATTAAACGAGGGCCATTCAGCTCGCTGGGTGGTGATAGGCAGGACAAGCCTAGCTCAACGTGGGCGAATGTTTTTTTTGTGCTTTCTCCTGTTTTCCTGGTGTAGGTGATTGTTGGGTGGGTGAGTTGAAGGGGCTGCTGCTTTGTATGGAAGATGAAGGTATTCCAATGTTGTGCTGAGAGTGTTGTGGTGGTGTGGGAAGTTGAAGGGACGAACTGGAAGGGGCTTCCTTCGGGTTGCTGAGACTTGACAATTTGTTCACAAGACGGAGAGTGCTCGAAAGGTATGTTAATATAGCCGGTCGAAGTGCTTCCCTGGAAGCATTTCATTTCCTCTTTGGCTCGTGAAGTCTCCAGCGCTGCTCGGACTCCATCCATCGATAATGCGACTTTTGAAATTTCCCGCAGAGTCTCTTGCCCTTCACTATCTGTAGAAGGCGGTACGCAGTAGGGTACGCCTCAATCGCTGGATTTTTTTCGAAGCCGTCTATAGGTTTACCATTCGCATCGATGAAGCATGCGTCTTCCAATTGACTCTGCAGTGTCTTCATGAACTGACCATCAGGTGACTCGCTACGGTCTATGATGCTTTCGCGAATCTCTTCGGACTTGGCTTGGAACACCTTCGCTTGTTTCTGTCTCTCGTTCACGAATGCTTGACCCTCAGCTCCGAACTCTATAGGTCTGAAGAGATAAGAATTGGCCATTTTTTTGAACTGCTTTTTGGTGCGCAATGCGTTATCGGCCGTTCGCTGATAGGCGCATGAATCAAGTCGAGCATGCAGGCATGCAAGTACATCATACCAAGGAGTTGCCATTGGTGTCAAGCCAGTGGCTTCTGACAGTATCTCTTCCAGCTCCGTCTCAGCAACATCGCCATCTTCAATGCATTCATTGTTGTCGACCAAATATCGCACGTCTCGCCTAAGAAAGGGCCCATGAGAAATAGACTGTAGATAAATATCTTTAACAACCATTTCTTTCAGCGACGGAAACAATTTGCGCAGCTTTGAGAAGGGCGGTTGAGCAAAGCCAGCACTTGGTGGTCGTCTAAGCAAAAGCTTTGTAACCTTTCGAGCAAATCCTAGATCAAACCCATGCTTATGACATGGCTGGTTGATGCTCAGGTGTCGGCCGTCGATTTCATCTTTTGCCTCAAGTCTTTCAATGAGCTCATTACTTTGTCCCCACGCATTATTGCAACGAGCATAAGGAGCGTAAACCGCCAAGTTCTGCGACTTTACGGAGAAGTACCGATTGGTAAAGCATTCGTTGTTGACTTCATCACGCATTCGGTGGTTGGTGTTCCGAAGATTGCGAATAGTCTTGCCATCGCATTGGTCATATATCATGAATCGAAGCTCTGCACAAATTTTGAAGAAGTCCCAGTTGGGATCCACTACTATAACGATTAGGTTTGCATGAAGATGGACAGTGAATTGGTCACTCACCTGATGAGGCTGCAGGCTCAGTAGTCTTGATCTTGTGGGCTTTCATCATAAGTCTCTGGACTGCGTGACTTCTTGTTTGCTTTCGAACAGCCATGTTCATGTCAGATTGTTCAATTTCAAGCTCAAAGCTGGTGGAACCAAGCAAATGTGATGTCCAGTGAGGACTTCGAGAGCTCAAGTACTTCCGTGGAGTGTGATAGAGAAGCCACTGGCTGTAGACAATCGAGATGGGTTGCAGGGAAGAGACTCGTGTTATGGGAGATATGTAGAAACAAAATCGAAGGCAGCAGAGGGTGTGGAAGAGTGTGTGATGGAGACAAACTGGTGGGAGGATAGACTTTATAGGCTCATAGTCTTCCTCAGTCACTTCTCGAATTCAGTGGAAGTGATGCTCAATATTCATACCCTGAGCTGACTTTGTGATGATCTTCAGCTCTCACAGAATCGCAAGTCCCAGTTGGAATGATCTCCCTCAGTACCTCAAGTCAGGTTGCCTATTGAGGAAGGCGCTGGAGCAAATCGATGGACAGTACGATGGACTGAGAAAATGATTGACGTGCTGAAGCGGTGCCATGTTAGCCATGATTTAGTTAGAAGAACAACGTATCAACAGAATTTTTGGGGATTGGAGTCTTGATACTGGAGTGAGATAGATCGGCCACATGCGGATAACTGGATTTACGTCAAATATTTAGTCTAGCAGATAAGCGGCTCAAAGTCGTTGCAGGTGACTTCGCAATGTAGAAAGAGGCATTCATTCGCTATCAAGTCTAGAAGATCATCTACGGACGAGGTATTTCTTGGCTAGCAGATTTCGAATCTTTGCCATTGCTGGGAAGCCTCCACCGCTGTTCGGATTCCACCCACGTATATGGTGATGCTGAGAAATCTCGAAATACTTCTTTTTTCATCATCATATCAACCAAGCCCTCAGCAGTAGGAAACCCAGTGATGGCTGGGTAGTGAGTCAGATTGTCGATAGGCTGTCCGTGTTCGTCAAGAAAGCAAGCGTCTTCAAGCTGCTTCTGCAGCTTCTGAACACATTCCGGGTCTGTCTGCAATGAATTTTGTAGTGCTTGCACCAACTTCTGGAGTCTACCCTCAAGGAAGGGCTCGGAGAATCGTATGCTTTTGAGTCTCGATGCAACTTTCCTTCTTGTCCCGTCAGAACGTAGACCTGACAGGTTGGACTGAGCCCGTCCGGTGACATATCCTGTTAAGATAGACATGGTAGCATCATCCATGGGTCCTTGGGACTCTTTCAACAAAGCATCTTTGACCCTGTTGTGGTTGAGTCGTTCTAATCCAAAGTAGTCAAAGATGAAAAGGCTTTCAGTTGGGTGGGATATCTCTTCTCTGAGGGCATTCATCCAGGATGTCCATTCCAGCTTGTTTTCCTGCAGCCTTTCGTTGAGACGACGGAATTGCCAGATACCATACAGAAGGCTTCCCATCACAGGCAGATTGACCGCCGCACTGACAGAGCATGCCATGAACCCATTCCATTCTGCAGTAGACTTCGAACGAATGGTGTACCAGTCAACTGACGGACTCTGAGCTGACATGACGCATGTCTTCCGAGTTTCTGAAATCCAAAAGATCGCCTCTTTTAGGTTGGGAAATAATCGTTGCAAGAATGGCCAACTGTAGGAATGTTCGTGAGTTTGGAGCCTTACCATCAACTTGGTGACATCCTTGGCGAACGTGAGGTCGAATGGTTTCAAGCAATTCATTTTCTTTTCAACAGACCAAAATTCAAGGAAATGTGCTCCCGGTCCATTCAGGATGTGTTCAGTCATTGCTGTCTTGCCGCTCCACAACATATGGTTGCCAGTGTATACGTTCAAGGTTGTATCTGTAACTTTGAAATATCGATATGCGACACAGTACTCGTTGATCTCTGCTCGCATGTCCTTCCCCGTGTTTCGCAGATGCCGCAAAGATTTGCCGTCACATTCGTCATATATCATATAGCGTACACATCTGCTGAGAGAGGAGAGAGTGCAGCCTACGTCTAAAAATTGAGATTTGTTAGTCTCTGGCATTAAGAAAAGTAGAGGGTTCTATCTTACTGCGTGGGAAGACGGGCGCACCATCTTTAATCCGACTTGCAAATCCAAGATCCGTATGATGAGTATGATGAGTAGCCATTCTGGTGAGGGGGGCGAGTTAGAAGATGGCGAAGATTTAGAGATTGGGAATGGAATTTGATACGGGAGTGTTATTAAAAGTTAAATAGTGGATAGTATCGCTCTCCTATTTACGATTTCTGACGAAGTGAAGTTTCGAGTCTGAACGGAATTGTCGTTGAGCTTCAGCTTCAGAGGCACTCTTGCTCCATTTAGAAGTAGCTCCGTCATTCTTCCAAGTGACAAAGTTTGATACCGTGGCAGCTGAGAGTACTAAAATTTGACTTTCATTAGTTTAGATCAATTTGAAATAATTTGAAATAAGTCAGTACAAACTCAGTGACTGAACTGTTATCGGACCGGGCAACGGGAGAAGAAAACCATCGGATTATATTCACCCACAGTGTACGATGTCCTTTATCAATTGCCATGTTCAACTGAGTCTTTCATTTGCCATGAAAGGCATTTGAGCTTAGAACTCATATCAAGTGCAACGGGAAATCTCGCATTATCTAACTAAAAGAGATGGTGGTAGCCATCGAATTGCACAGGAGTATGCCGTTGATTTCGCCAGTCATATGCCTGTCTAAACGTTCCAACCAGTATTTCACAAAGTAGCTCGATAAATGGAGCTGAGGACTTTCTATCTGAGCAGCGAGCTTGAGCAGCACAATTGGTTGCTTTCCAATGCTGGTTTCATCCATGTCAACGCGAAAGAATTGATTTCTAACTTATATCATCGAAGTTGATGCTTCTCTGAGCAGCTGAAGGAACATCACCCGGGTCTGCTGCCGTACAGGACCCGCCGTTTTGCAGCCCTGCGCTTTGGAGTGACTTAGTTCCTTCTGACGATCGTAGGCCGTGGACGAGGTAATTTCTAGCGTAATAAGGATGGGTACCAAACGTAATGACTATTGGGGAACCGACGACGAGACCACTGGCGTCTATTGATCATGTTCATGAATCCTTCGGCCGTGGGATATGTCTTAACAGAAGGCCCACCCGAGAACGGGGGGTTATTACCTGTGTCAGGGTCATTGAAAAGACTTCCGCCCCAACCTCCAAAGAAGGCGTCTTCAAGTTGGCTCTGAAGCTTATCCCTAAACAATTGAGCATCTCTCTCAATATCATCTTCTAAGTGTATATGAGTGCGGTCCGCACTGCGTCGCAGGCTCTCTTTGGCTCTTTCTAGTCTTCCAAGAGCTTCGTCGTATCTTCCATCTAGGACTTTATTCTTTTTCTGTAAATGCTTTCGTCTCTTCGTTACAAAGTTGATAGCCGCTTGATGTTGCATTTTCTTAATTTGATACTTGCTTTCCAGTTTGCAGTAAGCCATGAAATCATACCAAGGACTTGCGAGGGGCGTCAGCTTAACCGCGTCGTTCCATATGAATCTGACCTCCCTCTCCGTAAGCCATTTAGAGGGCTGAAGAGTGCCTTCATCGAATTCGTCATAGAAATTGACCAAAGAATAATAATGCGCAGAGCTTTCGAAAAATGCGAACTCTCTCAGATTAGGGAACATCCGTCTGAGCCAGATCAATTGTCGCATATCTCCGGTTAAGCTATGATTTATGCCATAAAGCTGCCAGGGGACCACGGGTCGATTCCTGATCTGGCTGTACCTACGATCAACGTAAAAGACAAGTTTTCTCACATGACTCGCAAAAGCCAGGTCAAAGGCATGTTTCCAATCTTCGTCTACTGGCTCTTCAACGGTAGATCTTTGTGGTCTCAGGTCGCTAGTTGGAAACCAAAAGTTGAAGTCCTGATCGGATTCTGTATTTTGTCAGTCAAAGTCAACGAATATCAGCAGTACATTGTATAGTCGTCGTCAAATTTCAAGTGTCAGAAGACCGCCATGACCTCCTATGCCATGGAGACTGTACCAACGAAGGACCTACGAGTGCCTTGGTGGTTTCAGCAGTAGGTGAAGTAGAGGTTGCAAAATGTTTGCTAGGGGAAGATTTCATATGGCTTTTGTAAAGATCACTCACCTGCCTCATAGTTGTTGAGAATATTTACAGCCTCCTCGTTGCAACATCTATGTACATCTACGTTCTTCAAGTCGTCACCGGACATTGACCAGCCTCCTTTATAGATGTCAGTGTGCCGAAAATATGGCTCAAGCATTTTTTCATCAAGGATAAAGAAGCGATTTCGAAAGCAGTATTCGTTGATTTCCTTGCGAAGGACACCACTGCCCGCATTGCGAAGTTTGCATCTCAATGGGCAGTCGAGGCAAGGGTCGAAACATGGCTCCACGATTCTTATGAATGTCCTCTGATTCGACAGGAGAATCATTTGAATTGTTAGGACCACTAGACTCGGATGGACCAATCGTGTGGGTCGCAGAGTCAGCATCGTTTGACTCAGAAGAGCCGACCGGGCTGGTGGTGGCGTTTGACTCGCTCATGTGGCGTCTAGATCCTCGAAATATATCACTGGCTTGAATCCAAGATATGAGAGACTTTAAAAAGAAGGATCGAAGTGGGGATCGATGCACCAATCTAAATCGTGGAAACAAATACTCATAAAAAGGACATTGACGCATCAGGACTTCAAATAGCGCAGAAGAAGAACAAAGAACTAGTCTAAATGGTCCATAACCAGTCATTGTACTTCTACAAACGAGTATCTAGTACACATACTGTTTGATATTGAACCTGCGGAGATTAGAACTAGAATACTCTTTAGAATGAAGACAACGCGATTGTCCCGGTAGCGCAGCATGTTCGCCGGATTGCCCAGGAGCTTTTATGTAGCATATACCCCAAACTTTGGCTAGTCTAGTCTTTGTTGTTTGATTTGATAAACAGTTTTAGTAATTCGATAGAGCTTGGTAAACGATTAACTACCTATTCGTAAAGTGATTTGATTCAGCCATGCGTTCCAACGTCAGATCTGATCGAAGCTATATTGATGAAATATCAGAACGAATATGTAGCCCTTTCCGGCTTTTGCTACCTTCCACGCAGATAAATACTAAATGCAGTTTCTATAAATCGATATTACGTCCTTGGACGCTTTTCGTTCCCCACCGCCTTGTGAGGTGCAAGTGATCCATAAATTGGCCCTAGTGAAGTACAAGCCCATGTTCCGGTGGTATCGTGGATATATCCCGTAGAATAGCAGATAGGTTATCCTTTTGTGAGAAGGTTCCCGCCAATATGTGCCTACATACCTACCTCCTGTTAGGCTAATGAACATACACGTTGGACCACCTAGGTACCTGCGCGCAGTATCAAAGTTGATACCACTAGATCTAAAGTCACATCATTCGACACTTCTATTTTTTACGACCCCTTGTTTTTTTAGGTTTGCGCTTGATGGAAACTCGGCTTTCCGGGGTAATAGACCGTGGAGGGAGTCTCCAGCGCTCCTCAGTTGGATGCCATACGTAATGTGCATTTGGAAATCGACGGCGGGACCATTGTCGTCTGTTAATCATGTTTATAAAGCCTTCTGCTGTAGGATATGTTCTAATAGATGGGACACCTGCAAGACCCCGGGGTAATTGGGTGATTCTGCTAGGCGACGCGTAGAGATTACCATGCTGGTCGCGAAAACATGCGTCTTCGAGTTGAGCTTGAAGTCTATCCCGAAACTGAGTAGGATTCTGTAGCATAAGAGTTTGTAACTGTTCGTGATGAAAATCCGCGTTAATTCTTCGCAAGGTCGTTCGGTTTTGTAAACACCATACAGCGTTATCATATCGTCCGTCCAATACTTGACCCCCATTTCTCATCAACTCTCTTCTTCTTTTCTCTACATAGTTGACGGCTATTTGGTGTTGCAGTTTAGACATCTGATATTGGCATTCAGCTTTGATATAAGTCATGAAATCATACCAAGGATTTGATATTGGCGTTAGGCGAACGGCTTTTCTATTCATTTCGTACCTTTCTGCCGTAGTGACCTGTGTGGGCTCCAAAAGCCTTCTCTTCGGCGGGTGATCTTGATGTTCAATCTGGACCTTATAATACCCGCCAGTGGTTGAAAAGGTAGAGGCTGAAAATATCGCCAGCTCCCTTAGTTTCGGAAACAGCCTCATAAGCCAAACGTACTCTTTGGGCATGGGTATGCGTGGCGGAACTTGACGCAGGAAATAGGATATACCATGGAAATCCAATCCAACTGCATTCCCGACGTCCAAAATGAGCTTTTCTACATTACTTGCAAAATGCAGATCAAAGCCACGCTCCCAATCGATATTTATTGGCCGACCGAGTTGACGTGTTGCTAGACCCACGTCGTGAGTCGGAAACCAAAAGTCGAATTCCCTCCCTCCTAGAAGGAGTTAGTCAAGATACTTCTGATAAGTTAACACCCGCAAAATTTAAATTCGAAAGCCTCAGTACGACAAAGCCTAACAGCTTTGGTTGCCATAGACTTTATCGGCATGTGGCTTGTGAGAGTGGTTCAGCAGGTGCATAAGAATAAGGTCTTGCCACTTCTTGCGACGCAAAGGCAAATACTAGCATGCTCATGGATAACCATTTCTGGTGAAGAACCTACCATTGAAGACTGCAGCAGTTGAATTCGTGCCTCGTTCGTTGCAACAATCATGTATATCAACGTTCTGGAAGTCGTTCCTGCAGTAATGACCACCTTTCTTTTTATCCCAGCCTCCTTTATAAATGTCTTCATGCTCAAGGTAAACCTCAAGCTCGCGTTTCTTGACATTAAACCATCGGTAACGAAAGCAATAATTATTGACAGCCTGACGAAGCTCTGGACCGCCGGAGTTGCGGAGATTCAGCAAGTCAGAACCACTGAGATGATCCCAGATCATATACCACAAATCTAGGGGCGTTTTTTCTAAGATCGGGTTGGCAGGCACGGCAGGTTGGGCCGGTTCACTCATTTTGCGAGATGGGAAGGAAAATTTGAACCACTTGGGTACCAGTACGTAGATACTTTACAAACATAGCGAAATCATGGTTATATTGGATTGTTAAGAGCATTATTCAAAGAAAGAAACTACGCATTCGGAAATGAAAAAGCGTAGACAGTGAACAAAGAACGGATGCAATACCCCCTTTGCAGAGCAAAAGAGAAGAGCGCTGAACATGATGTTTAGGATATCAGTAATACCAGAGCATTTAACCTCCACAAAATACAGACATTTCAACCTCAATTATAGTACTGGTCTCTATGAGTCTATTCTAAGAAATGTATTAATTTTCACTTGGTAGGGTAGTAATCTTGTGATTGTACGAAGCTCAATCCTCGTTATCTGTTTGTTCTTTGTTCGCCTTTAGAAATATCATGTTCAGTGTATGAACATCAAGGATACAGAGCTCATGATGGCGACCATTCATCTAAAGCAGCAAATGCAAGATCACGTCAGCTTCGAAAGCTGATCATGACACGTCAAGCTCAGAGTTGACTCCAACCCCTTGTCATGCAAAACAATACCCAATTCCTCAACAATTCAATCTCTAATATCATCCTCCACAATCGCCATAATCTTCAACAACTCCTCATCCCTCATCGGCCTCGCCAAAAACTGCAACCCCGTCGGCATCCCCTCCACCTTCTCCGGCAAATCTAAACAAACTCATTAGCAACCACTCACCCCAATTCATACAAACGCAAACTTACATTCTGGCTCATACACCACCCCCTCTCTAACAAACCCCTCCTCCCTCTCCCTCCCCATCTCCGCCTTCCCAAACGGCAGCACCCCCGCCGGCCAATCCAAATAATTCGCCAGCGCCGTATAAACCGGAAAACCATACGTATCATGCGGCACCGCAGTCGTTTGATACGGCGGCATCATTATCGTATCCAACCGATATTCACGCATAAGATCATGGAATTCTTTGACAACTTTCTTGCGCTCCACGTTCATTTCGAATAGGGCGTCAAGATCAGGTGAGAAATGTGCAAATTCGGGCTGCATTGTTGCGGCTATGGACGGGACCCACGGTTCGCTGGAGGCGGCGATGTGTTTCAGGGGGGTCTTTTGTGGGTCGAGGCGGAAGAACTTCCAGGTGTTTAGGGAGAGGGTCCAGAGGGAGGTGGGGAGGGTGGTTATGTCGATTATGGAGTGGCCTTTGGACTTGAGGCGTGTGAGGGCGGTTTTCATGGTGCGGAGCATGTTTGGGTGGAGGGGGCGTTTTGGGTCTTCGAGGATTAGACCGATTCGTAGTGGGCCGTGGATGGTTACGGAGCGCCAGGGGACGGTGAGGCATGTTTCGTCCATATCCCATGGTTCGGCGCGGATGACGGTGCTCATGAAAAGTTCGAGGTCGCGGATTGAATGGGCTTCTGGGCCGATGGAGGCGATGATGGGACTGGGTGAGCCGAGACGCCCGGGGGGTGTTTTGCCGCTGAATGGGACGCGGCTGCTGGTGGGTTTGAAGCCGTAAATGCCGTTGCAGAGGGCTGGTATACGTAGGGAGCCGGCGATATCTGTTCCTGCGCCCATGAGGGAGCCTCGGAGGGCAATGAGGGCGCCTTCACCGCCAGTGGAGCCGCCTGCAGTCAGGGAGAGGTTGAGAGGGTTGAGTGTGCGGCCGAATAGGGGGTTATCGCTGTCTGCTGTCATCATTGTTTGGGGGATATTGGTTTTGACGTAGACTACGGCGCCTTGAGAAAGGAGGAGGTCGACGAGGACGGAATTGCTTTCTTGGGGTGGGTGTGATGCAAATGAGACATATGCAACTGTCGATTGAACGCCTTTGATGTTGAAGGAATCTTTCAAGCTGATAGGCAATCCGTGAAGAGGACCGATGGTCTTCTTGTTCTTTTCGTAGTATTCATCTAGTTCCTTTGCTCTTTCAAGTGCTTGGTCGAAGAATATTTCCGTCAAACAGTTCACCTAGAAAATGTCAAACTATCGTCGAAGATCACTACTGTCAAATTCACTAGTTGATGGGCAATAGCTGCTCTCTTACAAAATGCCACCGCGACATCATAAGAGCTATTACACATCAGTCATACATCCATATAGCATTACTTCCACATACCTAAGTTCCCCAGCAGCAATCCTCTCAAGCAATCCAGATGCATCATAAGCCTCCGTAATCTCAACCTCCTTACTACTCAGCACACCTGAGGTTTTCGGCACGTCCAATACATTTGCTGAATCCGAATATTTTGCTCTGATATCTGCAGAAAGCCGCCATTCATTAGGAATCTTTTCAAGATTAGACTTCTTTTTGCGAGCTGAGACCTCTCTCCAGTCTTCCATGATGGGAATTTATATTTGGATGATTATGTTGCTTCAAGAGAATTGATTGTTTGTTTTTGTGTATGGTATGAAGTTAAGTTCTGTAGCCGGATACGGAGAGGGGGGCCGATCTGCATGAGGTACCAGGGCGCTGAAGAGATCGATTGTCCGGCTTACTGATTTTGATATTTATTATGTAGCGGACAACGTAAATGTTGTTATCGCAGGTCGTGAAGTAGAGGGTAGGAGGTGCTAATGAGGCAGTAGCTAAAATAGGGGTTCTGTATCATAACATTGCACGACACTAGACGTGTTCATACGCCGGAAAGAAGTAGAGACGAAACCACTGGTCAGCTTTTGCAATCGAAATCGAACACAGCGAAACGTTGTAACAAGATCAATGAATGTCAGGTGTTTACTACTGAAGAGATAATGTACAATAGCGATATGCTGGTCCCCCCATGCTTTTATTCACCAGAGTAAGAGTAATTGACAGCAATGAAAGACCCCCATGACCATCACGCAGATGGCTGACATTGATCATTCCCATCAAAACCCCAAGACAGCATCAAGTCCATAATCCATTCGCCATAAAGCCATCAACGACTGAAGGATCAGTAGTGTCGCATCGCAGGACCTAGACATTTCGGAAAACTAGGCATTTCGCGCACTGCGTCGTGGCTTGCCATCGGCAGTAGCAGCTGGCTTTGGCTCTCTCTTCTTTGCTGGAGCCTTCTTCTCTGAAGGAGCTTTCTTCTCGGTAGAGCCCGCGGCCTTCTTAGGGCGACCGCGTCCCTTCTTGGCCGCTGGTTCGTCGGTCTTTTGTTTCTTGGAAGCTGGCTCTTCTTCAGCAGCCTCGACCTCCTCTTCCTTGTCGTCCTTGGAGTCTTCCTTGTCGCCGTTCTTGTCGGCTACCTCGACATCGAGGGCGCGTTTCTCGCCAACACTGGTCTCGCCATTGGCTTTTTTGGAGTTAGTTTCTTCTTCAGCCTCATCATCATCCTCGGATTTCTTCTTCTCAGTCTCCTTCTTCGCGCCATTAGAGGCACCATTGGTAGCACCATTGGAGGAGGCTTTCTCTTCAACATCAAGTTCATGCGCACGCTTGACAACATCGTTGCCCTTGCGCCCAACATGCACAGCAGGATCTTCAGGGTCTGCCTTTCTTTTGATGGTATTGCCCTTGTTTGACTGGATCGATATTTCGCCTTCTGTGGCTACTTCAACGACCTCTCCAGACGGACGAGCACCAGACCATTTCCAAGAGACTGGAATAGCGGGAAAACACCCGGAGTTAGCTCGGACTTTGTAAACAAGGTACTGAGCCAGCTCGACGCGCGCGCGGGGGGTGGGAATAACAATAAAGGGGAAGATTTGTTTTGTGCAACATTGAAAAGGTGGGCGGTTCGATGCATGATGCAATTGAGACAATGAGGATTGCGGTCGCCGAAGAACAATCGGGCGATGTGGGAAGAAATTCGCAAATCAATAACACACAGCAGAGAAAGACTTACCTTGGTCGCCCTTCTCAATGCTCTGTTCAGCCATAGTAATGACGTATGAGGGGAATTGGGTGGTTGAGTAGAGGAATGCGGTTTGGTGTGTAAATAGATGGTTGATGGTCGCGTAAGGGCGTGCAATGGATTGAGAAGAATGGAATGTATGCGCAATGGAAAGGTGAGGTTGGAGATGTCGATGACAGAGATGCGCGAGTTGCTGTGGACCGTCTGGAAGGAAAGGGAAGCTACACGGTCACGGCGGATGAATTGGGGGCAACTGAGTAAGCTTCAGTTTAGGGGGCTCTGGGCTCAAGTGGTCGGTGATTCGTGCAACTGTCCCCCGTCCTCCCCCAGATCAAGATGAGGAGAAGCTGTTCAAGGGGCGCTCTAGCCGCCTTCTTATTATTTGACCCACTTTCACGACGTCACGAAAAAAGCTGACGATTTAATTGCTTGGTAAATGTCTAGAAGTCTGGATAAATAATACCTGGGCCTGGCAGTGTCTATGATTACTGCGCCGGCTGACCCGTTTTGCTGCAAGAGCCCGCGCGACTGTTGAGGTGGTTGGGGACTTTAGATCTACAGACAAGACTGCATCTCGAGCTGTTGAGCAACTTGTAACTTGGGCCAGAAAGCAAGCAAGCTTCCGAGGCGAGTCAGTTCTGTGCTGAATCCCGATGAGACCTTCCAAGTTACCAAACTCCTTGTACCTCCATGTGGAGACACTGGTACATCCACCGACGTAAAGAAGGTGCCCTGTTCAATGCTGCTACTTGCCAGTTAACTTTGACTTGTTTATCTGAGCAGAGGCTGTCTGGGGATCTATTGCTTAAGCTGTTATTGCTCGAGCTCAGTCCATCAGGGGAAGCTTCTTAAATGGACCCCAACTACCGACATCACTATTTTGATAACACGAAAACAGTCATTGGCTTGAGTAGAAGCTGGTAAGGACTTAGTAAGGACCGTAGAACGTGCGCTATGTAGCAACTAGCTAGCAAGCGAGGCAAGCGCAGGCAAATGTTGTCATTTATATTGCCTCTTAGCAGATCCAAGCAGCATAACAGCTCAACCTTCCCATACTCGGCCAGATCTGTTGTACTCAATCACGTTCAAACGCTGGCCGAAACCCGTGGAAAGAAGCCGCACAAGCGCGTATTGAGATCAATGATCCTTTTGCAAACAGATAAATAGTTTAAAGATTGGCTTGAACAAGCAATACTCCAGAAAGTCAATCTGGCAAGCTCCTCAGACGGCGTGCTGTGCCTCTGGCTGTGTGGCCACATCAAACTCACCACCCAGGCCAAGCAAACCCAAACGGGAAACAACAAGACCAATAACAATCTCCAGGTAGCCGGAGGAATTGAACACATGCAGTGCAGGCGTGCGTTGCTTGGTGCTTTTCGTCAAAGCAGGCCTTGCCCGTCTTGCCCGTATCAAAAGATGCCAGTGCTTTGGGATGGATATTATTAACAAGATCAGACAAGATTTGGCTGGGCTTTGGGGATTGCCCTGGGCCTTTTTGCTTGCTTGTGCAAACTGAGAGGGCTGGCACTGGGCAGGCAAGGCAGGCTGGGATGATAACAGTAGAGTAGGTGGGCATTTTAACCGATTGTCAGTTAGCAGGCTAGATTGGGGCTAGGCCGGCTGGGTGCGAGTTTAATGTCACCAATCAATCTTCAGATAGCCATTTGGGATGATGCGGTGGGTCGATTGTTGCGTACGCGATTAAGAGCTGAAGCCAAATGCGAACAGTCGATTTGGACACACTTGGGAGACAAGTATGGGCAAAATGGGGCTCAAACGATAGCCAGTTCTCGGGCGGTCAGTTTGAGCAACTAGAATAGAATTATTATCGAAAAGTGCGGTATTGCAGCGCTTGTAAAGAAGCACAAAGTAAGGGCGGCAGGGCGCTGTATGGAGAGTCTGAGCAGGAAAACTGACACAGGAAGAGGCAGCGCAATGTTTGGGCAAGAGCTGTTGGGGCAGGTCTGTGCTTCCTAACAGTAACAGCAAGACGGGCAGGTACGGCGGTGTTGCCGGTGTGGAGGGGAAGGAACTGGGCAAGGAAGGGGGAAGGCGCGTTGGAAGAGTTTGGGAGCTGCCCTCTCCCCTCTCCCATACTTTGGCTCTGCTCTGCTCTGCTCTCTCTACCATTTCTCTCTCCTCTGCACAGTTCTCACTCCGTACCAATCCTCACATACAAATCGCAGCCTACAGTAAGTCTCCCATATTTTTGCCTACAGCCTTGTCCATACTATTCTGGTGCCTATTACAACTATTCAACCACAACTTCGATATTTGTATTTGTCAACCTCCAATTGACCCAAATGTCTTCATCTACAACCCTTCTCGTCTGCTTTTTGAGAAAGACTCGCATTTCGGTCTTTCCCATCTTGCCCATCATACATTGCATCAGCATGCAACGTCAACACTACTAACTCGCTACTCTTCAGTCTGCGATTCTTATCAAAAGAACCAGCATATCTTCCGTGACAGGTATGTTCTGATTCTTTCGCTGCTTTGTATTGTTTCTACGCGTCTGTCTTGACTTTGGTGTTGTTGTGCTTCGCGCGTTCTTCAGCCTCAAAGCAAAGAACTACGAAGCTCAATCGCAACTCCAATGTTGCAACAGTATTCTTCTTACCACATGAGAGTTCTCGTTGGCTATCATCAGGCTGAATCGCGTCACGCTTCCTGTCACTGTTCAACCTCTCCGCATTCTCTCCGCTTTCTCCACTGTATTCTAACTAACCTTCCAATAGTCAACTCCAGCAAAACACCAACATGCCAAAGGAAGCCACCAAACGTAAGGCCAAGGAGACCAAGGTCAAGCGCAAGAAGGGTCAGTTTCCTTGTGAATCTTCAATTTTCATCTAGCTAACTTTTGCAGACCCCAATGCACCAAAGCGTGGCTTGTCCGCCTACATGTTCTTTGCCAACGACAACCGTGACAAGGTTCGCGAAGAGAACCCCGGTATCAAGTTCGGTAAGTTTAACCACCATCTCACTGCATTATGTCTGCGTGGCAATTTGACACGTGAATGATGTATATCCATTGTTCCCATTACTAACTAGTTATACAGGCGAGGTCGGCAAGATCCTCGGTGAGAAGTGGAAGGCCTTGACAGACAAGGAGAAGATCCCATACGACAAGAAGGCCGCTGATGACAAGATTCGCTATGAGAATGCGAAGGCCGCCTACCAAGCCGTAAGTTTTGTTCCCAATTCCCTTTATTACTATCATAGACCGTGTTCTAAACGCTAACAAGGGTGATGAATAAGGGCGGTGATGAAGATGAGGATGAGGAATGATTGTTTCTTCTTTCATGAGCTCCGCTGATGTGACTTGCGGTCTCTCTTTCGTCTTTTGATGGGCTGAATGGATTGATGGCGATGAAGGAGCTTCCGGTTTAGGGGGGTCCAGTTTAATTGTTCCTTCTTCTTAGTTCCATTAATGGATTGGTGATATCCAGTAACTGCCGTTGTATGATTTGTATTGCCCGTTTCTTCTTTCGCTTCCAATGGTGTATGTTCGTTGTTACTCTACATCATCATCCATGATGTACTCTCCTATCGTTGCTGCCAGGTTGTGGATTTCCCACATCCCTCTTTCTTCTTGTATCCTATATATCTCCCGTTGTGTTCTGTTGTTGTTTCTCATGTTAGCAAATCTTGTTCCTCAACCTTCATGTCCGTATCCGCAAGAGCTTGGAATCAGATGTCATGGTCCACAACGGCAAGGTTTGTCTCTACAATACCCGCAAGAGCTAGGAAACACCAATATGCCATGGTCCACAACACCTGCTCTCCGCGCAGCACTCCGGATTCATACGATATACACTTACCTAACAATCCCCACAATCCCCTCTCTAGCCATCACCAGCATCCAACCCACCTCCCTCAAACAAGCACCCCCCAGGCCAACCGCCGCGCCTTCTGGCCCCAGCAGCGCCGTGAGCGCTGCCTCGGCGCAGAAGCTGGCTGTTCCCCGGATGAGCTGGAAGAGGAAGAGGGTGGGTGCTGGGCTGGTGGTGAAGAGCCAGAGCAGCTCGGAGGCGGTTGGTGGTTGCGTGTTTTGGGCGTGCACGCGCACGATGTGGATGTTGCGGCGGTGGTGGTGGTGGTGCTGGGCGTTCATTGCGGCGGGTTGGTGTTGGTGTTGGTGATGATGGTGGTGGTGGTGTTTGGGAGGGAGAGATGGCTTTGTTTGGTGGTTTGTTGGGGGTGTTGATGTCGTCGTTTTTGGGACGAAATGAGTAGGTGAGCTTTGAATTTTGATATTATTACCTGCGAGGGTGCCCTCGCGGCAAGGCTGCTGGCCAGTCAGGCTGGCTTCGTGCCAGTTGGTCAATGTCGTGAAAAGTTCTTCTCCATTGCGAAAGTATGATTGCGTTTGCTATTGCTTGTTGCTACTATGTTTGCCATGTTCTTCTCACTCTTTTGAACCATATAATGTACCCTTTTTGAGAATAGTTACCCGTTGTCTGATAGCTTCAGAATCGACCTTTTTTGGCGAAAATTCCTTCTTCTCCCGGCCATAGTGCTATCTTGTTCATTTCATTGCACTTACTATCTTTTATCATGTTCTCCTTACCTTGTTATACCTTATTCAGTTCCTTTTTGGCCCATTACCGGTTTCCTCCTCCTTTTCAGCCTTTTTGCCGGCGCGGACCGTTTTCCTCCCAACCGCTCCTACACCTCAATTCGCTATCCAATGCCCGCATCACTCTACAGATAATACCAAAAGACGCACCAGCTCTTTCTTACCCAGCGCTACTTGATTTTGAGATGATCTTGCTCCTCTACGACATTCGCCATGCAAACGCAACATCACCTCTAACGGACCCTCCCACCCCGATTCACGCGAGCTATACTTTATACTGGACATACTTTGAACTTGGACGTGGACTGGAAAGGATCTGGAAACAAATCTATGAACTTAGGACGCGAGGCTGATGCGGAGTGGTTGACGGAGAATCCAGTCCGGGACGGCAAATGACGCTCAAATCTGCTGCCTTTGCGGACCATTCGTAGGATAACTTAGATCGACTTGGAATGTCAATGGACTTGGTTTAAACTATCTCATAACGCTATTCTATGGTTTCTTATTCTTGGATTGGATGTCTGGAGCTTCCTGGCGTGAATCTTGTCCCTGACGCATACCGTTTTTGACCCACAACAACGAGGAAATTGCTTCAAAAGGACACAGGTTATGGACTATTCTAGATACTATCCCTTCCGTAGACTACATGCCGTCCTTCCGGACCTTTTATATGCCTTCCTGGCCTTCTAGAGTCCCAATTTCCAGTCTTGTCGGCACCAATCGGAATTTCAGTGGCTCCGAGCATATCAGGCAACTCCCGTGACCCGAACATTGGCACTGCTGGCTCAAAACTCATAGCAAAAACTCCCCTCCGCTGCTTCTTCTTCTCTCCCAAGTCACCAACAAACCACCAAGATGGCATCTCACATTGCCCTCCGCACCGCCACCACCACCACTCACCGCTGGGACGAAACGTCCATCACCATGGACCATGAGGGCGTCCACACCTTCCTGCGCCTCAGGCGCTTCTCCTACTGGAACAGTAGCTCTGGCCAGTTCCACCACCAAACCGTACGTTCCAAGCGAGTGATTCCCATACAAAACAGGAGGGAGTACTAATGGATATACCAGGTGGCATACTTCTTTGTCACCCACCCACTCTTTCCTGCGTCGAGGACGCGGTCGGCGTGGACAGACGATCCAACCTTCGTCGTCACGCCCGACGTGGGCCTCGACGTATGGCCTTTCTTGATGGTTCCGCCCATCTTCATTGAGCAACCCTTTTCCCCATTCTTTACTTAATTCCGACATGTAAGTACCGCTCGAAACGGCGGTTGGAATGGCTACTAATGGACATCAGACATCAATTTCTTCATTCCGACCCATCCGTAAGTTGTCACCCGTCAAGCCAATGGGAATTACTGCTAACAGTAAACAGACATCAACATCTCTTCTCTTTTCAGCAGCATTCGATACCCCTATAGTTTTATTTATTTTGTACAATTAATGTACCCAGGATGGACTTATCCTCCTGCTGTTTCTGTACTTTCCTTCTCTACTACTTTTTTGGACTGTTTGTGATTACATCTTTCTGTTCTTTGTGTTTGCTTCATATCAAAGGAGAAGATCGGACTACAAGGAAAGTTACGTACCCCATTTACTTCTGTTATTTGCAACTGCTAACTGCATATTCGGTAGCGGCGCCAACCGCGCAACGGTCGCCTTGCTGGCAGTCGCAGCTTCGGGAATTGGCAATTCGGTATCTCAAAATCAAGCACTTCCAGAGCATCACTCCATACGATGGCGCTTCAAATGGTAAGCTTCGCATGATAGTTTTCAACTCTTTATGACTTGAAAGCTAACATTGACTCAACCTCAAATTGAAGCGCTTTCGAAGAAAATCTCACTCGGTCAGCCAGTCAACCCTTGGATGATTTGTCGCGCATCAATGCAAAGGTCTTCGTTATGTCCTTTCAGCTTCAGAATTTGGCTATTCAACAAAATCTCGCCGCTAAAGCATGAAAATACGTTGCTGCGCGGAATATAACTGGCACTGGGGGAACATGACAAGAAAAATATCTCCTCGACCAGCAATTTCAGACTGTCCCTCACCGCCATTTGACACAAAACCAACAGCTTGCCATGTAATTCGGCTCCGCTTACACTGAGGAACCTTTGAAAACACCTGCAGCGTGTGCCGTGGTGCGTAATCGAAGAAGTGATGGCACAATCCAGGGATTCGAAAAAGTACTCCTTCCCACTCCCATCACAACTCACCGTGCAGAATCAAAAGCATCATATCCCACTGTCAGATGGCTTTGACTCTTGTTGCATAAGATTTGAAGCCTCGGTGCTGTTAATGACAGCGCATCCTACGTTCAGAAATCGATCCAATGTCACAGCGAGCAGCAACCGCCTACAAAGACCGGACCTCATCGCATTCATACGAGCAAACATTATTTCCTCCATCAAACAAGATATTATGCAGAGACAAAAAAGAGCTGGGATATTTCATGCTACTGCTGAGCAGCGTTGAGGTGGTCGTTGGTGATGCACGGTACTCTACCTGCAGCCTCCACGTGCCCCTTTTCCGGTCTATTTGTTACCCCTGAACGTGCATTGGTACCGTTTTCTCCAACTACAACTCTACTTTTGCAGTGGCTGATGAAATTTTCAAGAGAATTACAAGACAATTCTATTCGTTGCAAACTCTCAGGATTCATCGTTCTGGATCTTCTTGTCAAAATGGCAGCATTTTGCCCCTGAACAGCAGCGTGGACACTGATCCGCTGGATCATACACCAAAATCTGGCCTCCGATAACCGCTCACGAAGATCAAGTGGTCAAAATAGTTCCTCCTTTTTTTCTACAATTTACGAGTATGTAATTGTATAGGAGACCTTATTGGAAGTCGAAAGAACATAATTCAAGAGCATGGGAGCCCACGATTTCGAAATTGGATGGATTTGGCAAATTGGGCGTGTACTATATGTACAAAAGTTCTGAAATTTCAGCTTAACTTTGCGGCCCATGCAACAAGAATTTCTTCGGATTTTCAAACGCGACCTAACCCTTCTTGATGTCTCTGATTCGGCGAACCCCCACGGCGATCAGGAAGGACGTAAGAACTACCTATCTAAGAAGACTGCGGTCTGGCTGGGATGGCTGTTGCTTCATCTGACTGTTTTCTAGCAGTTGGCCGTTGCTAAAGCCTAGAGTTGCATGGGGAGGGCGCTCCGCAGGGTCAAATTTTGGAACCAGCAGTGACTAGCATAGCTTTCACAGCAAAAACACTTTACACTTTTTTTTTGCTAGCTATTGGTTCAATCCTGGATGGCGACAGAAGTTTGCGGCCCCTTTTTTTGCGTAAAGGAGAGGGAGATGCTCTTTTGCTACGATGGAAGAGGAGGTGTCTATATCATACATTCTCTTGGTGGAGGAGTTGTGTATTGATGGCGCTGACAAATGACTGAGTGGAGCGTATAGTTCCCCATCAATTGGAAGGTCAACAGATCGATTCCTAGCAAGGGCTGAAAGTCAAGAAATTCCTTTTTTTACGCTGAAAAGGGTATCAGGATGCTCTCTGGCCAAAAACGACGACGATGGATTTTTTGAAGACGATATCTTGGTGAAAGAGTTGTTTTCAGAGGATAGGGTCGGCGGTGATGCTTCATTGAGGCAGTTTGGTGGAGTTCGCTGTGCCCCTGAGCTTCCGGCGGTTTCATTGAGAGCAACGGAGCAGAAAGAATTGTTCGGATTTTGCATTTCCAGAGCAGGGAGATATAGGCTGGAGAAGATCTAAGTCCAGGGACTTTTCGCAACTCTATTCTACGAGGAGCACTGGTATGGATGTACGATAAGGCTGACCGAGTTCTGCTCCGTGGTATCATGAAACTATACCAGCAGCAGTCACGAATGGTATAGTATCAAGGCTTGGATCTTTGGCAGAAGCTTCAAAACCACTGGAACACTGTATCCATAAGCAATTGGGCATCTTGGAATTTGGTTTATCTGACATATGTCGGAATTGAACATACCATCATACAATCGGTAAACCACTACACGATCAACGCGATTCTAGAGGCACATTCGGTAAGAGGCAAAAACATACTGAAAGGTTTCTTTTGTTGACTTCTACAGTACTGAGGCATTTATGTTTCATGTCCAGAAGCATTTGGTGTGGCATTCAATTGGATTTTATACGGAGAACTTGCCTTGTTCTCTCGAGCGGAAGAGTCTCCAAAAGCCGCAGAGCTCATGGTGTTTTGGCCGACACACCCCCCGAAAACACGCTCCACCACCATTAAATAAATATTCGAAACGATGAGGCCCCTATAATGCCTCTTGTGAGTCTCCGAAAAATACTTTTAGAAAGTGCAGCATCTTGTGTGGGTGCTGGTGGCTCAAAAGCAGACGGTGATGCCCATTTTCGAGCACTTTTGCGCTATCACCAAAAGCTTTACGGCACCACTCCCAGCACTTATGCCTCACAACACAACTGTTTCCTGCTGAAATACTGTAGATACTACGGCAGTCAGTTGTCTAATAGCCGCTACAAAATTTTCATTACATACATTGCCAACATACATCCAGGAAACACACGCAGCCCAACAGCAATTCCACGAACACCAAACAAGGACTCTGGAATTGCACTATATGATTCAAAGTTTGGAATTTCTCTTCAAAATGTTCAGGCGGGTTAGCTCAGTTGGTAGAGCATGGCACCATTAGCGCGTTTGTTGGGTGGGTATATATCCCGGTAATATGTTTTAGCAGTATTGTCATACAGTATTGTTATACATGTTACCCGTCGAATAATACATGTTGGATAATCGCGATGGGACTGCTAGGGTCAGGAGTTCAAACCTCTTACCCGCCAAATTCTTTTTTTGCTGGTGGTTGGTGTGGTATCGTGCCTTTTTTGGGCTCGTTGGATAGCTGTGGCCTCGAATTGGTACAGCATGATTTTTTGGAGACGATCGAGGCGCTGATGGAGGCGGTAGAAGGGGTTGAAGATCTGGTTGTTGGTCTTGATGGAGTGGTAAGGGGCATCATCATCGTCGCCTGCTATTTACCTCCGCTCTCCATTTCCTCTACAACGAACGGCACATCAGCACCGCACCACACGATCACTCGAAATCACACACAATGGACAAAAACCAGAAATCCCAAGCTACTACATCATCCTCCAGTAAGAAAAGCGACCCTTTCGCAGCAACAATGGCAGCATCTCGTCAGCTCCACCAAGTCATGGGTGTTGTCACTCCTGTTGACAGAGACAAATCTGGTAAGAATTCCTCTATCAAACCACATTTCTGGAGGACGCCGAAAAGATTGAATCTCCCATCGCAGTCAATGGCTACCACAGTGTGCTTTGGTTCCCATGGATTGCGATGGGTATTTGGTGGTTTACCTGTCGAAACACTATTTTCCTCTACCAGACCATATTTCTAAACAACACCAAAAGATCGAACCCCCCATCGCATTCGATGGCTACCATAGAGTGTTATGGATCCCATTGAATGCGATGGAGATTTGACGGCTTACCCATCGAAACACGATTTTCCTCTGTCAGACCACATTTCTAAACAACACCAAAAACGTCGAAACCCGCATCGCATTCGATGGCTGGCATAGAAAGTGTCTCTATTCAATTGCTATGGCTCCCATCGAGTGCGATGGGTATTTGATGGTTTCACACAAGAGAGCAAATGGTCCATTTTTGACGTGTTGGCTCTGATTGTAGTCTTGTTTATACTGACAAATTCCAGCTGCGTCTCAATCTGCTACGACTACGAAGGGTTCAGGAGAAGGAAACAAACGAAAATTTTGAAATGATGGACAAATAGGAGAGGAATGAGAGAAATTGTCTCATTGAACTCGGCGTTTTCGTGTACAAATCTGCATTTTGACTCGGAAAAGTTGCAATTTATGCCCTCCAACGACTACGTGAAGTTCATGGCACGCTCTCATCGAGTGCGATGTCTACCATCGCAGCTTATGAAGAGCATGCTTTCTGATTCCCGTAATCACCTCTTATACCGCGAGCATCGACTCACGCCAATCTGGGTCGCTCGTAAACATGGCCAGCAGAACCAGTTTCAGCGTCAACAAAAAACACGTTGCCGTCAGTTGTCAACTCTTCATAATCGACTTCACTGCCTTTTTGAATCTTCCCTGTTTTGATCTTTTCGTCATAGGCCGCCTTCTTGAGAGGGTCCATGTATGATGTAGCTTTGGCATGATGGTCTACATAATATTTCCGCCCTTTGGGGTCGGCTCGGATTTCCCAGAATCTGTAAGGATCCGAAGCTGTCTTTCCAGTACGCTGATCCATGAAGGTCGTTTGCCTGTCACTTCCTTCACTGTTGGGACGATAGCTAATGAAGGCTGGGAGGGCGAGTTCGGGGTTGGCAAAGTGGAAGTTGGAGTTATCGTGCCAGACTGCTTCGTTGGTTGGACCAGCAACTACATTACAATGTTACTCAGGATATTCTTTTAATTCAATGTCATGTGAATTACCTTTACTTGCGGCGTCGCTTGCCATGATGAACTTGGCTATCAGAATCTGCTGATGAGGGAATGAGGAATGTTGATTGATGGTTGACGAGGCAAGAATGACCTAGCCGCCTGCGGGGCCGCACAATATAAAAGTAACGTAAAAGAGGCTGTGGAAGGATTCTGCGAAGTAACCTTGAACCCTACAAAGGTGGCTGTACCTGACTACATAAGTTATTAGATAAATTAGGCGATGGTAGTACAACAGCAAATGACTCTAATGAATTGGTTCAGTCTGCCTGCTTTGAACAGGTCGCGCGATCCAGATCTAGCCGGTTTTAATAGAAAAATATGGCATGACTGGTGGAACATATTTTGTACAAAGCATCTACAATTCCAAAGGATTCATATACCATGAATTCATTTAAAAAGAAGGACGAAGGAGTCTAGAGACAAAAGACTCATTAAGATTTAATCAGCATTCACGCAAGCAGGTAGAGTACTAAATCTAGCGAGGAGACCGAACCGATAGCTAAAACTTCCATAGCCTACATACCTTACATGCATGCTTACCAAGTATGAATGTGTGACAAGTATGATACATGCTGTTCTACGGTGAAGACCTTTTCCTACGGAGCAGCAGATAAGCCCAGAAACCAGTACCCGTGGATCATCTTTCCCAGCAGAGGAGCTGGCTACTTACCTTTGTACTACTTCATAATTTATCAAATGAGGTTGAAGGATTTTGCAATTTGCCCTTTTGGCTTTCTGGGATTCCTCCAAGAGACCTTTCTAGAGGCCCACACGGCCCACCGGATTGCTTATATTCCAGAACAGAAGAATATAAGACGAGGGCCTTTCGCAGTACAAAAAGCTCCAGAACAGTCAATACAGATTTTATCAATACGCGCTCGTTACTCTTTCTTGGTTCTATTTCATCCTCAAACTCTTATTTGAAATGCGTGCTCTTTCGATCCTCGCAGTTGCCTTAGCAGCTGTCACAGTTCAGTGCGGCTACAGACTCCAATGCACGTCGGATACATTGACGAACACATGTCAAAGAGAAGGAGCTATATGCAGTAGTGCTGGAAAGTTCGACTTGAACACGGCCCGTGATGGCTGCGACTATCCAGCCTGCAAGTGTCGCGGTATGTGCACAATCGCTCCACCCTAGCAGTAGAATTGTAAGCCCGAGCAGATATTGTGCGTTGGAAGATATCGATCGAGTAGAGCCTTGTAAAAGAGCTCCGCATGATTCTTCAACTAGCAAAGATTCTGCTACTGCAATCCTACACTGTAATGGAGCCATGGACAAATACTTCTTCGTGGTTGACAGCGTCAAGACCAGTTTGCTAACTAAAGTTTAGAAGTTACTCCTCCGCCAGCTTATGGGGCTCACGATAAGGATAAGCTTATTAAAGCGACTCAATCATCGAACATCGGCGCAAAGCCCAGCTCTGCTCAAAAGCCCACTTCTGCTCCAAAGTCAAGCGCTTCTTCGAAGCCAAGCCCTGCTCCAAAATCAAAACCGAGTCCCAGCCCGAAGAGCAACAGCAAGGGTGGAAGAAACATGGTTAAGGTCTGAAGAATCGGTGTCTGTACCAACATAGGGGTATCGAGCTTTTGTCTCTAAGAGTATTGGATGCTCAGAGCCATCAAATACTGCATGGTCGGGGCACGCGCGTGACTGACCCTTACATAAGGCCTCTCCATTACTTTGGCATTCTCTTCTTTCCTCTATTTTACGATGTTCAAAATTCCTACCGCCTTCTCCACAATAAATGGCGATTGAAGCTATCTATGATAGGGAATAGCCGATAGATAGATGGGAGCCAATAAAGCGAATTGGGAATTTTATCCAAATTATCTATCGTCACATGTTGATCCCGTTATTCTACGTATCTGTATGGCAAATAACAAGACTTGGGGCTAATAGTAAGGACGAGTAGTGCAATTGAGAAGAGCGAATAGAAGGAGGGAGATGGAGAAGGAAAAGCAGAAAGGGGTGCATGAATGTATGTCTTATCAGATAGATCTAGCTGGAGGTTAGACAGTTCCAGCTCATTCTTGTTGACAAAGTACGACCAACAACGCAGTCTGGATGCAGATGAACAGCGTATGGCTAATGAAGCAAGCAAGCCGCCACAACCTAGAGTTTCTCATTCAGTAAAAAAAAGGCGCGACAACATACTAAGTCCTCTAGAACCGCTTGATTGCCTGAAATTAAAGTCACTTATCAGACCTCATTTCGGTAGCGCAAAGCCTCCGAAGGTCACGCGAATGTGACCAGCTGAGGATTGCCCATTATTCACTTCATATGGTGAACGATAACCCATTCTGTAACCATATAATCTTTTCCTACAATCCTTAGTCCTCTTGACACAACAACAACATCAACATCATCACCGCAATCCCACAAATCAAACAACCAGAAAGCCTCGAAAGCATATCATCTCCAAAACAAAATCCTCCAAAACCAAAACCAATCAGTTACTTCTCCAATTCTCTAGTCGAGTGACGACATTGACAATCTTAGCCACTATGAAGTGTCACCTCGCCTTCACCATCGTTCTTCTGAGCGCGTTGCAATACGTTGCGACTGTCCGAGCCGATTGCCAAGGTGGCGCGAAGAGTGGCACTCAGTGGTGTCGCAGCGACCCATGGGGAATTGCCATCTGTGATGGAGACACTTGGGAGACACTTGCGATCTGTGGACAGGGATGTGACTGCGGCTACAAGGGCATTACGCCGTATTGTTCTTGTTAAACGATGATGGCAGAATGGTTCGACTCATGGCGTGGGGGAATAACTTCAATCGAGGCGGTTGCTCATTGAGACGGCCTGGACATGGACGAGGATCCAGAAAAAAGATTCAATACATGACGTTGTGAACATTGACCTTGATGCCCAAACTGCCTTTTGTGACTCCGTAACATGCCAAGTACCCTATAACGCTTAAGCAGTTCAGCAAAATCATCAAGAAGCTATCGATATATAGTCTCCATTGCATACTCAGACACGCACCTTACGCAAGAGTTAACCAGAACAAAATTATTCCCGCTGTAAAACGACCATCAGTCCCATCAGCCCCAACATCACCGTTTTCATCCAAGGATGCTCGCTCAGCATGATCGTCACGTATCCAACGCCCGGCACATAACCAATCACATTGCCAATAACATCCGTCGTTCGGTCCAGGTAGCTCTGTCCTGGCGCATAAAGCTCCGTATCGTCCGCCGCATTATTGTCGCCTTTCGTCAGCAGTCGCAATGGTTTCACCCTATTACCACCGCATTATTAGCCTCTCTCCCGTCCGAAACAAAAACCACGACTCTGGGGAAACTCACCCTCCATCAAAAGTCCGTATCACGCGATGCACAATCGGAATCTCCTTGCCCTTGACCTTGTATACCACCACATCGCCTACCGCCGTTGGATAGCCGCGGTTCCAGAGAAATAGTAGATCGCCCCGTTGGAAGGCGGGCTCCATGGAGCCGGAGAGGACGACGACGATGGGACTGGGTGAGTCGGCGATGATGCTGAGTCCTTTCCACATCATGAATGCAGTGGACATGATGAAGGCGAAGTTACTGCTATAGTTAGCTGATGTATCTGGTAGCTATGAGAGCTAGTTACAGTATTTGAACCGCATAAGAGCGTGGGGACATGCCGCCGAGCATGATTGCGGTTGTGGGTGAGCTGGAAGTCGAGGTGAGGGTTTGCGGGCGAACTGCGGCAGATTTGGGCGAATTAGGGTAGCAGACCAGTTGGCAAGTCTGTACAAGCTGAAATTGGAGCTTAATGAGCGGAATTGTTGATTCTGAAGGAAGAGCGTATTGTTGAATTTGCTGGAGCTTGAAGTTGGGATGCGTTGCGGTTGCGACGTGGTCTCAAAAAGAGCGGCACCCCTGTCCACGCTAGCTTAAGGAACTGTGGTTTAAGAAATCCTAGGGTTTTGATTGGTTGTTTATTTGGCCCAAATAAGGCTGAGCTCAGTGACAATTCCAACACTAATGCGACTTTGGTTCCCCAGATATCAAAAGTACCATTCAATATCGCGCTTTCGACATTCAAACCAGACTTTGTCTATATTCTTTGTAGCAAAAACGCCACACATCCTTTACGAACAAATCTGCCTGTATTCCCCCATAAACTCTTGCGCTTGCAATACCAATCGCCAGTGTTGCAGTCCACGGCACCTCTTCACGTCTGAACTGGGGGATCAACTCAACCTCTAGAAAGGCTCGGCCTTCTCCCACATTCTCTAAAAATGAATGAGCGTGCAGGAGATGAGATAATTCCTGCGCATATTGTAAAGATTGTACCAATAACTCAGAACCGTCCGAAAAGTCTGGATCAGTTCAACCAAAAAACTCAACCTTCTCCCAGGTAAATTTCCAGGCCTTAAAAGCCCACTTCCAATTTGCAAACTGCTCTTTCCATTCTTTCCACCTTCCACTTCTCTTGCTCGTTTTGGAACAACAATCCTCGCCTGCGCATTTGCTAAATCTGACCATCCCTTTCCCAGCCTCAAAGACCTACCACAAAAGCCTATTCCCAACACCTCAACAAACATGATCAATCTACCCAAATTGGCAGCAATCGCAGGATTAACACCAGTTATCAGTGATCCAGCATTAATATGGCCGTTCCGCGCAAGAGAAACAAAACCCCAGGACGATGCAGCAAGCGCTCCTCCCAACACCACCGATAACCACAAGATCACGGTTGGATACTCCTGGAAACAAGGTCCCCTACCTGCCCCTCCCATCTCCGGTATCGACCCAAGTCCCCTAACTCACAACCCTCCCAAATCCATGAGCCCGAAAGCTATCGAATCGGCCACGCAAAACTACCCCTTTCAGCAAGCCCTGCCCGATGACCTCCACAGAGCCAAGCGCAAGAACGAGGAGGACCATGTCTCGGGCGATACGGTGAACGAGCCTGCTCCTTTAAACCGCCAGTTTGAACTTTCTCGGCAGCAGCGTCTTCACCACGAACAACGGGCAAGTCAATATGCCGACGCTACCAGCAAGGAAGTTAGTGGTCCGCGCCTGCCTGGCCAGCGTGTCTTTCATCCGCTGCTGCGGCCAGGGATGAAAATAGAAGTTGAGACCACCTTTACGGCTCCTGGTGGGAAGGCGCCAGTGACTATGCGTAGTATGATTGACGCTTCGGCACCGCCGCCGAAGAAGAGGAGGAAGAAGGGGTCTGGATTGCCCGAGTGGGAGAAGGGTCTTGATAAGCCGCTGAAGGCTCTTGAGCCAGAACTGGAGGATATGTATGACGACTTCTTTGATGCGGAAGGTGCTCAAGAAGAAGAAGATGAAGAAGAAGACGAGGAAAAAGAGGAAGCAGAGGAAGAAGAGGAAGAGGATGAACATGCCATTTTTCAAAGATATGAACTCGGGGTATTTCCTTCCAAAAAGTCCGGCCAACCGTCCAATCCTAGTGCTGTTAACGGAAAGGAGGATCAGAACGGCCACACTGCTCCTGAAATGGCCCGAATTGACACGCATCAGAAATGCTCAAAAGATGATGACGACCACGATCAAATGGGGAAAGAACTGTAACTGCAAATAAGTTGCACATGTATAATTGCAGATACCGAACGTACAAATGATAACCCTTTCCAATCCTGATTACACAACGCCTGTACTATGCTGTTCCAATAAGGTGCTAATTACGATGCGCCAACTGCCTTGTCTTCCACTGCCGTTCCGCTAGTGGATGTATCAGTCTTGATGTTCTCTGACGAGTTCTTGGCGGCCAACTGCCACGCTGGAATAGCGGCCTTGCCTGTGCCGAAGCGTGGAAAGGAACTTGATGCTGCGGCTGGCGAGGCTGGCTTTTCTGGTTGCTTGGCCGAATCAGCGCCAGTCGCGGCGTCTACTGTGGTGGGTTGAGCGACACTTGGTGTTTCGGTGGTTGGTGAAGATACGCCGTTGGTGGAGGAAGCTGTGCCATTGGTCGGTGTGGATTGGGTAGCTGAGTTTCCTTGTGATGGTGTTGGGCGGTGATATGAGTTTGCGCTGGTGGTTGGGCCCATTCGATTACCCATGAGCGTCTTCAAGCTCTTCAACTCGTTGGTCAACTCGCGAAGGCGCGTTTCTGTAGCGCTCTTCTCGGATTCAAGGGCTTTCGGTATCAAGTCGCGCAGCATGCGGATCTCGTCAGTGTTCCGTCTTGCGTCATCTTCGCGTTTACGATCTGAGTCTTTGAGCGATGCGATAACGGCTTCTAATTCCGATAGGGCGCCATCGAGTCTGGATGTACGAGCCTCTTCAGCCTCTTTCAACGCTTTGGTATCTGTTTCTAATGAATCAAGTAATCCGAAAGCTTTTGTGAACGACTCGTCTATCGACTCCTTATCTTGCGTAAGTTGTGGTGGTGTTGGTGGTTTTATCATCGGGAGGATATATCGCTACAACCATTAACCAAGTCCAGCAATTCCATCGAATACCACATACCTTTGCGGTCACATAAAGACCAAATCCTACACCACCCATGACAGTCGCCATTATGAACCAATCCCTCCAGTCTCGTCTTGGAATCCTTGAGAATATTAGTGTTCCTATCGCATCACAATATAGCCATGTACGCACTCTGGTGGCGGTTGTTGCCAGTATCCCGGATATGGCCCATAACCCGGCGGCGGCGCCTGTTGTTGCCCGGTATACGCATAATTCTGCTGCTGTACAGGCGCATTGCTCGGGGGAGCATTTGGTCCACCGGCTCGAGCTAGCGCGACATTGACCTCATCCTTGGTCAGGTTCTTAGACTCCAAGAATGCGATGCGCTTGTCGAGCGGCGCGCTGGCAACGCTAGGATCTTGGAGAACTACATCGCGAAAGGCTATCAGTATGCGAGGCCGGACTCGTGTGAAGGGAACTATGCTAACATGAGACCTACGCAGGCAAAAAAATTAGCATTTGCAAGGCGAACCTTTGGGGGAGGAGGGTGGACTTGCAGCTGAGTTTACCAGATCTTCGCGCACCATGGTCGTGATCAGTGAGCCTCCAGCGAGGCCACGATGTATTGGAGATGTCCTAGGTGATAAAAGCGAGATCAAAAGCTTGTGGGATGTACTTTAGAGGGCAGAATTGGAGATGGGGTTGGAAGTTCAGAAGCAAAGGTGGTTGGCCTCGGCAAGTGCCCGGGATCCTTGTAAATTGAGGCGGCTATCAAATTCCAGCCTACCATTATTAAAACAGCTTGGCACTGACTTTACACCAATTATGTACAGGATTCCGCATCCATCTAGCCATAAGTAACATGCTGAGCTAATCATACTACTTTTCCACTCCTTTCGGACGTGTTATCATTTTATCAACTCCAACTTCATCTTCATCACCGGTCAATGCTTCAAGGTTCTCATGCACGTCGCTGGTTTTTTGAAAGACATTGTACAACAATCAGCCGTAGAGGCGCTCAATCATCTTCTCGGCTTTCTATATACATGTACTGGTCCTCGTCATCGTCGCCTTCGTCATCATGAGAACACTCATGAAATGAAGTCTCAAGATAACCCTCATTATTCTCTGCATCTGTTCCCACATACCCTGTGTCATAGCTTGATTCACTGTCCACCTCCCAGCTCTCACACTCTACCACTTCGAGGCACTCCTCACAGAGTTCAAAGCCATCCACCCTGTCCTTATCGTAGCATCTTCTGCATGGATTGTTTAGGTGCAAGTCGCATCGCGCCTCTCTTGAGATGTGATAGCGATGGTCGATCTTTTTTGAACCACATTGCTCACCAGCGTTTGGTGACACAGCGTGTTCCGGGTACAGAAATTCACACCTATGGAAACAGCAGTATTCAGTGCGACCATCTTCCTGGAATCCAGCGCAATGGCTTCGAGCAGTTGATCGACAGTAGTGGTCCTCACAACAGAGTTCGCCTTCCTCTGTGCTCTTTCGACAACCTTCGGTTTGACACCTAGCCATGGGTCTTGGCAATACTAAGCGTTCAAGGCAATCTATGTTTGATGCAATTGTATTGTATAAGTTAGCAAGTTGTTGTCAAGCTTGATGCTCAACTATAAAAACGGAGAGTAATTAATGATGTTCGTAGTATGAAGAGGTAGTGAGACACGGAAATATCTGCCTGCTTGTTATATATACTAGTGCTAACACTTAGAGAATGAGCAGTATCGGGCAGCAAACGATTCAACTGAGGGGTTCCAAGCAGTTCAAGATGATGACAATAGTAATGTAGCAATGGCGCACCTACTCATGCCTTCAGCCTGATGCAACTTGGTCTGTGGAGCCGTTGGTAGACCAGCAAAGGCGCGCATCCCATCTTTTGAACAGCAGAGCAGTGACAACCTTAGACTCATGTTTTACAAAAGAAGTCTTTCATGCCCAGGGTCCGACGAGAATTGGAGCAGCGCATCCCTAGATGCAGGTTATGTGTACCAAACTCAGGGTTATGGGAGTGATTGCGATAAAGTATCCATCTCTGCAAAAAAGGTCATTGTGCGAATCAGTCACAATGCCCATCAAGATGACTTCAAGTTGTTTCATGAGAGCACCCTTGGGCGGTCTAGAGTGGTTAGATACCCTCGTACTACTTGCGGACGCTTAGCCTCTTCTCTGTTATGTTCTGGAGCCACATATTCATTGTTATGCGACAAAGACTAAAGAAGATGAACATCTCGACCTGAGCGGAACGTACACTAGTTTACTTAAGATTGAACATACACATCGTCTCAAACAAGATCGATACATATGTTCGCATTGATTATCCCTTTCGAACGTCCATGGCTCTTCCAAAAGTCCTCGATCCCTGACAAATTTGTTTGCTACAACTCTTTTGACAAGATGTATCTTCATGTAACTTTCATCAATATTTCCCTCAGTTATGATTTGGTGACTCTTCCTACGCTAGTCATTCGCAAAGATGGCAAAGCCGTCCTTCCCCTCGAAAAAGATATCGATTTGTCAGAACCAAGCGACACTTGCAAACATAAGAAGTTGTGTTTCACTCGTTCCGACCGTCCTGAAGGCTGCCCATGTGGACGGTTACTCTGGTTTCCTGTGACGACTTATCATTGAAGATTTGCTGCAAATTTAGCCTGAGGTAAACAAGTAGAATGGTTTTCTTTCCTGAACCTCATAATATGCGTCTACGCGCAATCACTGATTCCCATACCCACCGGTTTCGCAAAATCAAAATCTTTCCTTACATATCTACCAGAGCCTTCCATTCCAGAACCTCATGCTGATCTCGCCAAAGGGTTGCCAGAAACTTTTTTTGTGTCGAAACATGTCACCTCAGCCTGCCATGCTCACTGTCTCCAGTACCATAAGATAGTTGACCTAGAGGTGACCTAGAGATACCTGATTTGTAGGTTTCTACCAATATCAAGAAACTACCGGGCCTGCGAAGGTAGATTTGAGGATCGTTGAGGTAAGTACCTAGACAGTTTGTCAGTCGCTATCATGCTTAGGTTCACTGCTGCAACCTCGACCTCGAATTTGGATATTCAGTGCTGTCCATCTCTTAGAATCTCCAGTCTCCTTACCCACCACAGTTGGCCTTGGCTCCTGTCTGCCAACAACTTCAATGTTGTCAGTGGACCTTTACGGGAACCTTTTTTATCGTGACAGCCACCTCAAAGCAACGCCTAGCTGAATTTCTCGAACCTCATTACAGGCTGCAGTTCTCGCCTCGCTCGGATTGCTTAAGTGACTTTCCGCAATTCGAGACTACCTCAACATGGTAGGTGTTTACCTGAAGTGACAAGCGCAGACCGGTGGACAAGTTACTTGCTGTCTCCAACCTCCAGCCTTTCCTTATCCAACTACTACTTAATCTCCTCACCTTTTGCCCCGTGCTCCACACTCCTCCAACACCCTTGAGCTGCCCGACTTGACAATCCGAATAATCTTTGGTTGTGTTGCGCAGTCCCCCTTCATATTTTTGTATTCTGCTACCCGAATACTTCTCACGCTCCTACTCTGTATTGACCCCAAACCTGGCCTTATTCACGTCCGTCCTACTTGCTTAAAGGGTGGAATTTCTTGAACCTGCAAAATTATGGCTAGAAAGGTACCTATTATTCTATGGGCCCGGCTTCAATCACTAACATTGACACAGCGGGCTTCCAGCAACTGTTCGAGCGACGAAGACTTCCAGCCGGATTCGAAGCGGCAGAAAGCTTCCAAAGCAAAAGCTGTCAAAGCCAAATCCTCCAAGCGCAATGATTCAGGAACGTCGGCTACCAAAGAAGGTGCCGTAGCAGCATCAGCGACACCTAGTCCACCACCAAAATCTTCCCACTTCAACTTCGCGGCCCTTCCCAACGAGATCAAAGATCTGGTCTTAGATCAGTGCGATGGGAAAATGATTCGCGATCTTCGAAACACGAGCAAGACAGTCCGCAATTATGTTGACGACTATTGCATTGAACAACGAGTCTATTACCTGGACTTTGATTGGTGGCATCCAAAATTGCAGTATATTGTTCGCCGGGACACGAATGACATTGTGCTAAAGTATACGGCCAAAGGCGTAAGAAAAGCGACTGGTCGGATTATACGAGCACTTGAAGAAAACACACGTCCAAAGGGCCCATCTGACCTAAAGTACTTGTCCACAGTTAAAGTGGTCTCTATACAGTATCTCAAGCGTCACATTACAATAGAGTTGGACAATTGGACCGGCCATATTTGCCAATTGCCCAAAGGTCATTCTTGCTTGACGATTACGAGCTTCCCTTGTTTGCTGAAACGTTGGTGTCCAAACTTGGAAGGCATCTGGAATCGGGATAAATACTACAAAGTTGACTTCAATGCTTCGGGCGACGCAAAATGTTTCGTTCTGGTTCCAGATCCGCCAAACAAGATCACGCAGATGATTCTCAAGCCTATGGTGATGTTGCCAGAACTATCTGGTCCTTTGGCAATCATGCGGCATTGGCACACACGTCATCATCTGGCCAAGGCTGCTCGCCAGGATTACGATGAAAAGGATGACTATGTCACCAACTCAGGTCTCCAACCGCGCGCATTGAAAAAGCACGTTGGGGAGCTTGAAGAGATCCGAGTTCGAAGAAACAAGGTTGTGAAATGGGAAGACGACTTGAAGCAAGAACTGCATCGAACTATGGGCCTAGAGTATTCCGAGAAGTTCGTGCGTTTCGCTTTAAGGCTTGAGAGACAATTGGAAGACGCAATTATCATCCCGTTGTCCAGGGACGAAATTCGCCGTTTTGAATATTCCGCCGCCAAGGAATTTCTATGTCAGCATAATATTGCATGGGGAGACTGTCCTTGGCCTGATGGAAAATACTTTTTGCGGGGCGATTATCGCACAGGCCGAAATCTCCCTACTGCTCGCGCATTGTTGGATATGGTGCGTGAGAGCAGCGATTATGCCGCGATCGTCACCAAGGAGTTCGCCTATTATTTCGATAAGTCGCTGGGACGATGGAAGACGAAAGACAAATACTCTGTGAGTCCATGGGCAAAGCAGCTTGGGATTGTACTGGAGGACTAAGTCGAGGCCGAAATTTGCTCTCATCAAGACCGAGTAGAGGCATGGAAAGGTTAATCGCTACGGTACATGAGCAGGTGTATATAGCATAGGACGCTCAAGAATTCCAGCGGTAGATTTCTATTGCCTTTCACTGGTAGAATTCTCAGTGACTTCATTGTTCTGATCATTTAGCTCCAATATAATTTGCCGCAAACTGCATGGACACCGTATACCCAAATGTCCCTAACCCGGCAACAACACCGACAGCAATATCGCTCAAATAGCTGTGATGCCTGAAAGGCTCCCGCTTATGTACATTTGAAATGTGGATTTCAACAAATGGGATCTCCACGCCACTGAGTGCGTCGCGAATCGCTACACTGGTATGTGTATAAGCTCCCGCGTTGATAATGATGAAATCAACCTTTTTTCTAGCCTCGTGTATACGGTCAACGATTGCACCCTCATGATTTGATTGAAAGGTAGATAATGTAAGAGACAGCTGGTCTGCTTGTTTGTGTGCCTCTGACTCTATATCAGCTAGAGTGGTTGTCCCATAGATTTCGGGCTGTCGAGTGCCGAGTAGGTTGAGATTAGGGCCATTGATGAGAAGTATTGAGGGAGGCATTTTTCAAATTTTGTGTGGTCCTCCAAAGGGGTGAAATTAGACTTGAAGATAATGTCAGTTGTCAAAATCTTTCCTTATGACTAGAGAAGTAGAAACGGAGGACAGCATAAAATCGTAGCCTCTTGTCGACTTTGATCCTAACGCATCCCATCTGCACCAAGCCCTGCGGACAAGGTCCAGCTCCGTTGCATATGCAAGTCAAGAAACTGTGGATCCCTTGAATAAGTTGGCCGTGGATAGCCGCCTAGATGATCTTCGACTATCACGACGTCAGGATTGAGTAGGAGGCAACAATCTCAAGCGGCCTAAATGAGAGCGACGTTCCGCTATCGGAAGACACATTTGAAAAGACAAGTTAGAGAATTTGGCTGGCGTTAACGAAGTAGTTCTCGCGGAATTTTCGAACACCAAATCCTTGCAGTAAACATCATAACCTTGCTATATGCATCACTGCCATACTGTATAAGATTCTCAAGAATAGAAGTCCCCAGCAGAAATGAGCCTTGAAGAAGGAGAGTCCCTAGACAGAATATATGAGTTTGCGGTTCAACTGGGCAAAGATGCTGGCGCACGTCTCCTCACAGCTGCTACCAGAATGGCAAGCGGTATGGAGCGTTCCGCGGCCAAGCACAAAGCGAATGCTGTAGATCTTGTCACGGAGACTGATAAAGTTATGTCCTCAAACCCATATTCCTGAGGTTTTGACTAACAACCTGATAGATATCGAGTCATTCATCAAAGAAAAGATCGCAAAAACGTTCCCCACCCACAAATTCATTGGAGAGGAAAGCTATTCCGAAGGATCCTCGAGAGAATACCAGATTGGCGACGAGCCAACTTGGTGCATTGATCCTCTTGACGGAACGGTGAATTTCTGTCATCTGTTTCCGATGTTCTGTGTCTCCATTGGCTTCATACTGCGAGGGAAACCGACAATAGGGGTAATATATGCGCCGATGATAAATCAATTATTCTCTGCATGTGTCGGAAAGGGGGCCTGGCTGAACGAATCTCAACGCCTTCCGCTTATGAGAGAGCCTATACCAGAACTGCCGAAGAACGCTCCCGGTGGCTGTATATTTTCCTGTGAGTTTGGAAAACAGCGCAAGGATGGTCCAAATTCCAATTTTAGGAAGAAGATTGAGAGCTTTGTGAGCATAGCTTCGGACAAAAGGGAAACAGAGAAAGAAGGCGGTATGGCTCACGGAGTAAGATGTCTTGGAAGGTTGTATATTTCCTTTGTATATGTGACACTCGCTAATCAAGTCAATAGTGCCGCCATGGATCTTGCATATACTGCACTTGGCGCATTCGACATATGGTGGGAAGGTGGATGTTGGGAATGGTAAGCTTTCACCCAGAAGTGTCTAGACCACGATTGACTGTTGTTTAGGGATGTGGCTGCAGGTATCTGCATACTTCAAGAGGCTGGTGGTCTAGTAACCACAGGCACTCCCCCAGGGAATGATCTCAATATTGAAATAAGTGAGGTTGGTCTAGGCAGTAGGATGTACTTGGCGATTCGGTAAGTTTGTGGATTTCAGTCGTGAGCTAGGCTAATCAAATCTAGTCCAGCTGGCCCTTCAGAAGAGGAGACCGGATCGGAAGGTCAAGAGCGAGTTGTGAAAGCAATTTGGAAGCTAGTAAACACGCTGGATTATCCTCGACAATGAAATAGCTGAGCCAGAAATATATAAAGCTGCAACTAATGACACGGCATCAAAAACGAAGCTTATAATAGAATATCAATGGGTTGTATATATGCTCTCCCGCTCATCGGTCATACTAATCTTGTGCTATCAAAAAACCTCAGTGTCGCGATTGTTTGAGCTGCTCATGAATCACTGCCTTCACCTTTTCTACTGGCAATTCAGCCAGCGATTTCCCTGTCCATAGCTTTTGCTAAACTTTACTGTCAGTAATCGTTTTGGTGAAGCTCTAATTTTACGTCTACTGACCTGTTCAATGCCTTGATATATCATAGCTTCCGTACCAAGGATCACTTGCCATCCACTCTTTTCTGCAATAGCTCCTAGCTCTGTCCATGGGCTTGGATGGTAGCACATCTCTAAAATGGCGCCTTTTTGTTCTTTATTGAGCATAGCTTCAATCACACTCCGAGCCCGGATTTCTTCGGGTGTTGTGGGTGGAAAATCTGGAATGCAGCTGACGATAGCACCTGGTGCTGCTAGTTCTTGCGCTTGCTCCACAGTCTCGACATGTATCAGATTCTGGCCAAACCCGATGGATTGACATTCTTGTATCACTTGGTCGACCTCGTCTTTAAATCTGTTGACGATATAGACCGGTTTGCAGTTCATCATGCGTCGTAGGGCATAGACTGCAGACCTAGCCGCGCCTCCGCTGCCAATCACTAAACCTGGTTTACCATCTAGAAGCGATCGATCACTAACATTTTGATAGAATGACTCTCGAATACCAAAGACATCAGTGTTAGTGCCGATATATTTTCTTCTTCCCTGCTCTTCCCGAATGATGATGGTGTTCACCGCTCCCACCTCTCGACCTTCATCTGTGAGGCCATCAAGATGATCCATAATGGCAACTTTGTGAGGCATAGTCACCGCAGATCCTACTGTCGAGGTTAAAAGCATGATCCAGCCGTAAAAATATATATACACTTACCATAGCATTTCGGATTGCGAATGAATTCCAAAAACTCATGAATGCTCTTGCTTTCCAGGAAAGTGAACTTCCAAGGAATACCAAGGTCATCATAAGATGTTTGGTGAAATAGTGGTGACAATGAATGCGCTATAGGAAAGCCGAATAAGCATCCAACTCCTTCGGCTTCAACAGAGTGCGGCATTTTGTTTTCTTTGAAGTGATGTGTATGACAAGAGTTGTGATGCTTGAAGAATAATGTGATTCGGCCAAGAAACAGACTAAACGAGACTACTAGAATGATGAGAGATAAGTTGAATTCAAACTCTTTGATCAACTTCGATGTTCTTTCCGGAGCTAGGCGAGAGTGACGAGCCCTGGAAATGCCCCCCGGAAAGAGCAATAGAGCTTCCTTTTGCTCTGCTCTCTGATTGATCAAGGAGCCCAGGCACAGATCCGAAATCGCAGCGGAATGTTCCGCACTCGTGGCGCTCTTTGACGTGCACACGATGGCGACTGGGGTCATTATCCGATCATCGATCCAAAGCGGAGGTGAAGGCGAAGAACATGGATTTGGGAAGATGAGGAAGATCGCGACTTCGTTTCCTTCGCTCTGATTCGCCATGAATTACTTCTATAAGCGATCAGGCGAGCTGCACGCTTTGAGCGATCACCAATTTTCTTGGATCCGAAATATGTACCTGTACATGTGCTTTATATATTTATCCGGTCCAAAGAAAGTCTAATTGTTACTTGCCTAGGGAGGCTTTTCGCGAATTCAGTTCAGTCAGTGCAAATGTTTTGTCTTGTACCTCAGCTATATACGATCACAATCAGATAGATAGTAAACTTATGGATACTGTCGATAAACAAAGCCGATTTCAAAAACCATTCGAGCTCTGTAATTACAGTCACAAGTGTTGATGCCATTGCAAAGATACTGTACTTATAAGTGTGGCTCAAAGCATCCATAATATGTCTTTAGGATGCAAAGATAGTGTTGGTATAGTACATGTAGAAATGCCGACTAGTTTCCCCGCAGAGCATCCAGACATCTGCTGTTTTTGCTTTCGTCATGCTGCTCCGCATACAAACTGGGGATTGAGTCAGTAGTGCGGAGGGAGCACCCGCTCTAGCCCTGTCTTCCTTGTTTCCGACAAACCCTTCGTTGGTTTAAAACGATTCTGATTGGAAGTTACGTGGCGGCTCCACGTGTGGATCTAGACTTTGCTTCAAAGCTACTGAGCTCTGCAGACAAACTTCCCCATGGGGATGACATGAAGAGAGACAATGGAGTGCATTAAGGTGGTTGATCGACCAAGGAATACTACACCAAGTATTAATATCCCCAGTCGCACCCTCGTTCGTGCTCCTTTCGATCACCAAATCATTTTCAATTTCTTTCCATACACAACATCAACATGGGTCTCATGACTTTGGTTGAAGACAGGCCTACGCCTAAGGCTGTCTACAACTGGAGAGTGTATGCTTGTGCTGCTGTAGCATCTTTTGCATCTTGCCTTATTGGCTATGACTCGGCCTTCATTGGCACGACTCTGGCCCTACCATCCTTCACCAAAGAATTCAAGTTTGCGGAATTGAGCAAAGACCAACTAGCGTTGGTCAAATCCAATATCGTATCGGTTTACCAAGCTGGTGCCTTCTGGGGTGCATTGTTTGCCTACGTCGTCAACTACTTCTGGGGAAGAAAATGGAGTTTGGTACTCTGGGCACTGATTGTTGTAGTTGGTGCTGGCATGAATCTTGGAGCAACCGGTGAGCGCGGCTTAGGACTGATTATTGGTGGCCGCGTTCTTGCTGGCATTGGCATTGGAGGAGCTTCGATGGTCGTGCCCATCTACATCTCAGAACTGGCACCTCCCGCGATTCGTGGTCGACTTGTTGGTATTTACGAGCTTGGTTGGCAGATGGGAGGCCTTGTTGGATTCTGGTATGTCTTATATGATTCGTTTGCTACAGCGATACTAACATTGATAGGATCAATTATGGACTCACAAAAACTATGGCTCCAAGTCATCGCCAATGGATCATTCCCTTCGCCGTTCAACTCATTCCCGCTGGATTGCTATTCATCGGCGCCTTTTGGCTGAAAGAATCACCTCGATTTCTGCTAGCAAAAGGTAGAAGACAACAAGCGCTTGATAATCTTTGTTGGATTCGAAATCTACCTGCTGATGACTTGTATATTGTCGAGGAGGTGGCTTTCATAGAAGCAGCACTTGATGAACAACGCCGCGTCATTGGAGCTGGATTCTGGAAGCCTTTCCAAGCAGTCGCCAGAGACCGCATGACACAATGGCGATTTTTCTTAGGGGGAATGCTTTTTCTTTGGCAGAACGGTTCGGGTATCAACGCCATCAACGTAAGTGAACTAATTCTTTACTCTTTTTGTTGGGAATACAACTGACAGTCTATAGTACTACTCTCCAACCGTATTTGCCTCTATTGGTATTACCGGAACGAGCACTAGCTTCTTGACCACAGGCATTTTTGGTGTAGTCAAAACCACTCTGACTTTCGTCTGGTTGTTGTTCCTCATCGATAAACTTGGTCGCCGCAAGCTCTTAATGGGTGGCGCATTGGGTGGCAGTCTTTGCATGTGGTGGATCGGTAAGATCTCTCAAAGAACTGATCTGAGTGCTTTAGCTAACGATTTCCCTAGGAGCATACATTAAGATTGCTGGAACCAAGCCATCTAGTTCTGGTCATCTGAGCTCCGGTGGCACTGCTACAGTATTCTTTTTCTACCTCTGGACTGCATTTTATACTCCAACCTGGAATGGCACTCCCTGGGTTCTTAATTCGGAGATGTATGATCAAAGTATCAGACCTCTCGGACAAGCCTGGGCATCTGCGAACAACTGGTTCTGGAACTTCATCATCTCGAGATTCACGCCACAAATGTTCAACTCCATGGGCTATGGCGTTTACTTCTTATTCTCTAGTTTGATGATTCTTTCCATCCCCTTTGTCTACTTCCTCATTCCAGAGACTAAGTCGATACCACTTGAGGCTATGGACAGACTCTTCGCTGTGAAACCAGCTAGCAAGGCTAACAAGGTTGTTCTGGATGAATTGAGGGATCAAGAAGCTGAATTTAGAGCTGATGCAAAAGATGCCGATTTGAGGGTTAAGAGCAACATGAAGGCTGAGTACAGAGAATCTGTATAGACCCAAAGATGGAAGAGGGAACTCTTGACTGGGTGATTGACACGATTAACGGACACATGTACTAGAACTTGTTATGGATTAGCGATTGTTCCTTTCCTTCTGTTTATCGATTTCGACAAGAGAAATATAGCTCTATGAAAGCACTACTACAAGTACAAATAACAATAATTAACCACCATCATGCTTTTGTTTCTTGTTTTTGCTTTGAGCAGCAAGGTATCAATCTCAAGACACTTCCTCCTCCCCAGCAGTGCCTCTCAAATATTGCTTTTTGGAGAAATACTTCAGCAAAATACTCCTTAGTGATATGAAGCCAGTGCACGAGCATGGATGTGGTACAGTCCCACTGTCCCATACACGTCATTGCTATGCTACCATTTTTCTGGGGAAAAGATGCTAATGTTGCCGGGACACGATATGATGTCTACGAATCTGAAAGTATCCTAGATGAGGGTCATCGCAGCCCTCAACAAGGATGGACAGCAAAGATCGGATTCAGTAGGAGGACGCCGGTTAAGTTCTTATCCGGCCTTGAGCCTGGGCTTCTGTTTCCCCAAAGTAGGTGCTCAGCCGCCTCGTAGTTTACGCAAAGCTACGGCACCTTCCCGCGATGATGCATCTTTAGGTCCATAAAGCGTGAAATATAGAGCATATCGTGCATATCATTTAAAGTTACGTGCATTAGACCGCATCCAATTCGGTGGTAGAGCCCAGGACAGCGGCTAATACCGGATTTATTTACAATCTTTATCCTGACGTCTTGAAGTCCATGTTTATCTAAACTAATTTACTACTTTTTCTCCCCTCAAAGTGGCATAAAAATCGGTAGTTGATGCTGTTGCTGTTGCCGTTGCCGATAACTCTCATGTCTTCGCGGAACGCGTTCCGTGCCCTGTATCCGATGTGACGTCTCAGCCTTGCCATATGATCTCCCAAGCAAACTCGCCCGAAACCCCGTTACACAGTACGAGGCTCTATTATTCACCTGCAATGCTTGGAGAGCAATAACCCGGGCATAGTCGTGGAGAACCGAAGACAGCCTTATCTACGGTAAACAAGTCGGCATTTTCAACGCTTCATCAGAGTGCACCAGATCTCCCCAAATCCATTTACATCTTTCCGAATCGTACTTCGAAACTCATTTCATCTTGCCACTAGATCCTAACACTCTGTCATCGGCTATCAAAATGCGTCACACTGCTGCCATCTCCTCAATGTCGCTTGGGAGAGCCTGGCTTCATGATCTCCCTCACAAGCTAGACCAAGCCAAGAGATACGGCCTCAAAGGCATCGAACTATTCTACGAAGACCTCGAGTATGTGGCCAAAGATTTCCCAGGCGAAACAAAAGATTCCAGCCTCATAGCTGCTTCCAGACATGTTCGGACTCTCTGCGATCAACGAGGCCTGGAGATCATATGTCTTCAACCATTCATGCACTACGAAGGATTGCGCGACAGAGCCCACCATCAGCAAAGAGTAGCGGAGATGAAGCTCTGGCTCAAACTGGCCAATATCCTCGGAACTCAACTCATTCTCATACCCTCATCATTCCTGCCGGAGGATGAGATTACTGATGATTTGGATGTCATTGTTGCTGACCTGCGAGAAGTTGCTGAGCTAGGACTTGCAGAGTCACCGCCTATTCGGTTTGCATACGAAGCTCTATGCTGGGGAACATATATCAACACCTGGGAACAATCGTGGGATATCGTCACAAAGGTTGAAATGCCCAACTTTGGCATTTGCATCGACACGTTTAATATTGCTGGACGGGTGTACGCAGATCCAGCATCCACATCTGGGACAACGCAAAACGCCGACGTCGATTCAATGATGTCTACACAAAGACTAAGAAACACATTAGACGTACGAAAAGTATTTCTGGTACAACTCGTCGACGCGGCGAGACTGAAGACACCCATGGGTCCGGGGCATGAGGAATACAACCCATCGCAAAAAGCGCGGATGAGTTGGTCCAGAGGCCACAGATTATTCTACGGGGAACAGCAGCTTGGTGGTTATCTACCGGTTCTTGATATACTTAAGGCTGTGTTAGATCTGGGATATGAGGGGTGGATCAGCGCTGAACTGTTCAATAATCTCATGTCCAATCCCGCGCCAGAAGTGCCGCAGACTTTGGCAAAACGAGCAGCTATATCGTGGCAAAAGCTACTCAAAGATCTTGGCGCGAGAAGTCCACAAGCCGAGACAAGGCTATAGCTTTGCCAGGCAATAGACCTTTCATTTGTACATTATAAAGATTTGTGAGAATGAACTATATAAGAAATCCACCTCACTGAGCAAATCCCAAGCGCTTGAGTAGAGTCAAGTTGCATTTTGTCCGAAATGACTATCTCATCTCGATGCTGATTTGCTAAAACTAGATGATAGCCGTGGTGAGTCTTGTCTCTCCCTTGATTGTGACTTGAAACCCCTGGTTCAACATTCCTAGAACTGAGCATATCAACAGCATATTGAGCGGGTGTGACAGAGGTGAAAACCATGCCGCAAAGACCACACAACACTCCTTCATCAAAATGTTTGCATCCTGCGGTCAATAAATCGATACACTCTCCTCACGCCTTCACTCTATTCCTTAACAAACTCATTTCACGACTCGTCGTGTTTTCTTCGTAGTTGGTGCCATGACTGAACCCGAAGCATCCACTTGGAGGCCGTGGAGCTTAGCCCATGGAACCACAGAGTGCTTTTCTCGAGTTTTCCAGCAATAGTTCTCTTGATCAAAGCGATAGGATGATTCCTCGTACATCTTGAAAGCTTTGTGGCCTCCCTCACGAACCATGTTCAGCAACGCACGAGCTGTGGGATGGAGAAAAACCGTTATTCCTCCCTCTCGAGATAGACGAACAGACTGAGCATACTCCCAAGTATCCTGATGACAAGTAAAAACCAAGATATCAAGATCCCTCAGGATATTGACATCCTTGGGGTAGTAAGAAAGTATCATCAAATCTTCTAGCTGCTTCTGAAGCTTGAGAGCAAATCGAACATATTGTTCAGAGTTTTCCAGACCCATAGCCCGCCGAAGATCTTCTTCGACATTGGATACCGACTTTTGTCGGCGGTCTTGTGCGACTTTCAGCCGATCCAATTTTTCCCTATGTCGTCGTAAAGTACGAATTTTGAAGTTCTGCGAGGAGAGCCAGGTACTTTTCTTCTCGTGTTGTAGGTTAGCCACCCGACTCAATTGATGGCAAGAGTGCCAATGCCGAATCATTGACAGAGGACCAGACACTGTCGGCAATAGCAATCGTTCTTTGCTTTTCATCTGTGCAATCTTCTCTGGTAATGACGCTCCCACCCACTTGAAAACCTTCTCCTCGCCCGAAGCGTTCAGGTTGACGATGTAGTAGCGGTCACCGTTCCAGACACCTTCTAAATTTGGAAATAAGCGTTTCAGCATGCAAGGCAAATTTGAGGTTTTCAGACAAGAGTGACCATACATATTCTGGCAAGCATGAGTTGGACATAACGACAGATCCAGATGGAGGACGACCGGTATGGATATGAACCGTACTCCAGGAAGAAAAGAAGGATCCACTGGGTCTGGTAGCTTTGCGTCCCGAACGATCTCGTTCAGACGATATTCAGAATTAGCCAAGAGATTACCTTGGGAACTGAACTTTAGCCCCAAGTCATCATGACAGTCTTCTGTCATACTGCGACGTTGCCAATCGAGATAGCAAGAATGGATCTCGAAGACCCGTTGCTCTAAGGCATAGGCATCAACGTACTGTCGTAGTTCTTTGTTTAAATCTCTCAGCTTTCGAATCATCGAGCGATCGCAGTAATCTAGGATGTGGTCTTTCAGCTCGTTTGGGAGGGCAGTGAAGGGAAAGTAGGGTTTTTGTGGCGGCGATTTGGTTGATGCCAAATCCGAATGAGTCGATGAACCAGGATCCGCTTCAAGCAGTCTAGAGGTCCCAGAAGTGGCAGCTCTAGATGATTTGCGTATTGACTTTGCACTGAGTAATTTTTGTCGTTTCCCGGAGAGCACAAAGTCCTTGTCACTCGAGTCGTTGCTGGAGCTACGCTGTTATAATGTTAGTAGAGCGTCAGGAATTTGAATGGACCAAAGCTTACTTTGCGTGCCATGATCTTGTAATTGACGAAATTCAGGCGTGGAGGAAGAAGTGGTGTGAAAGTTCGCGAGTTGGCAATTGTTAGAGAATGTCTAGTGAGCCGTCTCAGTGCCGAGTAGGTAGGCCCAAGCGAGGCCAATTGAGGGAATCGGGGCGTCGGAAAAGCTCGATAGCAAGTAGACTTGTTGACAACGGCGCCTCCCAGCAGATTTTAGAGGTGTTCAAGGTATTTTGATTATCGATGAGCGAAGTTCTGGTGATGACTGCTCGCAAAGCACAAATGAGAGGAGTCCAAGCCAAAACTGACGCGATGAAGGAAGGGTGGTAGCTGAGGATTTGGAAGACTAAGGGAGACAGAGTTTCAGAGTTTATAAAGAATGAAGTATCGAAAGCTTCTAGTGGAGGCCTAGCAGTGAAGTTAAACGTTAGTAGAATTGAAGTTGAAGTTGAAGTTGAAGTGACTACTCGTACTATGTCTTTTGTTTAGGAAAGAACCTCCCAATAGATTCTCAACTAGGCACCTACACAGGCAGTCACTATCAACCCAGTCGTGGCTTGAAGTGACGTTTCCTTAACCTCAACTTTCACTAGAGCTTGTACCTCGCCAAACATTGCGGATCGAGATCGCCTACTAGACGAAAGACCTAGTGTTCCGCCTAAAGACAAGTGACAGCATCCTGATTGAGCTTAATACACGAAAGCTCTCAAAAGTTTATCAACTCATGATGGGGTGCATTTTAATATCTGTTGATGAGTCACGTCATCAATGATATGTTAAAAAGTTGGGTTTTGATGAGTTAACAGATCCTCAAAAACTTATCGCTAGCATATGTATATAAAAAGTAGACTCTATCGTCGTCAAAGTTATCCTTCTATCTTGTCCACCTAGGTGAACTTGGTATTTCGTTGCTTCTTATGTCAAATCTCTTTCCTCTCTTCTTTGTCTACCTTCTTTTGTCTAGTTTGTACTTATATTTAAGATAACTTCTCAAATTGCTATGGATTATTTGTTGATGCGGGTTACCTCTTGTCAACAATTCAAATATGCAATACAGAAATGGAAGATAGAGTAATATTAGAGTTCGATGACCTCTATTTCACCTCGTTTGTTTGCTCTGATTCAAAATAACAGCATGAAAACGCCTTGCTACGCCGCGTTACAAAAGCCAAAGTTTCGTTTCATTTGGATCATTCGGCAGAGCTGAACGTAAAACTTTCCCATTTTGAAAGCTAGTAGTCTAAGCAAAATGCGCCGTACATTAAATTTGCTGACCCTATTTGAACCACCATGTAGCACAGATCCCTAGCCAAAGTCATGTGTGTATCGTATAGTCATCACTAAAAGATATTCAGCAATTGCTATCAAGTTTTCATTGAATCAATGACTTCATCAGCAAACCGTCCCAATCTTCATTTCCAGCAGCAATCGTGGGGGATCAAAATATTCAGCCTTATACTACCTAACCATATATTCTGATCTCCGTATTACTATTACATTACCAATAACTCTTCACCGATTTTGTTGAAATAATAATACACATATCCCTTCATCCACACCACCTCAGTAAATAATAATAACCTCGCTCTCATGGCTGCCAAGACTCAATGCGCTTTCCTCCTCCGACACAACACTTCCCGGTGTATTGTTGATCTGCATCAAAGTTACCCTCAATCTCCACCTCCCCTGTCTCGTAATCCGCGGACTCTGGAAAGATAACATGCCAACAACATAAGGCGGTGGCGGAGAGTCATTTCCAAAACCACTGTCAAGTGCTGGAATCGGTATGACTGCGGTGACGACTTGCTCTTCTTGTGATATCGATACAGTATTGGTATATGATGGTCGACGAACATGGGTCCGTGGATTAGAGTGTTCTCGCACGATGGTCAGGACACCGAAGAGTCGTCCGTGGGCGAGATGCTCGCGTATTCGGGCAGTGACGCCGCCGTTGGCTCGGACTTGTACTTCGTAGGGTTGGTCTAGGAGGTATTCTCCCAGTCGCTGCTGGGCGGGCACATCTGTTGTTGTCTCTAGAATGTAATCCATCTGTGGGGTAGTTGAGTTGGAAGCTTGTGGTTGGTTCTGGTTGTTGGTAGAGGAGCCTTCCCCGTTACCCATGGCCTCGTCACTGCGGTTTTGCTGCTGATCCTGAGAGGAATGACTGTTCATTCCTCGTGAAATAGGTAGCGAAGACCCAGCAGGAAGTAATAGAATATGTCCAGGCCCAGGATCAGGTGGTGGTGGAGGTATTGGAGGTGGGGGGCCTGAGTGTGGTGGCGCCTGGATGGCTGCGATTCTTGCCGACCTTCGTTGTCGTGAAGATTGTACTCTTCCTCGTGTGTTATATGATAGTGAAGATGCTCTGGTGGGGCCTCCAGCTCTAGAAGAGCTTGTGCCTTGCGAAGATGAACGATTTCCAGGGACCCTTCCACTTCGTCTCCTCGGCATGGATTACACGGAATCGAAGGTCTAGAACCACACAGTCAGCACACCCCGCCAAAAAAAAAGAAACAAGATAAGAAGACAAGAGAAGAATATAAGTTTGAAAGTGTCAAAGAGTGACTGACAACAAAAAAATCAAAGCCAAGTGTGAGCAAGCATCGTCAGCAACAAAAGCTATACCACCCGCTTCATAGCGGATAACTAAAGTCGTGCGTATCAGGTGAACCAGGACGAAAAACATGGGTTCTGTATCATCCTTCAAGTACGACTTCCGACACACACACCATCAACGGTCCGTGAGCTTCCCGTCCCCAGGCTTAGTCTTTGTGGAGGAGCTTGGAGCTTGGGTCTCGCCAAAGAGCGAATACGGCTGTCCGTTGAAGCAGCATTGAGATGCCATGAAAAATTCGCACCAGTCAGCCTCGGCGATCATTGCAAAGAAACCCAAGCAGCTTGTCTCGGCAAACCCGCCAAAACCAGGTTGTGGCAAAAGCGACGATACCAGAAAAGCTCCGATATATCCAAAATAGCTCGTGAAGCTTGTTGGAAGATGCCGCGTTAAGAAGGTATCCTAGGGTTGAATCCCGACCGCCTGGCACTTAGCTGTGCAGCTTATAGCGAAAACCCACCCCGTCGACACGCGCCATTGGGGCATATTTCCCCCAGAATATTCATGGGTTGAAGACTGGTCGAGGCTTTGGAGTTGGAGTGGATGGAGGCGGGGGTACCTGCGTTGGAATCGCGTGCGTGGTCGCATGGTTGACATGTTCAGGGGGATGGTTGAGAAGCCAAAATTGGGGACCTTTTGATTGATTTGTTGTTTGACTGGGTGGGCCCTTAATCTCCCATTGATTCTGGCTCGTGGAAATACTTCCAGTCTAGGCAATATACCTCCGCAAACTGAGCACGGCGGGAAGACCGGGACATTGTGTTTGCTCGCGGTGTCGCTTGGCTGGTAGATGGTGGGGGCTCTCGGAACATATGATGATCTGAAAGTATGCTAATAAGCCAGCTCCTGGATGAATCGTGCTAGGATGAGTGAAGTTTATCTGATTTGTGTTGACCATTATCCGGAAGGAGAGACCAGAAGGGGAGGTAAAGTCAATCAGATACCCGAGATTCTGACCAGATCCACACTGCATTATGAAGTCTGGGGTAGTTGCGATTGGTGGCTTGAATATTTCCACTTCATATTTACGAGTAGATTGTCACCAGGTTTTAAGCACAGATATGCGGTTCACATTTTTGCTGACAGGGTTGAAAAGCAAAGACAAGGGGTTGTGCCAGATGAAGACTTTGAAGGAAAATCTGCAGACTTACGAATTTAGACAATCTGTATGCACTAATTAGAAAGAGAGCTGTAAGAAAACCTATAAATCTCAAACCTGAAGTAGCTGTGATAACCACGTCTGAATTGAAGAGTTCGTAGATCTGTAGAGTTGACCAAAAATAAATCACTGCATTGGAAGTTAGAAGAGAAGTTGCGTTTTCATTCAGCGCTGAGGCATATTGAATCTATTATGAAGAGCCCGAGCTCCAATAGGACGTTGTTGATGTGAGACACTCGAATAGAGTTATCGAAAATGTTGCGATCGGCTAATCTACTGATATCTCCTTTGTCTCTCCCGCTCATTTTCGTTGGAGATCGTCCAAACTTGGAATGGAATACGCCAAAATCTGCAAGAGATGAAGAAGGGAAGTTTATCGATCCTGTACTACCAGTCCAGTCGGAAAATAGAGTTCGTAAATCGGCGTAAAGACTTGAACTGCCCTTGCTGTAGCTTGGCAGTTTTCGGTTTACTCGGCAGATCGATCCAATAGGGCCATGCTAAAGGACGCTTTTGTTAATTGAAGCGGGTGCCTACAGTCTCGTCTGGTGATTGGTAATGGAGGATAATTCTCCAAAGAGCAGACATGCCGTGACCATGGCTCCGATCATAATGCAAGTCACAACATAATTGCCCATGCTCGTACCTACATGTAAGGTTCCTGGTGCTTGGGAGGTGTACATGCAGCTTGTGCCTTTCAGTTTTATCACTAACTTTGGCTGTCACGAAGCTCTGTGGTGAGGTTCATGATATGACCACAGAGCATAAGGGGTCCGCATAGAAGTATACGGAGTGATCCTCTCTAACCATTGGTGGATTGATCTGTTGTGTCATTTCCGGGAATCATCAGCGTACGTCTCAAAGATACAGATAGAGCAGAGAACGAAGCTGGAGGAAAATTGAGTACGCATATTTCATGATGGGGGCTAGAAAACTTACGAATAGTGTCTCGCCAAAATATCGCTAAATAAAGCGCTTGTATCATTGGGCCTTGTGATCGCTTACCTCTCTAGACTATGAAAACTGAAGTTTTTGATAGTAGGGGTGCGAATATGTCATGCTGGTCTGCAAGGATCGATTTTGTTGGTGATATGCTTGTTTCGGATGCTCCCGAACGTAAACAAACAGGCCCTGCGAGTTTGACCCTAAGCTCGTGGTACCTGTCATCCTCTACTTGGTAGTAGGCCCGCCCACTGGCAGCAAAGTGTACTGTACTGGTAGTTCGTGTAGTAGTAAAGAGGGCAACATTACCCGGGATCAATGCTGCGGATCACAGGTGTAGACCTAGCTATTCTTCATCAATAGACACGTCGTCTCTCGACAAGCTGTAATACGCTATCAAGGTCATTTGGATATGTGTTTACTTACATCTTTTTTTAGCATACACTGCGTGGTACTCGTTGTGATGTTGCAAATCATGCAATTCTACAAGGTTCTCCAAAGCGACCTGTGTTAATCAGCCATAATTTTTGAGGGTATATCCCAAACGGAATATATAATTCCAAAATTGAACGTTGTGATCAACCTTTTTGTTGGGATATGCCTCGGCGGACAACACATATTGGGACTAATGCTTTCCGGCATTTATTGACCCAAGGAGTTGAACGTGCCCAAAAGCTCCTGCAATCGATCTTGCTGATCTTTGCGTGGCTGCTTTGATACCATATCTTTTTTCTCCGCAAAAACACGCTTTTTGAACGTGCTGGGGAATCTAAGATTAGCAACATCTGTCCAACTGATCAGCAACCTGTGGATGCAAATAGCCCAATTGGTAGGAAAGAGAAAAATCGATGTGGTTAAGAGCACTAGAAAGGTCATTCCTAGCTTCAGTAGAGCGCAAATAGATAGACATGAGCATGCAAAAGAGATTGAACCTTGCCTAGCAACCTAAGCAATTGGAACGGTTTGCATGTGATATGGCAGAGGCCCAAACCCCGTTGCCAGAGAATGCTGCTGCTCACGATCTTGAGCTTGTCCCCAGTAGGGCTGAAATATCTCCTACAACACATGAGAAGATGATACAAAGGCTCAGAGTCAACGGCGCGGACCAATTTTCAGGCCCTAAATGTTCTCATCTGCCAAATCGAGCATGTTGGATTTGGTAGCCAGGGGTAAAACGGAGAAATTACCACGTAATCTTGCTCCATTCATCAACTTGGTTGATGGCTTAAGTAGGCTTTATAAAGAGACATTCCCAGGTTGTGGAGAACTGGCTTGTTGACCATCTCGAGAGATACCTATATTTGCTGCCCGCTGCTCCTCGAGGCACTCGACAGAATTACTGCTTCTTCGCACTGCTGACGTTGCATTGTGCCTTTTTTCCACATGTAAAGGTCAAGATAGCCTGGATGCTGCCGATTCACTCTGGTCACTAAATCTGCTTCATCTCGGTGTTTATCTCAACTTTCAACTTTTGAGCTTCCGTTCTGTGCTGCGTGTTGACGGGTAGTAAGAGGCCACAGGATGGCGCGCGTGTACACCTCGAGTACTTGGGGTATGAATGCTTGAGGACCAGAAGCTTTTCCAAGCTTTGATTGTGGCCGTGGAGTAATAGCTGGTGGCTTGCTGAATGGTGACGTCTGTTTGCAGTCGGGTACAGCGGGAGGAAATTCCGTGGCTGGTCTGTTGTTGTTGTATTCAAAGTTCATTTAGGTTATCGGCGTCAACAGCGTCAAACTACTGTCGCTATTGCATGTGAGGAAGGTTATCTGGCTGACTAACAGTATTTCCGGTCCCGATTTGGACTCGATCTCAGAGCGTGCTTGACTGGCATGAAATGAGTGGCTGTAGACGGTATTGATTGCTGAATCAGCAACGCTAAGTGAACGATAGGCTTGGCACCTCCCTCATTTCGCTTCGTGCCGGCCAGGAACATTTCGGGAACGTATCGTTTCTCCGTAATCTATCTTCTCTCCCAAAGTCAGAGTTGCAACCTCCTCAAGGCCAACCAAAAACCGTATCACCATCATCGCCTTTCTGATTGTCCGACCTCACCTTAGCGGCTGCTCTTATGCACCTCCTCTATCCAACCATCCAATCACTACTCCCTTTCAGTCTCTAGTTGCCTCGTAGCTACTTCCAGCTCCACTCGGCACATACAGCGCTTCACCTCCACTGCCGGCATTCTTGGCCCCTACGTGCGCCTTTACATCGATATCTAAACCTTTCTTGTCGATACTTCCATTGTTCTTCTTCCACATATGGATATGGTACTCATCCAGGTTCAATGAGTACCGTTCGACCACCGACACTCGCTTCAGCCCCTTGTTAAATCCTACGCCCGAGCATCGCAGCTCTAGATTGCCATCATGATTATAACGCGCAAACTCATCTCTCCGTCGAGAGGAGGATGGTTTCAAACACTGCGCTACCTTGTAGTCGCCTCCTTCGTTACACTCACCATCACATATCTTCTCAGGTCTCGACAAAGACCTATTCGCAGGCCCCCTCCCGCTAAACCTCCTGAGCAACCTAGCGCCAGTCTCCCTCCTTTCGAGTCCGAACCAAATCTCGAACTCCACGCTATAGATCATCTAATAAAAGAGGCACAAAAATCACAAGCTGATCTGATGAGCAGACAGAGTCACACTCTCGAGGATGCAGCACATCGATATAGAGAACGAAGAGGAAGACATCCTCCACCAGGATTTGATAAATGGTTCGAGGGTGCAAAGAATCGGGATGCTATTGTTGTCGAAGAATTCTTCGATCGCGTCTATCACGATCTGAAACCTTTCTGGGCAAAGCCAGCAGCTGAGATTCGAATCAATGCAAATACCTATGTCCACGTAGTTCGCGTCCGAGACGGTGGCGCTGTCTATGTAACGGACAATCCGGATCGAGTACCCTGGATACAACTGTGGCATTCAATAGTCGCTGAGGCCGCCCCATTTCTTCCCGATGTTGATATGCCGGTCAACTATATGGATGAAACTCGTGTTCTTGTACCATGGGATCACATCAATGAATATATCAAGATCGAACAGGCTAGACGGAAGATGCCTCCCCCAGAAGAGGTTTCATCCTCTTATCCCGGTCTACGAGAGCTAGACAGAATATCTGGCCCTTCCTTGGATCCAAATTGGGTTACCGATGAATCCACAAAGTATTGGGATCATGCACGCCAAAGTTGCGCTCCCCATACCCCAGCAAGAAATGTTTCCGCGATCGAAGACTTTTCAGAGCCAATAACCCACCCTTATGGTTGGCCTTCCTATTCTTATCATGGCTTCGTTCAAAATTGGACAGAAGCTCAAGATCCATGTTTGCAACCCCATCTCCGAGCAATGCATGGAACCTTTATCGAATCAGTTTCGATGTCCACGACACACGAACTAATACCCTTGTTTGGAGGCTCAAAATTACCCATGAACAACGATATCCTCCTGCCGCCTGCCATGTATCTCTCTGAAGAAGAAAGATATGCGGGTGCCGACCTAAATAAATTCGATTGGAAACACAAGAAAGACAAGCTCATATGGCGTGGCGTCGCATCAGGTGGCCGCAACAGAAACGATAATTGGCATCACTTCCATCGACATCGCTTCGTTCAGACGTTGAATGGGTCGACTATCAGCAGAATGGAAGAATCCAGAAAACCTGCTGAAACTTTTGATCTGCCATTCCCAGGAACCTATGACCTTCAGCCACAACGAGATGGTACTTTGGGCAAATGGGTGTCATCATTCGCTGACGCTGCATTTATTCATCTCGAATGTTTCCCAGCGGAATATGATCCAGACCAAAAGAGATCTTCGTTCTGTTCTTACACCAGTCCCAAATTTCACGTCGAGCTCGCGATGCCAATGAAAGAGCAGTTCACCCACAAATACCTCCCCGACGTGGACGGCAACTCCTTCAGTGGCAGGTGGCGTAGTTTCCTGATGTCAACATCCATGCCAATGAAAGCCACCATATACAAAGAGTGGCATGATGATCGATTGATGCCATGGGTGCACTTTGTGCCAATGGACAATTCATATCAAGATGTTTATGGCATCATGGATTATTTCCTTCGTGGACACGACTTGGCCGCGCGACGCATTGCGCAAGAAGGGAAGATATGGGCAGAGAAAGTTCTCAGACGCGATGATATGATGCTCTATGTCTGGCGCTTACTTTTAGAATTCGCTCGCATATGTGACGACAATCGCGACAATCTGGGATTTGTCGATGACCTCAAGAATTCGAGGGAGCTAGTATGAAAGCAGCCTGCTCAATCTCCACTAAAAACACAATCCAGAGACCACCCAATCTCTATCCAAAAGAATACACATGTACATGAAGACAGCCAATACAAGGCTTCGATACGACCGATATTCACCATTTCACCACACGACCCTCCTTTAACTGTTACACCATGTGGTTGCATTAAACAACTCTGGTGTCAGTGCCGCATATTTTCACCTGGAAGTAATGGAATCAAGCATTCGCAAGGCGTTTTTTGGTAGCATATGAGTGCTGCATTCGACGTCATGAAGTACGTTGAACTTCTCCGCAATACGACAGAACTGCCACCGAGAGTGGATTAATGGTCGCGGGGAGAGTGTCTCGCATTGTATAGCTACGGAAAATGTTGGTTATATAGCAACTCAACAAGTAATTGCAAGCAGCTCTCGCTCATTCGAGTACCTGGGTTATGTGAGATCGATATATACTTTTCGCTTTCGGCTTACTTCAGCTGCTACATGCTGCCTACTCTAGATACATCAACCCAGGATACCTTGAGGCCAAGATCACCAGGGTCCCTAGAACCCCAGCCCAGTTATCCCGCAAACTCGGCTTCGATGATGGCAAATCCTACACCTGGCGGTTGATGAACACCCTTGAACACCAACCGCTCATCCGCCAACTTGAGCAACGCCTGCCAATCCTCCACCGTACGTTCCTTTGCATTCAACGCCACCAGCATCTGCATATCCAACGCACTCAGCAGCCTCACAATCGGTGCCGGCGCCTTATCCGCAGGTGGCAACACCCCCTCGCACAATATCAACTTTGACCCTGGCTTCATCGCCGCTGTCAACTGCTGGATGATCTTGGCAGCCCATGGATCGCTCCAATCATGTAAAATGTGCTTCATGAAATAAACTTCCGCCCCCTTGACTGGCTGCTCCTTGAAGAAGTTGTGTGCTGTAAACGACACTCGGGAATCCAGCTCTGACGGACGCGCTTTGTCGAATGAAGCTTGCACTTCAGGGAGATCTTGCACAATGAATTTCATATCTGGATATGCGCGCGCCAGCTCATAGCTGATGTGGCCTTCGCTGCCGCCTACATCGACTAGTGTTGCGGCTCCGAGTGCGCGCCAGTCGTACATGTTGTGTAAATTCGTGAAGGACATGGCCGGTGACTGCATCATATAATTCATAGCGCCAGCAAAGCGCTCCACGCGGTACGCATTCTCAGGCTTGCCGAACCATTCAAACGTGCCAGCCTCATAAAGCGTGTCCTTGAAGAAGGTATATGCGCAGCCAGATTTCGACGGATGTTCAGCGTCGTTGTTCCAGTGGCGGAGAGCTTGAGGCACATTGATGCAGGCGGGCGCGATTTCCTCGAGCTGATGGCCGATTATGCAACGGATCTGCGGCTGCAGGACGAATATGGCGGAGACGGAAGTGTGTTTGACAGAGTCGCTGCCGGAGCTGGTGGAAGCGAACATGTGTCGGGTCATGGAGAAGCGGAGGAGGCGGCGGACGAGAGCTTCTGGGAGCTTGACTTTTGAGGCGAGGTCGGCGTAGGTGATGCTGCCTTTGAGTGGGACGGCATCCCAGAAGTTGAATTGGTTTAGGACGTTGATGACCGTCACGTCGTGTACGTTCTATGACTGATGTTAGAGATTTGATGTGTTTAGGATATGATCTTGTAGGACTTACGCCTATCATGCCGGCTGTAAGGAATTCACGAGGACCAAGGGCAAGCATGTCCAGATCCTGAAGATCGGTTTGCAGCTGTAGTTTTGCGCCTATGATCTCCATGTCATCGGGCATGATGTTGGAATCTGCTTCAAACGAAGGTATGGGTGTGTTAGTCTTCTCCAGATGAGCTTCAATGGCCTCCGCAGAGGCCAGAATGGATTTGGCCAAGTCAGTGAGATGACCCATAATGTCCTGTTTCGAATATTGAGTCTTGAGTGTATGTCTTTAGTCCTCCGATTACTAGAGTTGAGGACTTAGAGTTGTTCTGAGAGGAATCTGGGCATTTTATAGTCCAAGTTGGGCTACGGCTGCTGACAATAATGGAACGGGCTGTTCAACCTATCCGAACCCTTGGATATACTCTGAATGGAGCCGTCTGGAGAGCTACTAACTTCGGTACCATGCAATTGGCGCCTCGTAGGGAACGTTGCTCAGCTAGCGTATATTGATCTCCAGTCAGCAACGTCAGCAATCCTGCAGCTTGTACATTCGCTTGGATATGTACTTTGAATCACAAGGGCGAATGAAGATTTTGGAGTTCTTTGATGTCAAAGAAGAAGTAAAGTTGTATTTCACTCCATGGTAAGATTGAGTGCCAGTCTATTTAGGTAAGTATTTTTGTATGATGATTCATTTAGCTTTCTGCCATACACACTGGGACATAGAGTACTTGCTTGTGCTTCTTTGACATCATTTGGTTGCACCCCGCCTCGTAAGACATAAACGGTGCCTTGCGGTCAGAACTTGGCGACATGGGTGAGATTTCTAGGCGGGATATAAGGTAAATAATTATGAGAAGTTAAGGAGTTTACAGCGTATTCGGTGTCAGCTTTGTACGCTACGGCGCCGAAAATCCATCCCCCAGTGACTTATGGAGGCCTTGAACTAGCGTCGAGATACATTCCTTTCTCGTTCCTGCCTGCATTAAACGTCAGGTCAAAGTCATGATCTTCTGAGCCCCAGAGTCTCCGAGCGCAATAAACGACCAGCGCTGTGCAGCATGAACCGCACTCGGTGCTTAGGAATCCGCCACTCACTGCTTAGGAATCCATTATTGAAGTCAATTCCACCAAATTTACGAACCAATTCACAGTTCACCGCTTCTTGACCTTACCGTCATGTTCGAGCCTCACGGGTTCTAGCTATTTGGCGTTTTTTGTGGCTTCACAATTCACAATTTCTATACCACATTTTGAAAACGAGGCGTTGAAGTGCTTGCTTTGACTGTTACTTAGCTATAATAAGTTTAGTTTTTACACATTTTAGACGCCTCTTGGACGCCCCACAAGCCATCTGGCAAAACCCAGCACGCTCACTGGGGACCTAGAACCCGTGAGGCTCGAACATGACGGTAGCGCCACCGAGGTGGTTATTAGTGGTTATCACCTGTGTTCCGACTCCCCGTTTTCCATATTGTCAGCCCTTGATATTATCATGCATAATCAGTCCAACACCAGGCCCTGCCCGTGAAAACAAGTTATAGATGAGTTGGTCAAGATCTTTCGCCAAGGATGACAAGAGATTGCCATCAACGGTGGGCAATATGGGTGGCGTGCTGTCGGTGAATACAACTTTTACCATTAACATCGCTGCATCTTGGAAATTGCTGGATGCAATAGCAGCTGTTTACCATTGATGTAACTGTAGCCGATGTACGGTTTGCTAAGGTATTTACGTGCTATACAAAACTGGCACTCTCAACCGGAAGGCAAGTATGCTCGGTTGAATGTGCCTTCCAGTTGATACTTTGTCTTCTCGTCTGAAAACCTCAAGGTCAACATCATTTTTAATATTTACAATTTACGTATCGCTTAACATGACTTTTTCAAAGTATAGCCTGAAAACATACTTTTCTGTCCGTAAATCTGTGGTTGTTGACTTCAGACATTATGATGAACCTAAGATGGACCATGAATTTCCAAGGTAATTGTGCGCTGGTAGCGAGTCTATATTGCAGTTCTCAGCTGATACAAACAGTCAAGAGATTTTAAAGCAATATATCACCTATGGGAGCTGAAAGCGCGAACGAACTATCTAAATAGCCTAAGGAGTTTGTGCTCTATAAGATAGATGGCCCGGAGGACGATGAGGTGAAGTTACAATAACATTATTCTCCCCTGTTTCAATAAGTACTTCCAGCAAACTTTAAAAGCTGTATAAACACTTAGTAAACACCGCCGCTGCGAACAGTCAGAGAAACAGTGTTGTTTCAAGCAAGCGACCCGGGTCGGTGGATGCCGATCGCCCATGTTAATGTTCAGTAATCGCTGGCCTTTCTTAAATACCTTTGTGACCTTTTTCTTTACAATATTGTGTTATAAGATGCTCCATCTATTGAGACTTGCTGCTATGTCGTGTAGTACTCATTGAGTGAAACTTTTGCCTATGTCTTTCTTTTTTGCTTCCTGCAATATGTTTCATCCCAAGTTAGGATTGCCGAGTTTCAAGACAAGTCAGTCATTTAACATTCGCGGAAGTGGCCCCATTTTGCTGTTATAAGATATCTGAAAGAAGTAATCTCAAATGGTCATAGTCCTGACAATAACACTAAGGACCACACGAGATCTTCCAAAGAAGGTCTTGTCGTATGACGGACTAAGCCGCACCTGTACCTGAGGGCTTTCGGACGTGTTCACGGATATCGTCCAGTTTACTTACTATAGATAGCCCATCTGCCGGGGAAAAAAGGTAGATCTAGGGCATGTTCTTCGCACAAAAGAGCCTCGTAATGAATTCTACTCTTGGAGCCTCAAGGTATCTTATAGAAATAGAAAGTGATCCAACTCTTTGACAGATTCCGTCGTGTGAACCTGTGATTCTTCCCATCCTCATCGGCAAAATGACTTCTAGATTGCATTTGTTAGTTCTTCTACACTCTCAAATCACAATATCTCTGGCAGCATGTCAACGTTCAACGCTTCAGCAGGCCTACGATAGCCTTTTCCAGGAGGATAAGCCATCAATTTCATCTCTCAAGCTTGCATCAAATGTCAAAATCTCAAGCAACAACGTCGCCATCACTTCTCTTCAACAATCTCCATTCGTGAACTACACAGGATATGCGAAGCCCATTCGCATCACTGTTTTGGACGAGGAAAAGTGTACAGTGGCTGTCTTCAGCGCACCCAAGAACGTGGATGGCACCACAAATATCCTTAGTACAAGAATGACACTCAATCCAACTGGTGAAATCGCTGAGCTCGAGACGTTACAGCCAACCAGCCTATTCACGTTACCAAGCTTTCTACCTGATCAAGTCAATACAACATGGACAGCCTCCAGCACTGCCTCGCGCGCTGATATTCAGAAAGTGATCACATCCTACCCTGATGGCATTGCACTGGGTGATGGAAAAGATGTCCCCGTCGCTAGTACATGCACTCGATATGAGAACGGATTCGCAATGCCACTAGCTTGCAATGGCGTCTTCTGGTTGTTCCAAACCAACATCAGTCAAAGAAGATGGTACATCGACACGAAGACTGGAACCGCGCTTGGAAACTTTGTGTTTGATCAATCCAAGTATCCAGCAGGCTTGCTCCCTCAGTTGTGGCTACACGAATACTTCAAGGTCGACCAAGGCAAGATCTTTGAGATCTTTGCCGCTATGGAATCGCAGTATCCTGATCCTATTTATAAGGACATATGGGGTCCCAAGGTAAGATTTTCTCGTGGGGCTACTTCTAAGAACACTGCTCTTTCGTGACTTACGCTGATCATTGCCAAGGGAAAATTTGGATCGAACTAATCTCCTCTTAATGGACGTAATCTAGATATCTAGAGAGTCATTGTCAGCTAGAGTTAGACAGAAATGAACCTAGGGGGCGATCAGAAGAAAGGCAGCAGCTAGACGTAATGCGCATCAGTCAGAATGACAAACCTACACAAGCTGCAACTTCCCTGCGAATGCATACAGTACCAGCTGCTGAGGATTTAATATCCATTCTGTAGGATTACTGAGATACAGTATATATGTCCAGTTTGACGGCGATTCGAAGTGTAACTGTAGAGTGTGTATAGTCTCATGAAAGACACAAAATCACTTCTTCTCGGACAAGCTTCGTAGATAATTCAAGAATTTGTTGCTGGCTTTGCATGCGTTCGAGAACAATCCTAATCTGTGTTTCAAGTCTCATCCTCCGGCTTTTGTGTAAGCTTCGCCGTACGCCTCATACCACTTCCCAACCATTTCTTTGCCCATGCCAGCTGGACAAGTATCCTTGTCAGCCTTCCACCCATCCACAATCTGCTCCATGAATTCGGAAATGCTCAGCGCAGCATCATTACCATGTTCCTTTTTGTTATCATCCGGATCCTTCCTCTCCCGGTGAAGAGCTGTCTCAACTGTTGGAGGGACAATTTCCACAACTTTGATTTTGCTATCAGCTTGATGAAGTTGAGATCGGAAATTCGCAGTAAAGGAATGCAGCCACGCTTTTGTGCCGTTGTATACCGGATTAACCAGACTGAAGGGTATGAACCCGAGGACAGAAGATACATTCATGATAACGGCGCCGTTTGAGAGGCTGTTGAAGTGAGGAACCAGGCTAACGCAAAGGTGAAGCGGACCACGGATATTTATGTCAATTTCTTGATCTGCCTTGCTCAAGTCGAAATCGTAATCAGGCCCTAGTATTTGGAATGGTCGCTGGACTCCAGCATTGTTGATCAGGCAGTCGAGTTCTGGATGTTTAGAGACAATATCTTTCACGAACCCGGGAATAGATGTAACGTCTCCAACGTCAAGCACATAGTAGGCTTTGGCTCCAATTTCGGAAGCTGTTTGTTTTAGGCTAGATTCGGTTCGTCCTGCGATGATGACTGATTTGCCCATTTTGATGAGTTCTTCAGCCATTGCTCTTCCTATGCCGCCCGCGCCGCCAGTGATTAGAGCACATTTGAAAGAAAGAGTTGAAACAGGTGCCATATTGGATGAAGCCTTGAAATTGGGTTTGAACGTCAAGTTGAGTCCTAGAATTGCTCTTTGAAGTTACAATTTTGAAAACACTCAGAAGTTCCATGGTTGTCATCCAGTGAGGGATTTCTGCTACTACGTCAGAATGCGTCAATGAGAAGTCCCTCTTGTCCCTCTATGATTCATAAGTGGGGACACGAGGCTGATACCGACTTTCGTACCTGAGTACTTACTTACTCAGCAGCTACAAAGTTCATAGTAACATGAAGATTTGATTCTCTGAAGCCTGAGAAGGCAAAAGCTATCTCTTCGCAGCGTTCTTAATCCGGAAACTACACAGTCCTAGTTCATAATTGCTTGCATGTGACAATGCTCACTTGGTTCAGAAGAACTTGGCGACTTTGCAAGGTGTTTCCTGGCAAGGGCAGTATAAGGCTGACCAGGGAGATAATTTGCCTCTAAAATTCCCGATATGCCATGCACACGCACCGCTGGGCAAAATCTCATGCACCCCTGCAACTTCCCAAATGGGGATGCTTCGGCTGGGGCTACCCTACTGCAGGTGAGAATATCGTTTTTAGCTAGGGGTAGCTATGTTGCTAGTATCATACAGTCGCCTTCTTGATAAGCGGGTGGGGTTTATTTGTGAGAGTTGACTTCCTTAATAACCAGCAACCTGCTTACATATTTCCAAGCAATGTGGGAATTTGAGGTTCGAAATTCACTATGCCTTCTCGTAAGAAGAAAATAAAGCCCCCGCCAAACTTCTCGTTTGTTACCATTGAATACAAACAAAATCAAACCAGTTGGCGCCAAGTATATTCAGGAGCCGCCAGAAGTCAAGCTGCATATTGGGGAGGAACCGGTAAACACGAGGAACGAACAAAGCGAGATGATGGTGTACAGCAGGGTGCTGTTAAGCCTAAGCCATCCAATGAACACGAATCGTGCTTTCCAGATATTGGGGAGCAGCATATACGAAGGAAGAACACCAGGAGTATAATCGTGCGCCACAATGCAGGAGCTCAGATTCCACGCCATATGGAGCCAGACAATCTACAGTATCTTCCATCAATTACAACCAGGGCGAGATCACCGGGCTCGACTTTTGCAACTGACCTGACCACATTCGAGTTTTGTGGGGAAGGCTTCATGAAACGATTCGTATTGCTTGATCATCCAGACTCTCCTATAATGTTTGACGCATGTGTGCTGCTTAGCTACGCTCATGCTATGGCTTTAACGGGGCACGGGTCGAAGAAGATCTTGTTTGAATTGAAAGGCCAGGTGATGCAACGCCTGACTGCAAGTATGAACTCTTCGGGCGGATTCCTAAACCCACGGGCTTTGATTGCTGTACTGGCGTTGGGATCACCAGTTGTCTCCTTGACCTCGCAAGATGTACCATATGGTCTTCCAATGTGGGAGTTTATACATACAACAGCAAATCCCTCGAGCTTTTGCTGCCGTCCAGATTCAGCCGACAATGCAAAGAAAGGACATGGCGAGCAGTTGGTTCATCGTCAGGCCATGTACAAGTTCTTGCTCAGTGCCAAACAAGAGAGCGAGGACGTGGAGGGCCTGGAACTGATAAAATACGTATCGAATTGCGCCAATATGTATGTCGATTCCTATTCGTGGTGTAACGCCATGTCCTAACATGAAGAACAGATCCATGGCACTGGACGCCTCTAATTACGACAGCTCGTCTAATGGCATTGGCCGGTTGATGCAAGCAGCAGCTCCATCTGGCAGTTGCTCTATCCCTGCCGAGTGGACTTCCCCTTTGACCTGTGATTGGGTGGACAGACACGCTGGAAGTAACACGGAAACTTATTTCGAGTCGCAGATGTTGCTCCTTGCAAGCTTAACCCACAAATGGTTCCGAACCTTTGTGGACGAAGATAGCAGAGAGCCCTCGCCAACGCCAGAACTCCTCCAGGAACGGGCGAGTCTCCGCCAGCAGATTGAGTTGTTTCCACCAGCAGCCAAGGACTCGCATTATGAACCGGAGGCGATGTACGAGTGCTGCAGGTGGGCCAGCGGGTTGCTTTTGGCAGTGCAAAGGCTGGGCCTTCCCATTAAGATTGCAAAAGACCATAGCTGGATTCAACCAAGACTCAGCAAACGTCTCCGAATGACCGACTTACCGAGTCTCTGGGGAAGACATAGAGGACTTCTATTTTGGATCATTTCCAGCTGTCATTTCGTGACTTGGGGAACCTGCTTTCCTCTCTTGATGACGACAATGCTGGCGAAGTTCACGCAGCAAATTGCAATGACCGATGATTGGCATGATATAGCTGTTGTCCCATTGAGAAGATTGAAGCTGTTTGAGAGTATTTGCTGTCGAGATGGTGAAAGTGGTGGAGGTGAAGTTGAGAAAGTGTAAAATGTTCTGAGGACAGGGGTTGGAGGAGGCTGGAAAGTGTATAAGCAGGGGTACAGAATAGCCTCATCGTGAAACCACTATCACCATCTTCTGCCACTCTTTGACCTCTACATACACTACATTGTCTGACTATCACTGTTCGAAGCTCGGAACAAGTCACATAGACATATTTCCAACTCAAGGTTGTCCCGGAATACCGCGATTAGCACTGCGTTAGCTCTCCTAGAGCTATCTACCTCTTCTATCGTTCCGAAACCATGACACGAAGCCGGAACCAGATGCCTCCCCCCAATCCAGCTCCCACAAGCTCGCAGCCCATACCTTTCCTCCCGAACCAATCTGGGCCCACTCTATTCCATCAGTACTCACAAGCCGGCCCCGAACCGTCGATTGAGAAGAAGTTTGCGAAGTTTGACCCGTCCAGGTACACCAAACCATTTCTCAATTTCCTCCAAGAGAATCCTACGGTCTTCCATGCCGTGAGGGGAATTGGAAAAGAGCTTGATGATAATGGATTTAAACGGCTCTCGGAGCAGGACCCCTGGGAACTAGAGAGTGGCGGCAAATACTACCTTGAGCGCAATGGAAGCAGTCTGATCTCATTTGTGGTGGGCAAGGACTATGTTCCAGGTGGTGGAGCGGCTATCATCGCCGGGCACATTGATGCGGTTACTGTCCGAGGTACTTTACTTTTCTCCTCATGTTTGACCTCACACTAAATGCGTACAGTAAAACCTATACCTAAACTTCGAACGAAAGCCGGATATGAACAATTAGGCGTTGCCCCATACGCTGGCGGCCTCAGTAGCACATGGTGGGATAGAGATTTGTCTATCGGAGGGCGTGTAATCGTTAAAGAAAACGGCAAGATCACATCCAAGCTGGTGAAGCTTCCCTGGCCAATTGCCAAAGTTCCAACCTTGGCCGTTCATTTTGGCGCGCCATCGCAGGGTCCATTCAATCCGGAAACTCAAATGGTTCCCATCATTGGATTGGATCAGAAATCAACCTCAGAGAAAGAGGGCGAGTTTCAAGGAGCAAAGTTAGGTGGAGCTGGATCTTTTGCGGCTACGCAGCCACCCCGTCTCGTTAAGGCTATTGCTGGTGAACTCAATATTTCCGACTACAAGTCCATCGTCAACTGGGAACTCGAGCTGTTTGACTGTCAACCAGCTCAAACTGGAGGATTAGATCACGAGTTTATCTTCGGGGGCCGACTAGATGATAAGCTTTGTAGCTGGGCTGCCATACAAGCACTCATCAACTCCACCAAGTCATCATCTGTTGTGGCAAACTCAACAACAACTGCTGCAGACAAGTCCATAAAGATCGCCGCACTATTCGATGATGAAGAGATCGGTTCTTTGCTGCGCCAAGGAGCTCGAGGCAACTTCCTGCCAGGCACCATTACCCGTATCAACGTCTCTCTCAAGTCTACCAGCTCCGCAAACACAAATCTCGAGGCAGCCAATGCCTTGACGTTTGCCAACAGCTTCCTGGTATCAGCCGACGTCACTCATGCTGTCAATCCAAACTTTCTCGACCAATATCTCGAAAATCACGCACCAGAGCTCAATGTCGGCATTACTGTGGAAGCAGATCCCAATGGCCATACCACCAGCGATGCCATTTCAACTGCCTATCTCCAAAGTGTCGCAGAGAAGTGTGGAGCGACATTACAGGTCTTCCAGATCCGTAATGATTCACGCAGTGGCGGAACCGTTGGTCCAATGCTTAGTGCTGCACTGGGTTGCAGAGCCGTTGACGCAGGAATTCCACAACTAAGCATGCATTCGATTCGCGCAACTACAGGCTCCCTAGATCCAGGTCTGGGAGTTCAGCTATTTCAGGGCTTTTATGAGTCATTTGAAGATGTCAACGCTGAATTCAAGGAATAAGTATTATATCCGAAAGTTACTTCAGTATTAACTTCAGCATGTACAATACGAGACCTATCAAGAGGACTTTGCCGCTATAAAATGACATGACTCCAACAACCTCACCTAAAGTAACTCATTCTTTGCCCCATGGAATTCCAATTCGTACTGTTATTACGAGCATGGCCATTGGTGTTTCCAACAGCCGTAACGTCAGAACGCAGGGTCATATTCGACATCATCGCACCCGCTGATAGGTTTCCCATTGCCCGTGTACCTCCACCAAAGTTCCTAGACTTACTCATCGCCGGTACATTGAGTGCGCCATCAGTGTTATTCGAGTAATCAGGTGCAGGCGCAGTTGCAGCTTGCCATTCCACCTGAATCGGGTTATCTTTGGATATCTTCTGCCCATCAAACCAGAGCTCGAAAGTTAGGTCAGCTGCACCAACAACGACATTGATATCATAGTTGACACGACGATATTTCTTGCCTCTGTTCCACCAGTGCCTGTTTTTCTGATGGAGTGTGAGTACAAGCTTGTGAGAATGGTGAGTTTTATGCTTACTAGTTTGAATTTGTCCTCTGGAACTTTTGTCAGGTCGCTTATTACATCACACATAGTCTCGACATCTTAAAGCTTCAAGTCAGTATCTCTCTAGCATAAACGCAACGGCCTGGCTTACTTTGAGAGTGTATGTTATAGGGGAGCTGCCATGCCTCCGCGTGGGAAACTAGTACACTGGTCGGGAAAGATCGTCTCGTAATATCTTGCTATATCGAATTAGTCCACAGCTCTCGACCCAATTCGCGGTATATCATGAAAGTAGGAACCTACCGGCTTCAGTTTTCTTTTGAACGGTCTGACTTCGGTATTAGTATAATATTGACTTGGTTGGATATTTTCTCACCTTGTCACAGGCGTGTCCGAATTCACCGGCTCTCCTTTCCGAATGAACCATTCAATCGCTTGAGTGACATACATCTTCCCATCCAGAGGGTCTAGTGTTGGTGTCACAGCACCTCGATGGTTCGGGTTGGACTGATCATACTCGATCTTGCAAAGCGTGCCATAACTGGCTCTCGCACAGCGCCAGTTGAGCACTCCTTGCCCACTACTGACTTTGCGTACTCGATCGTGAACAACGCCTTTTGCCACGGCCAGCTGTGGTTCTGGAGCAACGTGTAATTGTATACCACGTGCGGCTGCAAAATTCGTCATGCCGTATGCGTAGCGAGCCCTGAGTTTCTCTTGTACATATGCAGAGTTCCCTAGTCCTCCGGACAGGATTAGGTGAGTTATCAATTGACCCGGAGAATTTTGTTCGAAGCGTATCAGTTGGCGGTCGATGAGTTCAAACAGTCGCTGGATCTGTACGTCGAAAAGACCTCGCATGTCCGCTTGGGAGAGCTGCATAGCGGCCGCAGAGATGCCGTAAGGATCGTTCGCATAATTTGGTGAAATATCTGGCACCGGCACCAGAAAGAATGGTACATCGTCGCGAGAGCCATGGTCACACTTGTTGTTGAGGTACTCGCGAGACTTCATCATTAGCCATGCTGCGTCCTCGAGATCGATGCCCATTGGAATGCTCTGGTTAGCTGCGCGTAAGCGATCTAGCACAAGGGCTTCGAAAGCTTCGTCAATCTTGACAGAGCCAATGTTTCGCCCTTCGACGACGTCCAGTTGTCGTAAGGATGGCGGACCATAAGAAATGCTCTCCACTTTCAGGACGGACAGATCTGTAGTGCCACCGCCCACATCACAGACGAGGAGGTTCTCTCCCTCTCTAAAGATTCCTGGTGCCTCAACAGATGTCGCAACAGCCGATGCCTCAGCTTCAGTCAAGCCAACCTGGATAGAATGTGTAGGATGATTGCTAAACCCAGCGTTCACTAGAATCGATCGGAACCTCTCAACTGTGTTGTGCTGCCATGTCGTGGGAACACTAAAGATGAACTCGATCAGCGCGGTCGACCATACTTTTGGCGCCGGTATCTCTTGGCTGAGCTTGAATTCGATATGCTTGTATAGCTCTGACAGATAGTCTCTAAACCATCTTTCCACTTCGTCTATCGATGCGGGCGCAATTTGGGGATCGCGTGCCTGGAGACTATGGAGCAAGCCTTCATCCAGGTACACTTTGAACCAGTCGACGTACATGCGGTCGGCATTGTTCTGTTCGAGCCTACTCTCCGAATTGAAGCCCCAACTGGTGACTTGGCCGTCTTGACGAGAGTAGACTATGATCGTAGGGACTTTGTTTTCGTTCGCCTGTCCTCTGCCTAATTTGAAACATTAGAGCCTGGCCCAAGAACGCGTGCTAACATGATCGGCGCATAAGATCTCCTATCTTCAAACGCCTCAAGAATGCGCTGTCTGCTTAACCTGCACCAACGTTATGGAAACTCACCAGGCCATTTCTGAACAGTCCGTACAATATCTCCTCGAGCAAGGTTAGCGTACGCGACTCCCGTACATGTCACTGTTGACTGTTAGCATCTCGTCAGGCTGAGGCTGAATATCACTGACTTCCAAAATCAATCCCCACTACCAAATCTGCTTTCATTCCACTCATGATTACTGACTGTCTCTAGAGCTCTATAAGCTCTCAATATTAGAAATATCAGAAAAGCGTCGATATCTTCCACAGTGTCTCCGAGGGCGAGTAGCCCAAGAAAAATATTTTATGAAAAGGTTGGTTCTAGCGTGTTTCTCAGCCTGACGAAGAATCACAGTCGGATTGATCTTTCAGCCGGCGATGTGGAAAGATCAGCGTAATCACAAAAAACACCGTTAAATGAGGGACTGGGCTTGTCTGGAAGAGGCTCGACCCACGGCACGATAAACGCTCAGGAAAAGCGAAAACAGAGTTCATGCATCATAATTCAAGCTCCCGCGAATGGACATTGGAGAAGTCACACAGCCTGACGGACTATTTATCTTCTTCGACTTGTAAAGAAACGACAGATGGCTTAATATAGATTATTGGCTCAGGTGACATTACTCTTAGTTCCCCTCTCGGTTATTGGCTTTCTGTATGCACATAGCTGCATGTTCTGGGCTTGGGATGCATGGCAGTATGTTCACGGTTGCATGCATGGCTTCGATTTCAAAAGAGGTGAGGATATAATGATTCGACTGGGCGCAGCACTCATCATTTTATTGGGCCTCTGCAATCAGCCTATGCATGAGGGCTTTGTAAACTGCACAGGCGTACGGGAAGAAAATGTCAGAAACAAATTTAAAGGATAGGTAAGAGAGGAAAGGTACAACACTTCAGCCACACAAATAGGCTTGCAACTCTCCTCACTGTTCTCCTATTCACTTTCGACTTCATCCAAAATCTGTTTTACTGCTAACAACACTCTACTTCAACCAGCGTGTGACTGGTAATTGTCTCTCATACAACTGTTCCCTTCATAGTGATGGCTCTAATAGTAGCATTGCCTATGGGCGCGTGCGGCGACAACCAACCACCAATTGCTTTAGAACTTCCAGTATTCCTGGAGACGTATGTCAGTCCATCTGCGTATGGAACACAAATACCTCACGGTACAAACAATGTAACAATCCCTTTAACAAATGATGGGGTAAAATTTCTCGAAAACCAGCAAGCCACCCCTAGGCTCAACTGCAATTCGGCACTGAACGGCATCCTCTTGACATTCACCAATGATGGAGCACCTGCACCTTTCTCGAGCCTTGCTGTAGTACCTTCGAGCTCAACTACAAGCAGTGCGGCATCGTCAAGTTTTACCACCACAGCAATAGGTACCTCCACCTCAACAAGTGTTTCCAGCATCACATCCGGAACTTCCAGTACCGCATCAACCCTTTTTCCCGCGGCATCCGGCGTGAACGCAACCATAAGCGGATCAGCGCCTAAACAGAACAAAAATCTCTCTTCAGGAGCTGCAGCAGGCATTGGCATTGCATGTTTGGTTGCTGGCCTCGCAATTGGGGCACTCGCAATATTTCTACTTTGCGGTCGCCGTAAGTCCAAAACACGACCTGGATACGCTGAAAGCAACTACCCGTCCACCGAGAAGGGAGCTGTAGCTAATGCACGCGAACTTGGCCCCGTTGGTGGTGTTGGCATCGTGGAGCGAAATCTACCCGATCCTATTGCCGACTCCGACATTTCTGCCCAATTCTCGAGACTCGAGGGCAGAATCGACGGCCATGTTGCCAGCTACTACGCGCAGAGCAATCCCATAGACCACGAAGCGACAGCACAGAGCATCTATTCATTGATCAGTGCCACGAGCCCATTGTCCGCAGCTCAAATAGCTTCATCATTGGAAAAGCCTCAGGGCCGGTTGGCTTTTCTCCGAGCTGCCATTGCACATATCTTGATCTCTCGCATGGACTTAGAGTCGGACCATAAGTCTTCTCTTTTGCCTGCCGGCGCTGCCGCCAGTCTTCAAGGAATGCCCAAGAGACAACAGAATGATCCAGGTTAGTCTTCACTATCCATTAAAGGGTACACTCTGCTAACAAAGTGATAGTTCACAATTCAATCCTCCTCAAATGGCGCGCCATGACTTCGCACCTCATGGGCCTTCCTCATAATGAAGCAGTTGCATCCGAAGAGGCTATCAATGGAGCGGTCATGGATTGTGATAGAGTTATCGGCCAGTATGCTTCTCCTGCAAGCGACCAGCAAGCACGACTCCACAATCTAGAGGAAATTACGCGTCGTGCAAGTCGTGTTGCTGGTATGCTTTTCTCACAGCCGGCCATCTGGAGATTCGATTGGCAGAACGCTGGTCCAGGTCTGGTTGTATTCCCTGCTTTGGTCAAGGTTTCCGATGAACACGGAAACGGGCTGCAACAACCACACGTGTTTGAGCCTAAGAAGGTAGTCCAGATATAATTTGTCGATATCGTGCTTAAGGAGCATTTACAAGGAGTTGCACGTAGACACGCACTTCTTTTGGTATTGTAATAATGCAGTTCATGTTTCTCTCAAGTCTTGAGCCCAATATAATCATCACAGCCCAGTAGGCTGAGAATGAAAGAGGAGAGAACGTACGCAAAGATGGCATGAAGTTGGACGTCCGGCTAAAGTGAAGTGAGGCTGTATAACACGCTAGCGTTCTGCGGCAAGCAGAACTCGCTTAGCGTGGCGTATAATTGGTTCCCCACACTCACGAGGCTGAGCTAGCTGGTGCTCTAGCGCAGATCGTGGCATGAGCCCTGAGATGCAAAAGGACGGTTTCATCGCGCTTTCCCTCCTTCATTCTTTCTCCCAAGTTCTGGCCAAACTCCATCGCGGCAGCAACTACACTTCGCGGCACATCATCTATCATTATCTCTATGCAGCAATGCCGCATCGAATGGGAATTGTCAACCCTAGCACAGACCTGCGAATTTTGGATAGAAGCGACTAGCCAACTTGCCACGAATCCACACGATTGGACTCCTCTGCTTCCGAACAAAGCGATCGAGTCTATTCGAGGAAGTAAGTCTTTACTGGTAACTGGATGCAGCACTGAGACTGTACGCCGCTTTTGCCAAGGTGTGTTTTATGCAATATGCACAGATACGCAGCACGCCTCTCAATACTTGAAGCCCAGCAGCCATGTACCAGCCTCAGCCTGACCAGGTCCTAGTAAGTGTAGAAACCTGTCAGAGATCCATCAAAGGCGGTCAGGTTGATGAGACAATGTCCTAATGGAAGCGTCCTCAACAAACAGAAAACTTCAGACACGTTGTTCTACGGAACTTTGAGTATGTAACATCACGGTCGTCAGGCTGGCTAGATGGACAACATTCAAGCTTCGAACCAACCTGAAACGCATATCATTGGCAAAGCCTCATCAAATAATGGTCAATCTCAAGTAAAGTTTGGCTTCGTATTAAATAGCTAAGCCTTTCGCAGTTCTAAGGGTCAGTGAACCAGCAAGGAACAGCGAATAACAAGCAGAGTGTCGATCAATATCTCGTTAAAGGCCATTCTTAGAGACCCAGCTACTGTCTTTCCTTATACCTTCGTTCGACATGCCAACACAGCTCAGTTCTTGACGAAGTCCGCAAAATGTGGACGGAGATAGTCTCTCTTTGCAACCTCCACTCCCTTCGCTCTCAAGATATCGTAAGCAGTCACCAGATGGAAGTAGAAATTGGGTAGACTGGATCCGAATAAGTTTTCGAATCCCGTGAACTGCCCCCATTTGTTGAATGTCTCTGGCTGGCTGGCAATCTTTTCCTCCTGTCCCTCAATACTTGCGCGGTCGATTCCATCGAGAAGCTCGCTGGTCGATACAACAAGTGCTTCCAATTCAGCAAATGTCTTTTCGTTGCCCTCTCTTTCGGGTACCTCGAGGTGTGCGACATTCTTCAAGAAGGTCTCCGCTACGACGCAGACGTATTGTACTTGGAACGAGAATGGGTTCATATCGTCAATGAGGCGCCATTCGACAAGGTCATCGAGTGGAATGTTTTTGGCAGCAGCGTGGGCTTTGGCTACCTCGAGAAGATGGGAAACCACCTTGAGGCCGCGGAGATATTGACCGACGGAGATATCGTAAAAGCTGATGGGCATCTTGTGTGTATTCTGAGAATTATTGAATTGAGGTTTGATTTTGGTTTATGCTCAGAGACGGATGAGGTCCCCAAGTTTATATACAAATGCCCTATTCCGGCTCCGGCGAACTTCAGAGCGGCTTCGGTCAAACAGGAGGTAAGTAGCACTGCTTGAGAAAGAAATTTACAGCTGTAAATATTATTGACAGACAAAACACAGGATGTTTCTTCCGCAGATTGATGTCTGAACATTAATTTAAGATGTCGGGACTTTGGTCATTTTTACTGTAAGCGGCTACATCTAAGCCCATTCAAAGTGCTCTGAATGCAGATATACGCTTCCAGACCTCGAGCCTTTGAGAATATTCAAATTTGCAGATGCAACTGCGTTCCGAACATCATTCAGCATCGTCGTTGGACCACAAACGTATACGCCAAGCGATTCGCCGGCTTCTGCTACTTTTGCTGCTTCGTCTTGAATGATCAGTGGCAGTTTCGGTCGGCCTTCGAACTCCTTGCCAGGCACAGCAGTCTCTACTCCTTTCTCGGGATCAACAATTCTCTCGTCGTTTGATGAAGTGGCTCCCTGTGAGCTTGTTCGATCCAAACTCTTGTGTGGCAGATCAGCCTTCTCTGCTGCCTCTCCAGTCAAGTACACCTGTACTCGAATTGAGGACGAAACGCTGGATGCTGGATATCTTGCCAGCAACTCACTTACAGTACGCTCAAACCATATTCTGCTGCTAGTGTCCCGAGTCGCAAGAATCACACGTAGAGATGTGGGGTTGTGGTGTCGACCGCGTACAGCCGTCTTCTCAGCAGACACTCTCCTTTCACCAGCAGACACGGTCTTTTCATCGGTAGGAGCATTGTAACCTTGTTCTTCGTCGCCTGATGTTGCAGCTGATCGGACAAAACGCTCGACAAATGGCAAACACCAGCCAGCACCGGCGCCACCAGCAATAACGACGAGATGATCTGCGTCATGAAGCCTTGAGGAGTTGACACCACCATATGGTCCATCGATTTGGACTCGTACCGGCTTGTCAGCATGGTCAAGCGCATGTTGATACAGCTTCGCAGTAAAACCACCTTGATGCCGAAGATAGAACACCAACTCGTTTTGTTCATTCGTGCTGTTTGCGGGTGAAGAGCAAATGGTGAATGGATGAGTTGAAATAGATTGCAGAAACCCAAAGCTTGTGAAACGCAAGAAACAGTGCTGGCCTGGGGTCCAATGGAACTTAACTGGAACAGTGATGCGGGTGAACCCATTGTCCTCGACAACAATATGCGCTTGCTGAGTCCACCTATACTCAAAGATGGCACGGAGCCACGGATAGACGAAACAAGGAACATAAACAGCGGCTGTGGCAATGAAATAATGCCAACTGGTTAAAGTATAGTCGCAATGCCAGAAGAAAGTGAGCATGAAAATGGCGACGCTGACGAAATGGGTTATCTTGAAGAACTCATAACCAAGACTCCTGATAAATTGATTAGTTTCACAATCATTCCTAGGATATCACAAAGATTACTCACCGGATTGTGCTGTGGGACATAAAAGTTAACCATGCTTGGAAGACAAGCGCAACTATTCCAGTCCAGTAAAAAAGCAAGTTCGAGGCAAAATGCGCCTCCATATCATGCCAACGAATATGGTATACGATGAACGGAAAGGTATGTAATAGCGCAAGGATGAAGAAGGCATATGCAATCCAACGATGGAACACTTGAAGCCTCTCATGCGATACACCAGTAAGTAGAGTTATCCAGTTCGTCTTGCTTGCGGTAGCACTGAACATTGTTAGATCATGAAAAGCATCATTGTAGTGTCGAACTTACAAAACAAATGGCATGCAAGCTGTAGCTAACCATCCAGACCTTGTTGCCAGTGCTGGAGAGTTTCCATATATCTCGGAGGGCCAGTAATAAGGCTTGGGAACCAAGTCCATACCTAACTCTCATGTTAGCCTCACATTACGAATATGCGACTTTCGTAGGGCATTGCTGAATCAAACTCACAAAAGAAGAAGATTGTGCCAACAGCTCCAAGCAAAAGAACCCCTACAGGTGCCGAATTCCATCGCAGTTGTTTTACGTGGAAGCCGCGATACGACAGCCATCTGATACCCGCTATGGACTTCTGCCATATCGACACTCTTTGAAGTTTACGATGCCTGAAAAGAAGCGACGAGGCAAAGTGGCCAATGATGAAGACACCGATAACACTCATGAAGAACGCCACGGTTGGCAATGCGAAGACATAATCAGCAATATACCTGTTGACCGTTAATATGCTGGTCGACACCAAAAACAAGACAGATTTTCACCTACCAATAATGCCAACGCTGCATGTACCAAGCACATTGTTCTGGAGTAAGCGGGTCACACACGAACATGCGACCGCCCGTGAGCGTTACTGGCGGAGTGAGCCATGCTAAACTCATGTTGTCGTCTTCAAGCTACTTCCGTCGGCTTTGTCGCAGGTGAAGTTTGAGAGGAAATGCCAAAAGAACAGACTGTGAGTCGCGAGAGGAGAGAAGACAGACGGTCCAAATGTTTTCAGTGTTCACCCACTAAATTATTTCCCAAACGTAAGAGATGAATGAGGACCTCGTTGACATGGGCATAGAAGCGTCTTATGCCCAGGCCCAATGCAAGCTTGTCATGCTGTTTGAAAAGCTTGAAAGCACTTGACCAGCCTTTTGCTCGGCAAGTCATTCTAGACTTTCCATTCGTGGTGTGGTAAGTCGTAAGGCCTGTTCGCTACTGGTGCTTGGTGGTAGTTCTGCGAATATTTGAGCAAGTTCCTGCAGCCAGGGACAAGGCCATGCGACTAGCGCAAATGGAGGATCTGCAAGACGACGATCGTTCACGACACTGCAAATACTCATGATCCCTCGAAAGGAGGGTGGGAATATTTGCTGTGAAATTTATTTTGATTTAGTTTCATCGACTTTACAGCTCTTCTCATTTCACGGCCGACATCGCATGCTCTAGAAAGATATAACGGCGGAGTGATCATATCGCACATCAGGTCGCAGCCCAACTTCCATTCAACGACTCGAAATATCAACGACTTCAAGAAAACCGAGATCATGTCTATGGCCGGCATGAGTATGACGACTTCGATGTCTATGCCGTCGAGTGCAATGGGTGGAATGTCTATGCCGAGCGCAACAAGTTCCATGGCTATGCCAACTTCCATGATGAGCATGGATTCAATGGCCATGACATTCATCTCGTCTACTATGACTCCGTTGTTCTCCATGGCTTGGACTCCGGATTCCGCAGGAAAATATGCCGGAACATGCATATTTCTGATCGCACTTGCTACAGTCTTTCGCTTGTTACTCGCGATTCGACTGAACCTTTTTGAATTTCTCGGGGCTGTCAAACATCAACACAAGGAAGATGCGATATATGGTTATGGCAATAATACCGCAGCAAAGGTTCGACCGTGGAGAGCAAACGAGGCGGTCTGGATAGCATCAATGGACGTGCTTATCAGTGGTGTAGCATATTTGCTGTAAGTGCCATACATCATGGTTCAGGATAACCGCTAATCTTTTCAGCATGATTGCAGTCATGACAATGAACGTTGGATACTTTCTATCTGTTCTCGGAGGCATATTTCTTGGAAGCTTGATATTCGGCCGATTCCTAGCTCAGTCCGCAGCTCATTGATATCTCTGCGATCTTTACGGCAGAGGACGAAGAGCGGCAAGCTCTCACTACTCCTCATCCTACATGGACGTTGCAGAGAGCTCAATAAAGCATCAACAAATGGAATAATATAGTGCACAAGCGTACCATGAGAGGATGTAATGATGGATGGTGCATTCATGCTCAGTCTTCCCAGAAGCTCATTAGTCATTCTTGTCGAAAATTTCAAAGCAGCAATTCAGCGACCGTTCAATTGGTGCTTTGGCACGAGGAGAAATATCTCATTATATGGTTCCTTCCCTGATAACTGAACTGCCTATATCGTAGAAGGCTTCCTGGAGACTTCAAAGCTTTTGTGATTTCAATCCCAGCAGCCAATCATGCTAAAAATATACCGCAATATACGTGATGTACTTTTGTCCATTTCCGTCGCCAAACGCCATTCAACCATCCCTACGTACTCGCGGCAATCCGGCTACTCATCACTGTACATAAACCTTCTCCACCAACTCTTTCAAAAAGCCCATTTGCTTCCTTCAAGCGAATGCATGACCACACAACTCCTCTCTCAAGCGATCATAACTGCCTCAACAGCTACGTATGCAAAGAGAAATGCAAGGATCATCCACCCTAGTTCTAGCTTCCCTGGCCCCGATCCAACTGAATGGCTCGTGGTTTTGTTTAGGGCCGGCCCGCATATAATCTCACCACTTCCACCCATTAGTGGAATCTCTTCTTGAATGCATTGGTAGGCACTGTTCCAATCAAGGGCAGGGTCGGTAATTTTGCAGTATTGAAAACAGTAGTCTGGTAAGCCTCCAGCAGTGTAGTTTTCGATGGGGCCATGATTACAGCATTTATGTAGAATTGCCGTATTATTTGGTAAACCGAAGAGAGCGCAGGTCGCGCTCGTGGTAGGTGGATTGGGAAGCGAAGTCCATTGTAGGCAAGGGGTGAAGTTCATTTTGATAAGGTGCCAATTGTATTTGCTTTTAAGATGGACGGCTGAAAAGGTATAGATGTGAGCAAATTGTTCATAATAGATTCCAAACAGTCTCTTTTGGATCATTTGATGTGGCCACTGCGAAATCCTCGCCGCTTGGAGGCGTGTCCTCAAACCTACATCGCCGCATTGCTTCGCGGACAGGTGTAGAATCAATGGACCAACAAGGACTATGTATTTGCCCATCCTTTATACACGTGGTTTCTAATCATTGACTTGTCGTGTATAAACGTGCTTGCCTCATTATCTTAAAAGTATACACAACAACTTTGATTTGAGGCCTTCACGCCTCTTATTCATTCTAGATTTGGCTGATCAACACTCACGCCCTTCGGTGACAATTCAAGCCAGGACAGGCACCCAAGCGGGCTTTCCGTCAGATAGATCTCGTATACAAGGGAACTACCTAGGTATCAAAAACACACTTGCTGAAATGTGGCTGTGCAATCCAAACAATGGGTGAGTGGAACAGGACGCCAAAGGAGATCATTATCCAATCGCTAATTTACACGTTTTGATTTGACCAATGACTGTTTCAGGAGCACTTTTAACATGATCTCAAATTTTGGTTTTCACGATGTGGAACGGTAAGCCACAATGCGCTTCCGTATAGGGCTGGATTCCGAGGAATCCGGTGTAGCTTTGCTTTATAATTGACAGGGTTAGACTCCGAGGAATCCGTTGTAACTTGGCTTTTACAGCACTTACCTAAATCTAATTTCGGTACCATTCATTGGGGCCTGAACAATTCCTCAGGAACAACTACTTCACTACCACTCTCCTATCTATATAACTCTGTCGTTTTTGACATGCATTTCCAAGGACGCACAATACAGCTACTAAATTCGCTTCCCAATGGGACAACTTTCATACGCCGTTGCGATTCTCGTGGCATTGGCAAACGCCGCAGCCAGCATAGAAGGACCGATCGCAACCACAGCACAAGGAAAAGTAATTGGAGCAGTGCTAAACTCAAAAGTGAACGTTTGGAAGGGCATTCCATTCGCACAGAGTCCTCCAGAGCGATTTGCACCTCCGCAAGATCCGAAAAGCTATTCAACTCGCCAGGCGACTAGCAATTCCCCTGGTTGTATAGACCAATTCAACTGTACGTACCTCGAGTCACTGCAGCTTGACTGTAGGTTTGGAGCTTACTTAATTTTGTAATAGATCCAGAACCAGCGCGAAGTAACACAATTGACTGGTTCTTTTCCCCTTTGCCGGTGGAAAGCGAAGATTGCTTGTATTTAAACATATACGCTCCTAGAGGGAATTCGGTATGATTCCTAACTTGTTTTTCTGGGGGGGGTAACTTACCAATCGGCTTCAGTCCATTACCAAAACTAATGACAAGCACACGTTGAAGCCTGTGTTGTTCTGGATTCATGGAGGTGGCTTTTCTGCAGGATATGCTGGTGGTCCTCAATACAACGGGGAGAGTTTGGCAGAGAATCACGATGTTGTCGTTGTTGCGGCCAACTACCGAACCAATGGTCAGATTCTCTCTATAATAGTCGGACCTATCCTATCAGATGGTGACTAACATATTGATACTCAGTCTTTGGTTTCCCTGCTTCTTCTGAGCTAAAGCTGAACGAAACAAACCTCGGATTTCTAGACCAGCGTAAGGCACTAGACTGGACATTCGAAAACATCGCAGGTTTCGGCGGTGATCGAAAAAAAATTACTTTATTCGGACAATCAGCAGGCGCCATATCCGTACGTTGTTCACCATCAACATCACATAGCATTATGTCCAAACCACAAACCACTAACATAAAACCCCCAAGATAAAATCCCTAATATCGAACCCACCCACTCCCCTCCCCTTCCGCGCCGCCATCCTCCAATCTCAGACCATAGGAACAAACGGCAATACTGCTTCTTTCACAAAACTCGCCTCCCTCCTCAACTGCACCACCGCATCCGCACTCGCCTGCGTGAAAGCCGCGCCAGCGTTCCAAATCAAGTCCATCATTGAGCACAACGCGATCCCATTCGGCCCACTTGTCGACAACAGCACCTTCTCCTTTGACTCACGCGTCCCAATAACCAGCGGAACAGCGGCAAGAATTCCTATGATTATCGGGACAAACTTGGACGAAGGGTCGAGCCAAGCGGCCACTGCGCTGAGCGCACCCAATGCTAGTCTAGCTGATGCATTTGGAGCTATTCTTCCTGGTGGCCCAGCGGCGGCACAAATGCTTATTGATAGTTTGAAACCGTTGTATAATTTGACGGTGTATAATACTGATCAGAAACTTGGGTATGGTTTTTTCCAAGCCTTTCAATACTTCCACACCATCGAGAGGCATTCGCTGATATATGACTAGTTCCGCAATACTCACAGACGCAGCATTCACCTGCCCAGCCTCCCTTCTGACTCAAGCAATCCAAAGCGCGAATTACACAGCGTACCGTTATTTCTACACCGCCAGCTTTCCAGCCCAATTTCCGTTCCCTGATGCGGGTGCGTATCATGGGGCGGAGATTGAGACGATTTTTGGAACGTATAATCACAGTATCACCGCGATGAAACCGCTGAGTAGGACATTGCAGAGTATCTGGGCAGGCTTTGCGAAGGATCCGATGAAGGAGATTCCTGGATGGGTGAAGCTGGGCGATCAGATCAATGAGATACCGAGTTCGGGAGTTGTTGGAAAGGTAGAGGCGAATGTGGTGGATAGTAGATGTCAGTATATTAACCCGATTATTGTTGGGATGGGGATTTGAGGTTTGACCTGAGGTGGTGATTGGATGCAGGATGTGATTGTCTGATCAGGGGATCTACTAGTATTTGGTAATGTAAAGTCGATATATAGACGGTGTATAATAATGTGCTCTGATATCTTGAACTTTTGCAGAGCGTTAAGCCGTTAACACAGTATTGGTCTTGTTCGCCCTGCAAGTATGGCGGCAGTCCGCTTCAGTATGCGATATGGGACCTCAGACTTCTTATCCTCGCTGGTGGAGATCTTGCCAGGAGGAAACTTGGATGATACTGCCCTTCCTGCCTCGAGAGCTCGCGATATTCCGCCTTCGTACACATCTCTACCTAAGACACGACCTGTTAAGCTTGCGACCTTTTAAGGCTATATATAGATGTGACTTGTAGTCATTCATGTACGATAGGAGCTTAAAGTATTCCTCTACACTGGAATATGCAGTAAGGCTTGCTAACGCAAACAGTGTTTGACAGATAGAATATTCAAGCCAACTCTCATTCGAAACGATCACCTTAGCACGGATAGATATCGATAACCAGGTTCTGACGTCTTCGTACCTTCAAGTCCGACCAAGTATGACTGTGGTGATTGGAGAAGCCATGGCGACTGGAAAGCGCAGATAGATTCTTGACGTACACATCTCTCACGCAGTTTGTCTTTTGTTAGGAAAAGGCTCAGGCAAGTATTTATATCAGATTGGTTGGCACAAGATCACATCCGTTTTGTCTCAAATCAGGACCATAGATTCCTTTATTTTCTACGAATCTCGACTTCTGCATAAAAAGGCAACCCAACGCCACCATTGTTGGTGCAACGGAACTCATACTAGTGACGCCTTACCTCTACATCAACCGCCTCATACACTGGCTCGGATAGAGCGCTGGCAGCACCATCATTCTCATCAGAGGACTATCCGAGTGCTCAACACTTCCAGAACTTGTATTCTGGGCCACACATGTAAACATTGCTACTAACAATCCTCAATTGGGTGTCGAACGACACCCGCGGTCCTTCGGGTGACACTTGTGTGGCGGAGGTGGTGGCCCTCTTAGGGTAGTGTACTCTATTGTTCCAGGCAGAGCGCTCACAGTGTCGGCCACCGAACGACGATCGAGAGCCCAACCGCGCCCAGTATGCAAAATGTCAACTGTAGACTTCGAACGACGATGGAGAGCCCAACCGCGCCCAGTATGCAAAATGTCAACTGTAGACTTCGAGAGAGCGGGGACGTTCTTGTCGCTCTCAGTAGCGTCTTGTGATCCACGTGTCACTTGGTGAGTGCTATCCTGGTGGATCCGATCGGATTTCTCAGCTTTATCAGAACTGTCACGCTTCTAGAAAGATTAGTATGCATTGATCAATACGACATTGTGACTACAACATACTATCGGTAGTGCCCAAAAGTCCATAAGGAATTCTCGTTCAACGCCTTCGGAACGCTTCAGCGAATTCCGTCCCCAAGGCATCCCGAATGAAACATCGGTAGTACGGCGTGCGATTTTTGCAGCGTCTCTTGAACGACGCGTGAGCTGGTTAGTGTTGCGTTGGTCCGTCCGACCGGATTTCTCAAGTTCGTCGGAGCCGTCGCTTTTCTAGAAGGATTAGTTCCCGTTGATTAGAATGAAATTGTCATCAACATACTACCCCCCAGCGTTCCGGTGCAAAACTTTGGTCAACGCCCTCAGAGCGCTTGAGCGGGTGAGTGTTGCCTTGGTCTTTTTGATCGGATTTCTCAATTTTGTTGGGGCTGTCGCTTTTCTAGAAGGATTAGTTTCCGTTAATCAGGATAACATTGTCATCAACATACTACCCCCCAACGTTCCGGTGCGAAACTTTGGTCAACGCCGTCAGAGCGCTTGAGCGGGTGAGTGTTGCCTTGGTCTTTTTGATCGGATTTCTCAAATCTGTTGGGGCTGTCGCTTTTCTAGATGGATTAGTTTCCGTTGATCAAGATAATATTGTCATCAACATACTACCCCCCAACGTTCCGGTGCGAAACTTTGGTCAACGCCCTCGGAGCGCTTGAGCGAAGGCCATCTCCAAGGCGACCCAAATGAGACGTCGACAGATCGGCGTTCGACCTTATTAAGCCTCGTTTTGGCATTTTTGAACCATATCCAAGGCTCCCCTAATGAGGCATCGGTAGTGGGAGGTTTAGTTTCTCCGGCACTCGATTTGGTTCTTTCGGCAATCCTTGGCCAAGCACAAGCGTGATAACGATCTTAAGATTTATCCGGTTAGTTGATCTGATGACTGATGTATGCTTGGACTGTTGGACCTACCACCGGCTTTGGGCAGACCAAAAGCTGTAGTGTCCTTCTCAGTGAGTCCAGTCTTAGCCCTACAATCTATAGTAGGGAGAGCAACGGCAACAGACGTCCAGACAGATAGGAGAAATTGGGTCCTCATTTTGAGTAGATTGGAATTTCTCTTGCAGGTTTAGGAATATGGCTCTGGGACGAATTGTTCAACTGAATGGTCTTAGGAATACGATGTTTTATAGTACTTTCCACCCGTCCAGTCATGAGAATGTCTCTTAAGTTTGCTTTAACACTATCGTACAAGACTTTCGTCTCTAACGTGAAGCCATTCGCCGTTACAACTTCTGTAACATCCAAGTTAGTGCTACACTCATGGATAGTTACGATGACATGTTACTCTAGTGTTTTGTTTGTATTACCATGACCAGTTTGTAAACTTTTCACTAAAATCGTCAAATGTGCTTAGCATTTGACATTTCGTTGGTGACCCAGCCAAGACATGTTATGGTGTGACAGTCCAGAATCACCTTGTTGGATGTGAACTCCAAATCGAAACATGACTTCTATTTGGTCGAATTAAGTGAAGTGGGTCTCAATGGTGGTCGGCTAGTTAGCATGGAACCAGTCCTTTTGATGAAGTGAAGGTGGGTTACATAGCACCGTAATACCTAGATGGCCCCCAAAGTAAAAGAAAAAAGTATAAAAGTGAATTGTACCAACGATGATATTTGTGCAAGGGGGAGCATCACTTGCTGAGGAGTCTCATGACAACTTGTTAATGGAAGCAAACCGAGCAAAGGATTTGGTAGTACTATCACGCATAAACTTTACTTATTCTATTAGAGAACTCTCTACGCTAAACTTTACTTGTTCTATCAGAGAACTCTCTGTGTTCTCCAGCTTCCACTTGGCTTTCCATCGTTTCCAAACATGGCAGAGCACAAACAATATCTTTTGTCTCGATCAGATCAAGGATCTGCCGAATATGAGAGAATCCCTCTGACTGATACCCAAGGTTCATCACGAGCACGATGGCAAAAAGGATGCAATGCTAAGCGCCGAGGAATATGGCAAAATCTCTGCTTCATCGGTTCTCTGATCTGGCTTCTCGGCTGTTTATTGCTACTCATGAGTATGATAACCTGGATAAGAACTGGACAGAGCCAATGCAAGCCTTATTCGATATACTGTAAGTTTAGCAAAACGGTTCGAAAACTTAAGATCTTTAACGTGTTGACTTTATTCGCAGCTCCGGCTCAGGGTGTAATCAAATACCACAACTATACTTTCACCACTGGCTTCTCCCCCGAGCGTTCCAAGTGGCAAGGACCTCCATCTCCCTCTGTTGATGAGGAGTGGGTGGCTCTCTATAGTACGCATGACACCCAAGGGCCCCCATACGCATCAAGAACTGACATGGTTTAGACTTTGGAATAAGCAGAGTGACAGCCGACGAAGCTGCCCAGTTCTATAACAAGACCTCAGAAATTCCCGGTGATCCCGGCCACTACATTACCGATCTAGACGTCTTTCACCAACTGCATTGTCTCAATGCGGTGCGAAAGCTCATCTGGCCGGAATACTACCACACCCTTGACAATCTCGTTGGTAAAACCCGCACGAAGAGCCAAGAGCATCTCGGTAAGTACAGAGTTCCACCAGTATTAGAATATATTTACTAAAATGTCGCCAGACCACTGCATTGACTCTCTTCGACAATCTCTCATGTGCAGTGCGGATGTCACTCCACTCTACTGGGTATGGAGTCCGAAGAGAAATTTGACCCTACCGGAAGCTAGGGTAACGCACACATGTCGAGATTTTGAGGCTATTCGTCAGTGGGCATTGGAGCGACAGATGGTGGTGCCTTTCAATAGCAGTGTTCATATGCCAGGTTCCCCTGTGGTTTTCCACGGATCCTGAGATTCATGTTCCAACATAGCTTGATTTTCAATGGACAAGTCTGATTCTAACAGTTGGCTATAAGTGATATATGCTTATTACGTCGGCAGAGTCGCCTGTGGCTGAAATACCGTACGATATACTGCCATTGGTAATCGCCCAAGATGTAGTACCCTACTGGCTTTCATCATTGCGTCAATTCGTCTCCAGTTTCTAGAAAAATAAAGTAGAACTACGGAGCACTTATTATTTACTATGTAGGCGTCACCTCTAATTCGATCGCGATAGAGGACTAGTGAATGACATGAAGAGACCTACCACCTAATTCAGTCGTGATTATCGCTCTATGTGTTATATTGTTCGGCCTGTTAACGCGGAAGGAGTGTTGGCCATATTGTTATTCAGCAAAATTTAACACGAGAAATCAAGTTACTCCAATATATTCCAGGCTCAAGTAACTATATTTCCACGATTTCTTTGATCAAATGACAGCTATAGCATAATGTCAGCCTGATTGATGATGAGATGAAGTTGTGATCGATTCAGCCTTCTGGAGAGCTCTCAATCCTTGCATCTATAAAACACTAAGCCGAAAATGGCGAGAGCCAAAAAGCCACGTCTGGCCAGACGGGTGTTGCCGAGAAGGGTTCCCTAAGATAGAAGTCGCTAAATCTTGCACATGGTCCTAGAAATTTGCAAAGAATGACTAAATCTCATGCCAGTCCTACAGGTACGTTGACTTGAAAAGCCATGGCGAGTCGTAGTCGAAATTGCCTCAACTTTATAATGTGCAAACCTCAGCAGGCATGGGCCAGGTTGGGCTGTGCTAGTAGTAATTCAATAGCAAGCTCGAAGGAACCCAACGACAGATTGGCGCACATGCGCGATGCTGAAGGCCTAAAAGAGCGACTCTGTGAAAGCACTTTGCGGGGGATTTGCGCTTGCTAAGAACCTTCCATGATTCTTACTCTTTGAGCCTTCGATGGTTGTAACTTTGTAGCTGCATATTCCAGGCCTTTGACCTGGATCTTCCTTCTAGCTCAAGTCCTGCTTAGCTTCCTAGCTTGGCCTTTCTTCAGCCAAGCCATTTAATTGTTGACTCTCTCCCATCTCATTCCCTCCACCAGCATCATCTCTTGTACCCAACTACAATCCCCAACTTCATACTTTCATCCATTCGCCTCATCTTATTCTTTCACTTTACTGCTTGCTAGCCTCTAGCTACTTCAATAACCTGGCCCCCGCACCTCAACCTCAATTCATCCGCGATCAGCTTCTTCACACTAAGCTCGTCACTTTTGATCGGAACAGGCCACCAGAACCCCACTCATCCTTCCAGCAACTTATTCTTGTTGCTACCAAGCTCTTCCAAAGCTTAACCTGAAAAGCCTGTGATCTGGAAACCTGGGGTACCTTTCACCGCACGTTCTGCGTCTATCTTATCACAGTTGCCCACTCAGGCTAACTGCAACTCCGATCTGACCATCTTCATTCAACCCACGCGACAGACAACCTGGAGCAGAGGAGGGTTTGGCGCTACCAATCAGCTCCACTACTTTTGATCAGTTGGAACCATGTCTGGCTCCCCACAGGAATCCCCCACATCTGGGCCAACTAGTCACCCAGTCAATCAATCCGCTTCAGCACCAGCGCAATTACCTATACCCACTTCGCCAGGCATCCACCTTCCCCCTACTGCTCGAAGACTACATTCTGACGAGTTAGTTCCTAGAAGGGGATCTGTGCAGTTTCTCGACTCATCCAAAGACGGCAATCCGCTTGGAAGAACTAGGACTGGCAGTTTAGGGACGAGAAAAATGTCTCCTCCACCAGCACCGTAAGTACCCAGTCTGCACAATTTATCCATATCAAATATTTCCATTTGGACTCAAGAGGTGGTCAAAGTCGTGTATGGCTGATTTGTGTATGATAGTTTGTCCAGCAAATTCGACAAAAGAGTTGGTTTCGATACCTTTGACAAGAAGAACGAAACTGCAGCCAGTGGAGCCACTGCTTTCACTCTTGCTAGAAAGCATGTAGACTACAACTTCACCAAACAGTCTCGGACTTTTCTCTGCGGATTAGATTCCAACGACTATTCGGAGTATGCCCTCGAGTGGCTCATTGATGAACTTGTTGACGATGGAGACGAAGTCGTGTGCCTTCGCGTTGTCGACAAGGACTCTAGCATTGCTGGCTCAACTAGCGTCGAGCAAGGCCTTTACAAAGAGGAAGCTGAACGCCTTATGGAAAGCATTGTCAAGAAGAATTCTGACCACAAGGCCATCAATCTCGTTCTGGAGTTTTCTGTGGGGAAAGTGGAAAAGGTCATCATTAAGATGGTAAGACGGCGAGATACTGCTATGGAGCTTTCTAACTCGACTGCAGATCAAATTGTATGAACCTGCCTTATTGATTGTAGGCACAAGAGGCAGAAATCTCGGTGGCATTCAAGGCCTGCTTCCAGGTAGTGTTTCTAAGTATTGCCTCCAGAACAGTCCTATACCGGTGATTGTTGTCCGGCCAAATAACATGCGTGCGAGAGGCAAGCGCAAGAGGCAGAAGGATCCCTCTCGACAAGTGTATCGCGACATTCTGGACAAATCCGACAAAGTTGCCGAAAACGCCGATGTGCTTGGTCGAATGGGCGTTGTTCTAGAATCTGGCCAGGCTGTAAGCGAGGACGAAGCAGCTGCTGTAGCGCAGGCCATCGGAATAGAGAAACCGGTTCCCAAACCATCGAATGCCGGATCTGGAATAAGAGGTAGTCCCAAAAGCCCATTGATCAAGGTTCAATTGGTCGATGATTTCGATGATGATGAAAAGGTGGACTTGAATGAGGACCCAACAGCTGACAAGGACAACAGAGAGGACGAGGATGCCAAACTACCTCAAACCGGTGTTCACGACGAAACCTCACGGGAAGGAAAAGGAACACCAGAGTCCGTCGTGCCAGCCACAGCCTCAAACCAATAACGACTTCCAGCATGCGCCGAACTGCCCGTTGTTCTCGACAACTTTGCAAAGCACCATTACCGTTGGACCAGAACCTCATTCGGACCCTCCAGCGTCACCCGATCCGCCATCAAACCCTGATCAAGTCAGCCCCCGAAGACCGATTTTGAAAAATCCATTATCCTGTACATGCGATAACCCGAATCATGATGGCCATGACCCTGCTGTGCCCCCTCGCTCGCAAGAGTCGCCGGGAGAAGTTCATTTCGATGAGAAAGGTACTTCGAAAGCAGATGGGAGACTCAGTGCAAACAGCCATTAACCTCTTTAGTGTCCGTTGTGACAATACCGAATCCTGATGAGCCCGAAGACCCCGATGAGCCTGCAGATCCCGATGCGAACGTTGGTCCCGACTAGGTAGATGGACCAGAAGATAGAGGTCTATCGACTGCTGCGACAGCGCTGATTGCATTCACCATGATTTACCAGTTTCTCAATGGCACTTATTGTAAGGAGGGTAGCTCAATTTAATTGGGGAAAGCTATTACTCTCGAGATTATCGCTGAGTCTTGACCCGACAAGGCGAATTATCGCCTCTAATGAAATAATACAAGTTTCATCTTTCAATCTGCCGCATGTCTCGAACTTTCGTGAAACTGTCACCAGCTCTGTCCTCATAAATCGCGCCTAGCAAGGCGATGTTCAACCCTCAACCCCGATCATACGTTCGTTCCATTCCCCTTTGCCTATCCAGCACACGGCTCACACTGCACATCGCCCAACGACCACTTCCTCTCCCCCATAAACCCAACCAGCGCCTCCATCTCCCCATTCCCCTTCGCACTACACATCCCCATCAACTGTCCCCTAATCCTCTCACACCACTCACAATCCCTCACAGCCGCAAGACCTTTCAACCCCTCCAACACCTCCGCCGCCTGCTCCCCCTTCACCACCTCCCCCGTCGCACTCTTCGGACACGTAATACTATACTCCACACTAACCACCTGATCCGCCGCACCCTTGCCCAACGGCACTGCACTGCCCGCCCGCACTAGCGCATGCACATGGCTACTCAGCATCGTATGCGGCGCATCCGTCAACGTCGTTCCAAGTTTATGTGTCGCGAGTCGACAGATGAGGTCCGTGGAACTTAGCGTGTGGTTTAGCAGCTCGATGGCAAATTGCGGTGACTGGAGAGGTGTAGTGGACCCGACGAAGATTCGCAGCGCCGTCGTGCAGGGCGTGGAGAGGAAGTTTGGGATGCTGAGTGTGTAGGGATGCATGGAGGCGGGTGGAGGTGCGGATTGCAGGGCGGAGGTGAAGATGGTGGTTAGGTTGGTGGCGCTTAGGTGGGAGGGGAACCAGATGAATTGCGGGGATATGGTGTAGTTTAGGGTGGGTGTTGTTGGGGATTGGGGGAGGCAGGTTTGCGCCGTTGTTAGGAGAGGAAGGGTGGTTAGGGGGGTTGTTGGTTTCATTTTAGTGATGGTGGCGGAAGTGGTGATGGGCGTGGTGTTGAGGTTTGGTGTATATTTTAGTCGCGATTTCTCTTGATTGTTGTTGACTTTTGGGAAGGAGATTATGGTATAAGATGTAAGTATGATACTATGTTTTTTGTGAGGGGGGAGTTTGAAGAGTAAATATGCAGTGAGTACCAACACTTTGGATGAAGTTTCTATACGAGTCGATGATATCTGAGACTATATGGACATGGGCATGATATACATTCGCGGCTAAGGTTGACCCTGGCCCAATTGTGTAATGTTCATTGACTTTAGAAGTCCGGTTCGCAACTCCGCTCATTTTGTGCAAAACATCCTGATATCTTCGAACTTGTTATGAAATAATACTTGAAATTTGATTGGTGAGCCGTCAGGCGACGATTTGATATGGTACCAAACTATAATTAAAGACAATGACGTCTGTAGTAGGTCTACTTAAGAAAGCATTGACCGAATTATATCAAGTTTGCTATGACCATTGTGCCCCAAGCTACCCAGATGAAGGGCTGATTTGGGTACCGACTTTTGGGTTGGCAGGGCGGTCACACTGTGGTCACCTATTCGATGAAAGTCCTAGCTTTGACATTATGATTGATCTGAACTACTTTTTAATCCGCGTAGATGACCGAGCTCTGCTTAAGCTTTGTTGGTATTGGCTTTGAAACGACTCGAGCAGGAGGTTACATGATGGTACAGAAACTCGGGGCGTGTAGAAAGCTTGTTACTGCAGCTTGTACGGCCTGAACAGTCCCAAGACCTACTTGAGATGCTTCTGCAGCTTTATGAGCTTTGGCTGTTAGAAGACCGAAGATTAGATGGTTCATGTCAGATTGTGTGACTGGCGATGCTGGCGGTTTCCAGCCTTCTTTGTATGGGAGACGTTCTTCCTCTATATCGCAGTCAGTGACAGCTTTTGTAGCTTCTTGGTAAAGTGAAAACATACCGAAGAAGATTCGTAGATACTCAATTGGACATGTTCCTTCTTTCTTATCTCCCAACATGGCAGTGAACAGAGCAGTTTCACCATAGCTAAAGATGAATTCCTTGAGACCATACTCGAGATGCTTCCCAGCTGCTTCATGGGCTTTTTTGCATGCAGTCAATCTATCATATCTGGCTTTGCTGGCCAATTCCAAAGTAGTCTCCTTGTTATCGCCATAAGTTGCCATGACACTTTCAAAAATCTCCTTGTTGAAAGAATGGTTATTACCAGACATCAGGTCGTCGCGAGAAAGGGAGACATCGTGCTCAATCAGTCCATGTTTGTCAACCATGTCAAGATCGAATGTATGCTTGCTGTGATCTGGATTGCCCTGCAAGGCTCCAAGAGTGAAGATGTTGGCTATGCCAGAGTCGAGCTTGATGCTGGTGGTGAGTGCCTTGACTGCCTGCTCTTTTGTGATATCTCTTCCATTGTGAGGTAGAATGTGGTGATTTGCCAATGCATTGATCATTGGACAAGGCGATCGCACTGAACACTAGTTAGACACTCATGCTTAGCTAATTCTTGGATACTTGCCGTCGCCTTCACCAGCTGGTTCCCATTTCGTCCAATCAATTTCTGGGTGATCTGATGGTGGTGCTGCCATTTGGATGATAGTAGAGTTATTAGGTAGCGTCTGGACCGAATCAAATCACTTGGAATGAGGTGTTCTTGTATCAACAATTGATCCGAAATGGGCTATAACTTGAGCTTGAAACTAAACGATGGGACTAACCCATCATATCAGTCCACCGACTTCATTTTGTAGTGCTGTTCACAGCTCAGCCCAACGACAGGGATTGAGCGGTCTTACCAGCGTTAATGCAAGCTGCTGCAGGTCTGACCCCCTTTCAGCGATAGCTTCCATCTGTACAGCTTCATCTTGACAATCATTGGTAGATGCAAGTGAGCACTGAATGCTCTTCTTGGCACCTCATGCTGACCCAGTTCTTGGTTGATAAGTGCTACCTAGCTGGCAATGGGGTAAATGGTTGGGAAATGCGGCCACAGAGTCTCTGCAGTCTCACAAACTGCCAAAGGCAAGCGAACCACAGCCCTCGCGAATACGAGCTCGAATAATGGCCTCTAGATCGAGTTCACAAGCACAGATGCGTCTCTATCGGCATCGCCGGCGGCTGAAAAAGAAAAGAGAGACTACAATATCACCGGCTGTACGAAGTCTTCTCTCGATATAGAGCAAAAGTGGTATCATTTGTACATGAGTGCAATTGCACACATGAGAGACTATGCTTTTTGGGCCATTACTACATATACAAGCTTGCCACAGCGCATACATCTCTCTTGATAAGCTCCTGACAAGTCGTCATCTTCTGATACAACGCTGGATCGCCAATGATCCTAGCCGCATTCTTGGCCTCACGACAAGTTTCATCAAGTCGACTTATGACACGGACGATTGTGCCCTCCATAACATCCGTCAAGTCAGTGATGCGATTGAACGACATGCCTCGAGCCCATTCATAAACGACCTCAACCATGCCAAATCGAGGTTGACTGACGAAATCGTTGCTATCATCGGCGGATTGAATGACCTGCCATTTGGTTTGCACTGAATTGACACGCTCTGATATTTCAATGATCTTGTCACGGCCCTTCTCCAGATTACTGGTCAGAGTCGGAACGCTGTCAGTCTTTTCTTGGAAGACAAAGGCTGATAAAAGTGCGACAATCTCTTCAGGTTCATAATCTGCCAGTACATTCTCGAGAATTAGTTCTGTAAGCACAAGTTCATCGGCAGTGTGAATCTAACAATATTAGCATGTACATCAAGCAAGTGGATTTTGGTCTTACCTCGCAGGCCACCTTGCCCTTCAATTCGACTCGAGAATGTTCGTCGATGAATCCAAGTTCTTTGAGCACTTCAATTCTCTGTTCATAGTCAGGCAACAATCGTAGATTTTGGTCAGACATGAGCTGTTGGAGCTCCGCAATGGTCTCCTTGATCAGCCATTCATCATGCTCCGCTGTAAAGTGCTTCAAGAAATTCGGGCATTTCAAGCAAGAACAACTAAGTGCAACCTCAACCTCCTTTTCGCGGGCTGCGATAACCTCGCGAAGCTCCATAGCCTTGATTTTTGACCAACTGAATTCATTCCAATCTCGGAACTTCCAATTCTGGCAAAGTGGTAATATTTCGTCCTCTGCAAGTTTCTGGGTATTGACCTTTGCATTCAGAAACTTGAGAGGTGATTCAACATTGATCTTGGCTTGAGTGACTCGTTCAATGTCCTTTGCTGGTACAACACATATACGGAAGCTAATATCCTTGAACTTTTTTGGCAACGGCTCGAAGTATTCAGAGACTTTAGCAATGAATGGCAATGCGTCTGATCTGTCGCGTTTTGACCTACTCGAAAATTCAATGATTGGTAGAGTTGGTTCTTGTCCGCGGTTGAAGCCTTCTTGGATGAGCATTCCAACTTTTCGAATGCCTTCATGCTTGAAAACAACCAAGCGCTTTGGTTCAAAAACTCGTCGAGCGAAAGGATGGCCCAGTAGTTTGACATGGAGCTCTGAGTTGATGCGCTCATAATTCATGCAAGCTTGATGGAACTTCTCCAAATCAACATCACAAATATCGCACGGTTCTCGCTTAATTTTGGCCAGGTTAGCTTGAGAGATATTGACTTGTTTCTCGTGCTCTGGAAGTAAAGCTTGTGTAGCATCCTCGCTAAAGCTTCGTTTTATCATCTCCTCAATCTTGAGGGCTTCTACACGAAGCAGATTTAGAATCATGTTGTATGTCAGGCGGAATTGCGAACGAAGTTTGGTAGGGTCCCCTAGCATCATTTGACGAAGTCTCTGCACCGGTGGAGCCTCGTCAGCGCCAGGCGCTACTATGATGACTGTACCAACGGTATCCAGACCTCGGCGGCCAGCTCGGCCAGCCATCTGAGTGTACTCGCCAGGGAGCAGATCTCTGAACGAACGACCATCGTGTTTCCGATAGCCCGAGAAGACAACAGTTCTAGTCGGCAGATTGAGACCCATGGCGAAAGTCTCCGTGGCGAACAAGACCTTGACAAGAGATTTGGCAAAGAGAATCTCGACCACCTCTTTGAGGATCGGCAGCATACCGCCATGATGAACAGCGAAACCCCTGCCAAGCAACTCTCGGAGCTTCAAAATCTGGGGTAATTGACGATCCTCAGGCTTCAAGCGAGCAACTGACTTTTCGATAGTCATGTGGATCGCACTCTTTTCTGCCGCGGTGCAGTAGTCCATATTGGATAGGGCAGCAGCATTCTCCTCGCATCGTTTCTTGGAAAAGACAAAGATACATGCTGGTAACAGTTCGGCCTTGCGGAGGTGTTGAACCAAGTTCACCCATACATTACGATCTTGGGCGGCAGTAGTTCGTCCACCACCACGACCAGTTCTTGCGATATTTCCTCGACCAGTGTGGGACGGCAGACCTCTTCCACGAGATTGCTGAGAAGATCCACCTCTTCCGCCGCCTCCACGCTGTGGTCCACCTCGATTTGGTTGTCCACGATGGTTGGTGCCTCGGCCTGAGCCTCGTAAATTACCTCCACGGGAAGCAGGCTGCTCTTCATTAAACGCAGGTGCCTTGACCTTGTCTTTTCCTTGAATAACATCATTTGCGGCTTTCCAGCCCAGTTCAAGGAACTGTTTTTCTGAATTCACAATTTTATGCATTTCCTTGCCAGCCCAAAGGTAGTGTTCCAACGGAATGGGGCGTTTTAGTGTCGAGATAACATAAATGTCCTTTTTCTTAGTCCGCCCAACCCATGAAGCAAACTCGTATGTGTTTGGCACAGTAGCAGAAAGTAATATGAGGGTTACATGTTCTGGTAGCATGATGATCACCTCTTCCCATACTACTCCGCGCTCTAGATCGTTGACGTAGTGTACTTCGTCGAAGATTACAAACTCAACATCACGGATGATGTCTGCTCCTCGATAAAGCATACTGCGTAGAATCTCGGTAGTCATGATTAGACAGCTGGCTTCTGGTCGAATTTGTACATCGCCTGTGAGAATGCCAACATCATCGAACTCGTTACGAAAGTCTCGAAACTTTTGGTTACTTAGAGCTTTGATGGGCGAGGTATAGATTGCCTTCGTCATATGTTTTGCAGCCAGGGCGATAGCATACTCAGCAACAACGGTCTTTCCAGCAGAAGTGTGTGCAGCCACGAAGACAGAATCTCCACTTTCCAAGTGGTAGACTGCCTCCTTTTGGAATGTATCCAGCTCAAAGGGCCAGTCGCGAGCCATATCAGGAACAAGTTCTTTGAAGTTTGTGATATCGCGATTCACGTCCACCATATGCGCCCATTCCCGTCGAGACTTTCGATCTTGATGCATGGACAAATCTCCACGGGGCGCAAGGGCAGGGAATTCGATTGGCAGCAAAGCGTCGATATCTTCATCTCCTGATTGGTCTTCATCCTCATCCTCATCATCCGCGGCCAAAAGAGCCTCAAGTGTGTTTTGGTTGCCATTAGCATTCGAAGGTGTGGGCTCTGGTTCTTCGTCTAGAGCTTTTTCGACCTCTTTTGCATCTTTCTTCTCTTCTTCAGAAATCTTCTGCTCGCGTATACCACGAGGTAAGCCAGGCGCAATCTCGAGAAGTCCACCTTCCGCAGCAAAGTTTATGACCCGGTCAAGTCCCCCTGTCTTCTTTGCTTTGACATTTTCTTCTAGTAGCAGGGCTTGATCCTCAATTGCAGCTATGGCTTCGACACCATCTAAACCACCTGGCGTGAAAGGAAAGAATCCAGCAGCTCCTCGAACGAACTCTGCCCGATTGGCGGGTTTCCGAAGTATAGACGTAGAGTTTTTCGCAGTGGCACTGCTAGCCGGGACTGTGATTTCATTGTATCCAGTGACTTTTCCTTCAAGACCTTCACGATTAAATCGTATAACGGTTCTAGTCTGTGTGGGTGCAATACGAAACAGCTCGGCATGATTGATTGGTGTTTTCCATCGCTCTTGAAGTTGATTTAGCCAGTGCGTGCTGAATGATGGAGATGGTGTGAGAAACTCGTCTTCCAATTCCTTCTTCAGTTGCTCTTTCGTTTTTCTGACTCGTTTTCTCGGCCTGGATTCGTCCAATATGTCATCAATATAGGCGTCATCGGTAATGCTGTTGGCTGCCAACTGAAATTTTTCCAGTGCTGAAGCAAGAGATTCCATGATCCTGCTATAGACTTTTCAACGACAGTCTAGCATAGGATTTGGCAATAGTTTGCGGGCGTCCGATATCACGCGTGAATTCGAAGGTGGCGGGCGTAGAGGTATCTGATGGATTTGTTTGTTTTTGGTGGGGTACAATGGTGAAGCTTCAATATTCAACTGCTGAAAAGTGGTCAGGTGTTTACTTGCTCTGTCTCACAATTCGTGTACTATTTCTGATTTCACTTATTTTCTATTCTCTAATTTATTTCTACACTGCTCTTCTAAAAGAACAGCTCCGGTATCTGAATATGATCCTAAGTGTGCCCACAAACTTGGTAAAAGCATGCAGTACCAGACTATTTTGGGCTTGGTAGAGGGTTCAATATAATTCATAGTTCGTTCACTCGATAGTTGTCCTATTTTTTACCTTACAATAGATAAAGTTGTGCTAATACTATATTTGACCTGGTTTTGGTCTGCACAAGAACTACATACCAATCAATGTTCACATCAGTGTTAATGGTGCCCGGATCATTCCGACTGGTCAATTCAGCCTTGATAAGAATTGCTCAATCTGCAATCAGGTACAATCGTCAGGGTCCAAGAGTAGATTAATCGATCTACAATGAGAACTGTATGAAAACCAAGATACACTTGATACACAACAACCCATCGACTCTCAATCGAAATCATCGAACATGCCCATTTCCCGCATGATATCTTCCTCGTCAGCGAACTCCCCTGGCGCAACTGACTGACTCGGTGCTTGAGTTCTCGTTGGTAATGTAGATGAATTACGAGCCGGGGCAGATTCGAAAGAGTCTGGCTCTCCAGCAAGAAGCGCCTCGAGCTCGTCCTCGTCTGGTGCCCCGGGAATAGCATCGGAGAATTCTCCTCCATTGGACCCGGCGCGACCGTGCGATGGAGCTTGACTTTTGTCGGTGGGTATACTCAAATTGGTATTTGGATCTGGGGGCACTATCGAGCTCCGTGACCCAGGGTCCGGTGATGGCGCATTAGATAGATTGGAATCGCTCCCCAGGTTCGCACTAGACTTGCTTTCATTTATCCAGTCGGATCGCAATCTCTGCACGTTCTTTTTATGACCAAGCTTTTCTATAATGGCAAGGCCGTCGTGGAATTTGGCACGAGGATATAGCTCATGTAGCCAAAGTTGGTATGTGCCTAGGAGAAGGGCAACATCGGAAAACTGGACCAAAATCAAGCGTCAGCATCCTTGAATATGGGCATCCTAGCGAACTCCATTTCGTACCTCATGTCCCTTGCCTCGGAATTTTATCCTTGATTTTGAGATTCTCTGTAAGGTTGGTATTCCGGCCGCGGAAGTGAGTCTGGAAGAATGGAGCATTAGCAAAGGTTGAAACTCAAGGCATTTGCGACTCACCGTATCTCGTCTAGCTTTGGAATTGGAGCCCTCTTCTTCTTTTTGATTTCTACTTGTTCGTCGATGTTGACCAGATCCTCAGGAAGGCGAGGAGATCTTCCATCACGTCTTATTTGCTCTCCAGTATTATCATTACTGTTGCCCACAGCCTCTGCGAGCTGATCAAATGTCATGTCCTCGTTGTTCCAAAGCTCGTCTAGATCGTCATGCTCAACCCCAGAAATATGGGTATCCGTGTCTTGCGCCATGCTGTGTAAATAGGGGATAAGGTATTGCGCCGCGAAGAGAGTTCGAATTCGTACGCGTGGGCTTGCTAAGAATCGAATGCGCCGAGACAGAAATTCGGGTAAGGTTGATTGTTAAATTCAAAGATGTTGAAAGTGAATCTGGGCGACGCGACGGAGACGCGTTTCTGGAGGGGTTACTCTCTGTCTGTGCGTCAAGCTCGAAAATCGACACTTTACTGGAGCGTAAAGCCGCTGTATGGGCACGAGATTATGAAGAAATTATCAGCTAAACTTTGTAGTAACCTGTGCATCCCGATGGTCGCTTCAAAAATTGACTTTTTGAAATAGCTATCAAGAATTGAGATTATTCTGATCATTAAATCATTAAATGGAGCCATTGAGCTTCACTTCCAAATTGCGCTAGCAGCTGGGGTCGATTTCTTATTGGCTCAAGTGACTGTAGCTTGCGGCTCAAAATTAGCTCCTTGCGCTTGTGTACTTAGGGCTAGCGCCTATCGAGGTAGCTTAGCTAAGCTCGTGCTCAGCTCGTCATTGGTTGGCCAAGTGACTAGCTCAGCACCTTCCCCTTTGACAACCTTCACTTCTGAATCGCGCAAACAACTTATTCATGCAGACTGGTTAGGCCAACTCCATCAAGATCCTCTCAAGCAACCTGTCGTCATCAATCCACATTCTCCTCTCCTCCCCCATCTCACAAAAAAACATATCATGGCTGTCATGGACTCTCCAAGTGTGGGAGATGCTACGCAGCGACTGAAAGCCTTGATAAAACAAGCCCGCAATATCAAAAACTCTTCAAACTCCATCGACCCACCACTCCCCACCGGCGAGTTCTCAGGATCATCTGGACTACCGCCCAATGAAATCAGCGAAAAGACGCACTTCGGCGCTGTTGAGATAGCCGCAAAGCGCCTCTTTCAGGAGCAGATTGCTAAATTAAACATTCTCAACAACGAATTCGGAGATGTTTGGAATCTCTTTGATATCCTACAGATTCTTGGCGATCAGGGTAAACATATGCCTAAACCATATCTCCATCCAGCTAACAACAAGGCCACAGAACAATGCGAACCAGTTCTGCTCTGGTATTTAATCGAGGAATTACTTGACTCCCAATGCCTCGAGGGTTGTCGAGTAGTTTTCGACTACTTGGAATCCCGACGTGAGCGATTAGTTGCTGTAAGTACCATTGATTTCACTGCATCACGTTCACTAAGAACTGTAGAAAAATTTCGCCAAGGTGTCACTGGTGATTTTACGCTCTTGCAATGAGCTACTTCGACGACTCTCTAGAGCCGAAGATTCAGTTTTTTGTGGACGGGTGTTGATATATGTCTTTCAGAGTTTTCCCCTAGGGGATCGAAGCTCTGTCAATCGCCATGGTGACTATAATATTGATAACATCACTGCTTTTGATCAACTACCATCGGCAAATCTTGATGAGTCGACCAAGGATGTAAAAATGGGAGATGCCGATGCTGATGCTGATGCTGATGCTGCTGCCGAAAGCACTAAAGAAGTTCAAGAAATTCCCAATCCAAGCAAATCGAAACCCATGGACTTTGATCAACTCTACCCTGTCTTTTGGGGCCTGCAAAAGACTCTTGCAAATCCTCCAAGAATGTTCGAGCCGGAGCTGCTGGCAGAGTTCAAGAAGAACTTTGAAGCAACCTTGCAAAAGTTTAACAGCGTGGCTAAAGTAGCAGCGACGCCTGTCGTCGAACACGGCCGGGGTGTTAAACGAACTGCTGACGAGGCTGAACTCGAAGATTTTGGCAACAACTTCAATCCAAAATACCTAACGAGTCGAGAGCTCTTTGAACTTGAGGTATGCTACCATTCATAACTTTGAAGTGTCTCATTAACCATTGATTTAGCTTAGCGATCTATCGTTTCAACGACATATCCTTGTTCAAGTCACCATTCTACTCGACTTTTTGCTTTCCTTCACCGAAAAAGCCAAGAAAAAGTTTCCAAGTAGAACTCATCAAAAGATACAATTCACTCTTTCAGAAGAAGATGTAAGTCATTGTTATAATAAACTTGTTGTTGATGTTGACTTTTGGTAGACCGAATGGGCACTTCAAACGAAGAAGGACATCAGTGCATCACTGAGAGAGGCTGCTGATGGCCCAGCTTTTGCTCGCGTGGTTGAAACAGTCTTGTCTCGGGACAAAAACTGGGTGCGATGGAAGGACAGCAATTGCCCAGACATCTCGCGTCCGCCAGTCACGCCTGAAACATACCTTCATGCAGCGAACGGTGCAAAGGCGGTCTGTAGCTGGAAGCGACTGCGTAGCAATCCTATGGGCGCGCTAGATTTGACGTTCCTCACAGACTCAAAGGAAGCTCGTGCTGAGGATACTCTATCGAGCCCAGCAAGGTAAGTGGAACCTGTCTAGGGGTCCAAGTGGTGACCGTGCACTGACCCAGATAGATATGCCTTACCAACAGCCCAAACACTCGTGGATCGCGTGGCAAACGCTGAACTAGATCTCGAAATGGCCATGGACGAAGCTGAAACGCAACGACTGAAAGAAGAGCAAGCGAGCTACACGTGGCGAGCACTTCGAGTAGTTGCAGCGACCAAGCTCAACTTGTTTGAGAAATTGAATAGCCAACCGCTAGTGAACTTGTTCAAAGATGGTGGGGTTGAGCATGGACCAAATGACAACAATGAGAATGACCAAGAAACAGAGGGCGTTGGGGGCTCTCCAGTCGCTGACATGGCTGAGAATGGAGCAGCTCAGGCTGAAGTGCCTCCTGAGCCATCGAAGTAACGAGCAAGGAATAAAGAGACCTGCTTAAAGAGACAGTTCCGCTTGTCCGTAATGATCGTGATGGAAATGCTTGGATGAACACGACTATTCTCCCAACACACTGGATGAATTACGAGGGGAAGTCCGGACAGTAATCTTAGGCTGGCAGCCGCCGATGGAATGGTGTGGCAGCGGTAGAATCCGCCACTGCACATCATGAGACAAAGTGAAAGGACCCGTGGAAGTAAGCTGCTGTGACATGCGCAGAGCGTCATCTGTCGAAAGTTTCCTCTCACGCTTCTGGATCGATCAAAAGACGGGGAACACGTGGCGGAGGGTCGCTTGAAAAGCTAGTGGCGAAGCTCAGTAGACGAAAAGCTAGTACCTCTGTGGATGTTCAGGGCACTTTCGCATTGGGTCGACTCTCAGTCAATGGAAGAACGGGCTCCGTTGTCAAAGGGGAACTACGATGGGCAATATCGGTCGGCTGAGGCTCTGGACTGCAGGACTGATCTCCGCCGCGGAACATTTTCAGGACTGATGTGGTGACCGAGATTGCAGTACTCAAAGCTCAATATCAAACCTGGAGTAAATCAAACTAGCAGCATTGGTCTGATTTGGCGGTGCCTGGCATTGCAATATCAGTGACGGCTATCAATATACCGGCGGCAGCTCATTCATGGGGTATGCCAACACAGTGAACCAACCTGATGGAACAAGATTTTCTCGGTGAACGAAAGAACTGGACTGGGAAATGGCGCTTTTTCTTCCTGGAAGCTCAGAGATAACCTTTGCGTGCTCAATCTTACCATAATGCTCTTAAGAGGAGAAATGTGTTCATGGACCCAAAAGATAAAACTTCCAACATCAATCTTCGTATCTGATCCTGTTCTGGGCTAGCATCGGCCTAGTCAAGCAGATTCTACCGGCTCTTGTTCAATGGTCAGCTCAGACTCGCTGGAGGCTTGTTGCGTGTTCTTCCTTGGGTAGATCTACACTATACGTCCTCCACACTAGCAAGAGCAGTTGGTCCACGGCTAAAGGATTTCAGCCGAAGATGTGCAGATTTGCAGATTTGCAGGATACTGCTAAGCTCAATTCACCCGACGTCTCTCATGGATGGAATAGAACTGCAAGGGCATGCCTTAGCATCAAGATGGCCGCGGTGATTTGATGATTTGCATGTATGCACAACTGCAGGTTTAAGCTGCACTACCGCATGTTGACTTCTTCGCGTATGCGGCGCGTGCATCTTGCAGCACCAGATATCCAACCGGCCCTCAGCATTCGCCCTGGTGCTTGGCATCAACAACCCTGGAGCGAACCCTTGCTTCAGAGTGGTGTTGAGCAGCGAGGGGACGCCTTGGTGATAACTTTCAACAATGTGCTACACTGCCCTCAAAAAAGTCGGCAAAAAAAATATTGGAAATTGACAGGCTTGAATTTTCCACAAGCTACAATTATTGATTCTCATCCAGTGTTGTGTCCTGCAAGATTGATGGCTATATTCAACTATGTCGACTTTGATGGGGTTGAGGGCTTAATTTTCTATGGTCCCCAATTGTCACCATTGAGGCTTCGATGTACCAGTTAATTCAACCAGTTAAGATCCAAGAGCAGCGTGCCTTTCCATTGGCCGGAATGGAGCAGCTGCCGACCTCCCGACTTTTACTGGTCTGGTGTTTGGTATATTTGCTGCACAGTGCGGGTTTGTCTATGCTATTGGTCCAGGGCAATAGAGTTTGAAACGGGGCTGCCTCCGGTCTTCTACATTCTCACTGCAGAAGCGGACGTCTCTCTGGAGCTGGCACAATCCACCCAACCTCAAGTTACCTGCATCTGTTTCATCAGTTTCCAGAATATAGCCATACACACCCGTGGGCTATCCATTCTCTCACTCCTACTCGCCAAAATCATCCGGCGCGGGCCGGATAAAGGTCTGAGTCTCAACTCCCACGTTCCCCAGTGTAGCCCTTTACAGATAGCGTTGTCACTTTTTGCATTTCCATCTCATCGCTTTGGGCTGGCGCTTGCCTCTTTGGGAGCTCACGATGCCATCAAGGCTCCTAGCTCTCGGCCCTCGAAGACTGGCCCTTTTGTGCAGGCCTGTCGTCTATCTCAAAAGGCTCAGGGTTCGATTTCACCTCTGATTTGCAGTGGAAAATGAGGGAGCACTCAGCCAACTGCGAGTGTGGTTTTTTCGTAGACCACAGCCTGTTGAAGGCATCTGGGCGATGGCTAGCCTCACGACGATCAGCCATATGGTCATTTCTCCACCAAATGCAATCTATCGAGTACGTGACGATGCTTGTTGGCTGCCAGGCCACATGGGCAAGCAGAACGGCACTGGCGTTTCGTGTCGACCCTTGTCTTCTAGAAGGGTTCTGTGCACGTCAGATGGATTTGACTACGATCCCATGGCTGTCTGGCGATCACAGCCCTCCCTGAGGCTCTTGCACCAACCGGCAACGTCAAATATACAACGTTTCCAAATCGGTCACCGGCGGGGCAACGGTCGCCAGGGTCGTCCTTGGATTGAGCTACGGTCGGCTTGAAGAGCGTCCTCTTGACGGTGCAAGGACCAGCGCACTCGTAAAGAAACGAGCAGGCTCACAGCACAATGCTCAAGAGCAGATCTTCCAGGGCGAGAAAATCCTGGCTTTTGAGGTGAAAACCAAAAGATGTGGTCACTACGACCGAGGAAGAGCCAGCGCAGGGCCAGCAGTTTGGAATACGCAAACGCACGAAGCATGGGTGAATGAAAATAGGCACGATTCACGAAACGAATGTTTTCAAAATGTCAAATTGAACGTGTTGAACTCGATCTGAAATGATTTGTTTATGGTTCATAATGCGGTTTGCAATGCTGTTGGGCAGCATGATTGGTAGGCCGCCCTGCCTTTCCTGCTTGCACTGCGCTGTGCGTGCTGCAGCTACCCCTGCGAGCCCACAGCTGCAGCTCTCACCAAGTTCATATGGTTGTCCCCGTCCGGGTCTTTACTACTGAAGCTGCACGGAACACCTACTGATGCTCGCGCTACTTGCTCTGCCAGCCTGGCTCTCTCGATGCCCATGGTGAAGTGGCGCAGAGTGGTCAGAGATGCGCTATCTCTGCCTACGTTCGGCGTTTACTCCATCTTCAGCATACGCATGGCCTACAAGATACACCCCCGCAACTCGGAATTCCCAGTCTTGCAAAGGCTTGTACTCCAGCGTCGGTCCCTGCTCTCTAGGCTTGTCTGGCACGTATCGCGGTCCTGGTCCATCTCTCTCTCTCTGTCTGGTGCCAGACTCCAGTAGGCCTGATGTGCTTGCGCGCTCTGCTACTGCCCTCCCAAACCTCATCCTGGCACCACCGCCCCATCGCCGTCCCTTTCCCACCCAGACCCGCCGCTAGAGCTCAGTCTGACCCCGTCTAGTTCCTGTCCATCATTCCCCAGGCTTTATTGTTCGCAACTGGCGTGCCCCATGTGCTAGTAGGGCACCACCCGCCCGAGGTTGAGAGACCCTGGCAGTCGACATCGATTGTTTCTTGCATCCCAGCGAGGAACTGTCAGCCCAGAGCGCGCAAGTAAAACATGTTCATCCTAATCCTCGAAGAATAGCAAAGACTTCTAAGCTCGAGCTCGGGAACAGATATGGGCTGATGGCCGACTACCGTCCATGAGTTCACGCCCGCCCTTCAATCTGGATCGGCATTTAACAGCCCTCGAGCCGCACTCTATGAAAGATTGAAATTGTCTTTTCATTCATTACTACCAATAACTTTCTTTCAACTCAAGTGCATTGGGAAGCAGTTCTCTCGGAAGTTGTTGCAACTTCAGTTTTTGTTGTTTAGTTTTTGGTTGAGATATCAGACTGCGCATTCAGCCTGCCTGACCTGCTGCAGCCTTACGCCACCACTCCAAAACAGGATCTTACGCCGGCTTCGTACCAGCCATCACAGGATCTCGCCTGCTCCTGCGGCAAATCCAGTTGTCCAATCACTCCAGTACACCCTTTCAGTGTTGTGAGTAGCCCTCTTCTCTGGCCCCCTGCCTGCCCCCTCCCATCATTCATCCTAGTCCTTCTGGTCATGGAATATAAGATGATGGGACTCCCTTTAGGATATCGTCAGTATTCATGATATTCTCCTTTAGTATTCCCAATCAACATGACTTCATACATCAGCTACTCATATGCCTCCGAGGCTAACAATCCTTTAAGTTCTATCGATCCTTTCTTACTTAACGACGAAGATCTATCTAGATCAAGAAAGCCCTCCATGGTTGAGACCAATATGTTTAATATTCCTCTCTCCCCTCCCACCTCTCCACGCCTGGCTGCTTTCCAGTCAGAGCAAGCCGAGAACTCTTGGCAGGAGCATCAATCACAACAAGCCTCTCATGAGAACACTCAAGAGGGTTCAGAGAGCAACAACAACTTGTCTCTCATTCACACAGAAATTGCCCCAAGTCTCTCGTTAGACACGAAGCCCATGCTTCGCACTCACAAGTCGTTCCCTTATACGCTGAGAACTTCTGGTACCAGTGCTCCTGATACACCTCCACTCAATCACTCTGGAGATTCACCAAGCTCTGTTGATGATCTCTCTACTCCTAATCTTGGCGATGTTTCCTCTGTGGAGATGCCAGCGGTTACTTTTGGAGGATCTGAGCCTACCAGCCCACTTTCAAACATGACACCAACCTCACCCAGAGACGACGACGATCTTAATGGTCTTAACATCTCTCTTGATGGTGAAGATGGCGAGAAGAAGCCAATGACTGCCGCGGAAATCCGTGCCCAGAAGCGCAAGATGAAGCGATTCAGACTCACTCATAACCAAACCCGTTTCCTCATGAGCGAGTTTGCTAGACAAGCTCATCCTGATGCTGCTCACCGCGAACGTCTCGCTCGTGAGATCCCTGGCCTTACTCCTCGACAGGTTCAAGTTTGGTTCCAGAACAGGTACAGCAATTCAAATCCCCCAGTCTCTTCCAATACTAACAATCCCGTAGACGTGCTAAGCTAAAGCGACTTACTAGCGAAGACCGTGACCGCATGATGCGCTCCCGAGCTCTACCAGATGATTTCGACATGCACCAAGCTTTGCACAGCCCATTCTCTCAGATTCAAAATGTCAACAGCAGCACCCTGTCTTCTCCAAGTGGATATAGCCCTCTTTCTGCAGGCGATGGCCAATTCCCACAGCGTCCACTCGGACTTGAGCTTCGCAGGATGCCAGAGAACGGACACCACATGTCACCAATTCCAGGCTACTCACCCTTCACTTTTACTCCGCCTCAATCTAATGATGGTTTATCACCAATATCACCAGGCGGAAACGAGAGCCCATTTTCCTTTAGTCCCAGCATTGGAGGTCCTGAGCGACGTGGTAATCCCTTCGGAGGCCTAACCTCCCCATCCACGGCCTTTACATCTCACCCGCAAATCCCGCGCCTACACATGCACGATGGTCCAAGAAGCCGCCCAGAAGCCTTGTCACCTCTTCGGCCCACCATGTCATACCCTGGCCAAGGAGATATGAGCCCTTCGTCTCCACTAGGTGGCCCAGAGTCCAATGGACCAACCATGATGCCCTATGGCCTCTCTGGATATTCTTGTTAGTCCCTCGGTGTTGCGAAGCTTTTAGTCGACGTCCAATTCTGACTGTATGCCTTCAGACCCGAACAGCAATAACAACCCTTCGGGCTTTGCAGCTAATCAGGGGAACAATCCCCGACTACGATTTGGAACTGCCAACGCTCCACCTCGTCGTATCGAAGTAGGCCCTCCATCAACGTCACGCCCGGGCTACTCTCCTACACGAACGGAGGCACCTCAGTCTAGCACGTTCCCACACTACACATCGTCGCCAATGACCTCCAATTCTTTTCCAATGATGAGCTCTGCACCTCATCACGTCACTAGCTTCCCAAACTCGTTTCTGCGTCCCGGTAGCCCCGGCGATCAGTATTCGACGCTAGGTGACAATGACGACAGCAACGATCAATCCAGCGAGCATTTGACGGCATTCTAAATTCAACCTCAAATCCTACTGGCAGAAAATGTGTTACGAAGTCCATGCCCTGCGGGAAGGGAAAAACAAAAACGGATTTGAAAAACATGGTGTTCAAAGTATTTTATGACAAGGGAAACACAAATCAACCGGCTCGAGCATGTTTGAAGTTTTGAGATACTAGTTTCGTTTTATTCCCCAAGTTTTCTGCATATAGGCCCGAGCGCAAATGTTAATGTACATTTTCCCTAACTCTACTGTCTCGTCTCTTTTTCGGTGCGCAGTTTGATACTGTTTTGCTATAATTTCATTTTACCCATATTGTCTCATCAAAATAGTCCCTGGTTTACAGATGGGAGCTTCCAAAGAGAGATTGTTATATTAGTTGCGGCAGGGCCATTATGTATTAGGTGCCAGCAAAACCCTTCTTGAATTGTGTAAATACATTGTTTACTCTAGTTGCTACTATATTAGTATGAAGAGAAGAATTGCATAAAATCTACAAAGACCCCTCTTATCTTTCTGTGAATGCTTTCTGACTCCAGTGTCAACAAACTCAACTCGGGAAATCAAGGTGGTCAATGACATACAGCAAACTCAATGGTGGACAGCAAAGCCGACGATGGAAGCCGAAGGATCCCAATCTTGATTATATTGCGACCATCAATGCCGTCAGAATGACAACGATCACGCTTCACATGAACGGCCATGAAGATATGCAAAACCCAGGATGAGCAACGCAGATAGAGGCAAGTATCATGCCTTGCCAAAAGTCAATCATCACCATGATCCCCAAAACTCTTAACCTCTAAAGCATAATGATACTTTGCACCAGGAGCAGCACTACAACCGTAGGGGAACGCATAGCGTGAACTCTCTGTACGAGACTTTGTCTACGCCGCTCTATCCGACTGCGGCGTGCACAGGTAGGGTTGTCCTAGGTCTCAACAACAGATCTCTTGGGGCCTTAGGTCTTTGCAACAACGCTGCACCTTCCCATTCGGGCTCTTGGCCGGCCAGGTACGAGTGCAACAAGCTTCACTACTGTCCGCCGAGGAGCTGAGCACTGGAGCGCAACCACGGAGACCGTTATTCCGGTGGCAGGTTTACCAGCAATTGCAAGCAAAGTCCAGGTAAGCTCTCGAGGCCGCCAACTCAGCAGAGAATTTGGTGCCTTGCGGACGAAACTGAAAGCAGCAAAGTCTTGCGTGGATTTCGCTCTTTTGCTATTCTTGAAATCCTTGAGGTAGACCACTCATCCTAAGGACTGCCCAGAATCCCGTTGGGGAGCAGGAATCCTCGCACTTACTTCCGAGGAAACCTATTCTTGCACTCTGAACAGTGGGGCTTTTCTCTCTTGCGGTATACCCACCAAGAATGCAAACAGGAAGACCTTACGAGATTTGCAAAGGGACGAGGGCCGCCAAAGGATTACGCTCTGAAACACGACATCTCCAGCCAAACCATCGTCTGCTGACCAGCCTTTTCACCAATTTGCCCTCGTGCGGTATACCAATATTTCCTCAGAATACGCATAATACAGCCTGCTATTACATTGGTATGTGTTTCAAGGTCGACGTCTGTCGTTGAAGACAGCATTGATGTCCACGGGTCGTCCGCGCTACTGCATGCCAAACCACGCGTAGATTTTACGGTGTTGATCGCCATCGCAGCTTGGCCATGCAGGTTCCACTCGCGTGCGCGAGATGCTATTGTTGTCCAGAGGGAACTATGTGTGTATCCTTGTTGTCAGCCCCTACGAGAGCACCCCTGGTCCGTTGCCCCCTGGTCTAGGATTGTCGCGATGCAAGTTGCTCGGCTGCTAGCCACATCGGATCATGCAGTCTCTTCGAGTCAGCGACGTGCATGCCTGGTTGCATGGCTGGCATTGCTGGTTCTATCCAAGTTACTGGTTGAGTGGCTGCGGTTATGGAACACGCGACGAAGCCGTGGAAGTTTATCAGAGTTGTCTGGCGGTGCAACGTGGTGGTGGATAGGAATGATGCCGTTGGGAATGGGAGGATGGTAGCCTGTCCTTTGGCAATCCTTCGTTTTGTTTACCAGCCATTTTTGGACATGGAGTTTCCAATGGCCGGAGAGATATTGTTGCCTTGGATTTCTCTGGAGTATTAGCCTTGACGCCTGATGGAAGTTCTGGTCCTTTGTAATGTGGTGGTCCTCAAGTCGTCCGGGTCTTGTCCCAATTAGGATGTTCGTTTACCTTCCCTTATAGGAAAAGGAGTAGAAGTTCTTTGAAGATCGATCATCTCTTAGATCATTGGAGACTTCAGTGTCCTCTTGCGACTTGGCTACTGCGACCCTCTCTCCTGAACAAATGTTACTACACTGCCAAAGGAAATTGGACTCACCTCTATTGGGTACTCTCATCCAACATGCAATAAAATATGCATCTCTTCAGCCAGTAACGTTCTCCAATTCAAATCCAAAATCAAGAGATGAAGTTGCATCCCTCCAACGCCACGAGTCGGAGATTTTCCACGTTGTTCAAGGCTGATCCCACCCAAAACGCCACCACCGAAAAGCACCCAAGGACCAACACCATCCCCATCTCGGAACCGTAGATGACAGGAACCTGGCAAAACTCTACCGTGCTCCAATAATGACGTCCAAATAGGCTCAAGCCGCAGTCTCGCCCGATGTGCAGTGCTAGTGCTGCTCAAAGTTGGCCGGATGAAGTTGCAGCGTGCAGCTGCAACGAGTCAGACACTGCATCACCAGGGGCTCGCATCATCCCACCAACACTTCGCCAGCGGGATCAGAGACAGGCAAGGACAAAATCCACGAGCCCGTTTTGTGGAACAGCGATTTTCACGCCATCGATCGTACGCACAGCGGGCGCAAAGTAGATCTTATGGAAGGATTTCCTACCTTCGCCTGAACTATCTCTTGGTACGCCCCGCAGGGTGCGTGAATAGTGAGACGTAAGTAGCACCAGAATATGCTCACCTGTCACTGTCACTGTCGACACCTCACAGAGTGCCTCAACAGCTGCTGCATCTGCAAAAGAACTGCAAAGATGCCATGCGAGAGGTAGGAGCCGCATGGAGCATGCCTGGTCAGACGTGCGGCTACGACGGACGGTCGAACCCGATGGAGGATAGGCGGGATTTGCAAGATGTGTTGGCAGTGAGCGAGTAAGGGAGCCAGGGGATTCGCAAAGGGGTGTGGTAGTGGAGCAACTTTGTTTCAACGACGTGTGCTCGGATTGTGGCGAGTATGCGAGGATTCGCACAGCGTCCTTGCATTGAGATTCGACTCCACTGGTCTGATCTTCTTTGCTAGGTATGAACCGGGTCCTCGGATTGATATTTTGGAATCGTAAGGATGGAGGATTGTTCGAAGTGGCAGATGTGTTGCAGTGAGGACTGGAGCATGAATCGCGGAACACGACCGACTTATCAAGGATACCACGTCAAGGTAAGGATGCTTAAATAAAAGGTGAACAGTATTCGTGTTTTCTGACGTTCTTTTGAGCTTTGCCGTTTCTATGTTGTTAACCTCTTATTCTTGGACGACAACCTCTTCTATGGTTGGCAACTCAGACTCGGCCGCTTTTATAAATGCTTTGCCAACCAAGCTCTAAGGCCTTTTTTGCGGGCTTCAACTATTTGACCGTGAAAGACTCGTCAGATCCTCGCTATCTCTGTTCTACTCAATGACCAGATGAGGTCGCTTCTTTCATTGTGACAAAAGTCTGCTACAGGAACAAACTCTATGCTTGTACTTGATTAACACAACTAATCCGTATTCCCCATTAAAATTATATCATTACCTAGCAAAATATGCAGTAATAAACACCTTGTCATATTAGACTTAGAGCATGCTACGTAAGACAAACTTACAGATTTTTCATCATCAATATAGACAAATAATAGGCAAAAGGGGTATTGAAGGTGAAGCAATAGGTATAATTGCAAGGGATATATAGGATACGCTCGCTACAAGAACATCATAATGTCATACAACTTTATTCAACAACAGTCGGTTCCCTCGCCTCCAAATTGGCGGCTTGTTCCTCTTCCAGATCCTCCACGCTCTCCTCATCATCCTCCCTCACTCCATTCCCATCAACCGAGCCATCAACCGACTCCTCCTCGCTACCACCATTCGAACCATCCCCCTCTACATCTGAGAGTTCCGCATCCGAAAAGCGACGGTACTCATTCCGTCTGCGCCTAGCCTTCTCGCCCTCACTAGCACTTTCATCAAAATCATCATCGTCGTAGAAAACTTGACTCTGCCGCGCCATCTCGACAATCAAGCTATCGCGCCGCGAGTGATCGGGCGAATAAAGTGGTTGTAAGCGCGTCGCAGCATTCGGCAGACTACTAGAACTTTGTGAACGCGGGAGGTTGGTGCTGCTTCTAGAGAACCAGCTCTTCACACGGGATGTTAGGCCATTCGTAGGTGTTGACGGTAATGGTTTGTTGAGTGTTGGGTTAGTGGGCGTGGTCTGCGAATCGTCGGATGATGAGTTGGATTGTTGGTCGATGCGTCGCCTTAAGCCGTTGGAGGGGTTTTTGAGTAATGTTTGAATGTCGTCGTCGCTGAGGATGGAGGGTAGATTGGGTCGTTGTTTTGGGCGAGAGGATTTGCGGCCTTGTTCGATAATTTTCTCGAGGCGGAGGCGATTGCCGATGAACAGGAGTTTGGGCCAGGTGGATAGCTGGCCAGTGTGGAGCATGCGCGCAAGCCGGGTGGTGCTTGGGTCGCTGAGAATGTAGATGAAATCGCTAGGAATGGATTTGGGCCAGATGGTGATGGTGCCGCTGAATCGTTGGAGCCATAATTGGGACCAGTCTTGGCCCATTGGGCGGGGGAGCAGTTCCAGGTGTTTGAGGACTTTGAGCCATTTGGTAAGGTCGAGTTTTAGGTATTGCTCAATGGCCGAACCGAGATATCCACCACGCCATCCACGGCCTCTTCGGTGAGTGACTGGGCGACCGACCGTTCCGCGCGAAGAGAAGAAGAATAGGTTGATATGAGGGTTGACTTGGGAGACGATGGTAAAGTTGACATTGAAGTGTAAGTTGAGAGCTTTTAAGGGAATGTCGGTTCGAAGAGATCCATCTTTCCACTTATGACCAAAACTATATGGCTCCAATGTACCGTCGCGTTTCTTTCTCATGAGAACAATTGGATTCAGTATTCCGGGAACAGCTGCGCTAGCGAGCACGGCGGTCCAGATTACACAGTCTGGACTGGTGAGATAGTTGGCCAATATAGTTGGCGAGTGAGGGTCGGAGGGGACGCAGGAGATGTTCAGAATTCGGCCAGTTCGTTCGTACGCTTCCTTAAAGGTCATGCTTCCTCGAGTAAACCAACTGCAACGACGCGCCCAGTCTACACTGTCAAATCGTGCCCCAGTACGCCACCATCTCCTGAACCAAGTCCAGGTAGAATCGTGACAGGCGGAGATTTTGTGAGCAAGAGCCGGAACCAGTAGCTGCTTGAGCTCATCATCAGTACGCGTAGACAAGAGTGCAGCAACCAAAGCTCCTCCAGATGTTCCGGTGATAACTTGTGGTAGCAGATCAGCATCCATCAATGCTTTTGCAACTCCAAAATGGTAGTAAGCAAAAGTGGCGCCACCACTGAGACATAGTGCTGTGCGGCCAAAGTTGGTTTGTATATGCTTCCACATGTGGTGCTTTGTGTCCAATTCCAGCTGTTTTGTCTTTTCAAGAAAAGAGAGTGAAGTTTCTGCCTCATCCACAAAAGACTGTTGTAAGCCCTTGCATCCGTAGTATGTTTCTGAGTACAGACGTGGACTTTCAAAGCCAGCAAAGTTGTCCCGAATACTAGCTTCAGCCAAAGCGCGAAGCTCATCAACTGCTTTAACGCTTGACTCAGCGGTGAGACCCACCTTTTCGTCTGTCTCGGCTTCCTGACGATACACCCGCATATGATTTCGAACTTTTTTGATAGTCCTGCTGTCATAATACGCATTATCCTCGGTTGTTTTCCAGCGGTCATTTCCCAGGTACGCGTCGAGTTTAGTCGCCGCTCGTACCCAATCTTGATATGTCATCTGCTCTCTCAGCGATCGACGCAGCACTTCTCTCCGGCCTCTCCATGTTATCCAATGTTCGTATGTAAAGATGTAAAGTCGAGTAAAGAGATAGGAAACCCCAAGGAATATTATCCATCCGAGGACAGTTAGAAGAAATGGCCACTTAAGGACGTTGTAAAGGTAGCCTTCTCGAGTCTCGTCTCTACCACGAGTTGGCTTCTTCTTTCTTTTCCGGACTCTTTGACGCACAGGACGCCAGTCGTTAAGAGCGGTCACAAATGTACCTCTAGACACGGGTGTAAGAGCCGTCAAGTCATCTTGTGATGGTGATGGTTCGGGAGCGGAGAGCGCGTTGGCGAAGGCTGCAATGTCTTCTTCCGGGGTGAAGGCGTTATCCCAGTCTGGAAGAGATGTAATGTCGTAATGATCAGGATCGGTGGGAGGAGGACCGTCGGTTTCCTTTGAAATGTCCGCCATGGCTCACCGTCATTCTTCAAGACGCGATGGTGTATGGTAGGAGGCGAAAGGGTAGAGCACAGAGGATGGATAGGTCAAACGTGGATTGGATTGTTTTGAGAGACCATAATAGAGAGAAAGGTATTAGTTGTAGTAGTAGGTAAGGAGACACCGGGCGGATGGTTCGAGGGAGGTGTTGGTGTACCATTCATGTGATCCGATCGGATGGTTCACTGGTACTTCCGCATTTTTGCGATTCGCGCCTGTGACGTCGGTCCACGTGGAGAGACCTAACCCTGCTACCTCCTACCATCGCCTAGAATTCACTTCTACTCTTTTTCATATCGTAACATATTTCAATAGTGGTTCTGAAGAGTGAGCAAAGTCGACTTCAAACTCGAAAAAGATCTCGAGGTATATGGGTACGATCTGGAGATGTGGTGCCGGGTTACTCCTGTTCCATCTACAATATGTCGCGGTTTGCATGTGATAGAAGAGAATAGCTTGAAGACTGAAGTGTTGTAGCGGTACAATGTATTCTTAACTTCATTGTTTTCAAGTATGTTATTTCAACTGAGAGACTATAATAAACGACACATCCTTGGGAGAAACATCGCTAATAATTCTTTCATTGAATTCATGATTCTCCTGGTTCAAGTTCCACATATTCTCGGAATGTGGTTTTTTACTCGGAATGTGGAAATGATTCATGGACATCAGAGAAATAGAGGCTCTACATGCTAAACTTGATGCAAAGAAAGTATACCACTAGCATGTGAGGTACAAAACCTGATTTGAAAAATAGAACCCTTTACTGTGGTCTCATATTCAAGGCCAGTTTGCGCCCGACAAGTTTGAATCGATACACGCGGAAACTAAAACCCAATCACAGTCATTTGCGTTTCATAAACATGTTGGGAGACCAAAGATCACACAATCCAAGATCGTGATCTAGTATTTTCTTTTCGTAAACCCCGTTTTCTTTTGGTCAAGTCTCATATTTGGCCTCACATTGGAACAATTGGATGTGTACCTGGCAGAAATCAGTGAAGTGTAAGGGGTTGTAGCCTTGTAGGCCCCTATGTGGAGCAAGAGAATTTATGGCTGGGATAATTAGCCAACAACTTATGTATGATAGTAGTTATTGTTCAGCTATCTCACAATTGAGGACAGTCAATCCTACTCTAGCTGCAGGTAGTAGCAATATTGAATGATAATATAAGAGGCGTCCCGAGTAGGAGCCTGTAATAATCCAGTCAGCTGTACAAGCATTGAAAGAAAGACGTGAGATTTTGGACCCCATTTAGTGATTCAACGCCTTTGCAGTGAATTTCAGACTGGCCTGACAAAAGAGGCCAAACTTGAAACGCGAGCTGGGTTGTTGACAGCAAATCATAAAGCGGCTCAACGGTTATACCCGCCTATTCCTAGTGTTTCTTAAGGAGCTGGAGCTGCATGGCGGCCTCAGTGGTCTAGCTGCCGTTCATTTTTGGGAGCTTTCCCCCTGACATATGCGCCCCATACTCCTGTAATTGGTGCGCTCGCCACGGACCCCAAGGATTCTTTGTCTTGAATCATCTCCATTCAACCTCTTGGCTATCCCAATTTGTACGGGAGTGGCAGCGCCTCTCGTGTTGGCATTCGTGGCATTGCATTGCATTGCAAACGCCATGAGGCAATCCTGGAAGAAGAGTGAGACCGAAATTCCTCCTCGTCCATCGCTACTCCCCTGTTCAGTGTTGTTTCCTTTCTCCCCACAATCAGAATTTCCTACTTAAACTCTCTCTGAAAACTTTCCGTAACACACTCATTTTGTGCTATTTTCTTCATTACCACTTTCGTTATATCCACCATGGGCGAAGAAGGATCCCACATGGATATTGCTCCACCAAAGGCTACTCTGGGTGCTGAGCGCTCTGCAAGTGTCACAACCAGCACCGCCAATGGCTCCGAAATACAGCCAGAAACCATCGACTATGCACCGATGGAAGAACGGAACATCAAGCATCCCTTCAGTCGTGCTCAGACTTCAATTGAGCTTACTGACTACTTTGTAAATGCATCCGTTTGCTCGCGTGACCATTCCATATCTGACTTCGACAGGTTGGTCCAAGAAATATGGACAAGCATTCCAAATGGCCAATATTTCTGCGAATGCATGGTTCCATCTTGCCCGAAATGCTGCTTCCTCTGATCTCTGTGGCAGCCTGGTCCACTGCCATTCGTTGCATTTCCCAATTTGTGCATCCACTAGGCGTGAACAACGTCCTCCTTACAGTTCTTGGTTTCGTTGTTGGTTTGGGCCTGAGTTTCCGCTCCTCCACTGCGTACGAGCGCTACAATGAAGGCCGAAAGTACTGGTCCCAAGTCTCGTTGGCGTCTCAAAACCTTGCCCGTGTAATCTGGGTCCATGGAATTGAGCGTCCAGAATCTGCAAAAGAAGACCTGCTCTCTAAGATTACCGGCATGAACCTGATTGTAGCATTCAGCGTTGCTTTGAAACACAAGCTTCGATTTGAACCATACCTATCAGAGGAGCTCAAAGGCTTTGCAGGCCATCTCGACACCTATGCCCGCGAAGCTACCAACGCAGACTCGCCTACCCACAAGCGATCAAGCACCATGAAAGCCGTCGGTGAATATCTGGGTCTCTCATTCGCAGAGTCCAACCCCATGAAGCTTCTCAAGCGCAGCGACAAGCCCCTTGGCAACCTCCCTCTCGAGATTCTCAGCTATCTCGGCGCCTACATTGACGAAATGGTTGCCGAAAAGCAACTCACCGTCCCCATGCAACAAACTCTGGCCTGTAAGTTCTCCCCTTCGCGTTATCCACCACCTAGACTAACATATACCCAGACAACAACATCTCCTCCCTCAACGACGCGTTGACCGGTTGTGAACGCATCCTGCACACCCCCCTGCCAATAGCCTACTCCATCGCCATCGCCCAGATCACCTGGGTCTACATAATCGTCCTGCCCTTCCAGCTCGAACTCACCTTGAAGTGGGTCATGATCCCCGCCTCTGTAATCGCCGCCTACATCATTCTCGGTATCCTCCTAATCGGCCGCGAAATTGAGAACCCATTCGGCCACGACGTGAACGATTTGCCATTAGACGCCTTCTGTCTGCAAATCGCTTCTGACGTGGATATAATTGCGAGCCGCAAAAAGCCAAGTATCAAGGATTTGGTTACTGATGTTAACAACAAGTTGTTGTTCCCATTGAGCAATGTTGGGTATGGTGCATGGGCGCAGAGAAGTGAGCGGGTGATTCGGGAAGAGTTGAGGTTCAAGGCGGAGATGACAATGCATGCGAAGGGCAGCAATAAGGCGGAGGTCAAGCATGTCGAGGTGAAGGAGATGGAGAAGGTGGGGATGAGCTCGGTCTGAAAGGCTGACTTGAAAGGCAGATATTTTGGTGGATTTGGTGAACTTGTATTCTCATAGCGTCGGAGTCCAGCGAGCCTAGGCTTCGTTAAAAGTGCATTCTGAAATTGTATAACATTGATCAATGAAATGGCGACTCGTCATTCGGCAACAATATCGCGGTGTGTTCCTTTGGTAAATTGCGTTCAAAGAAAGCATCGTGAGATCGAGTATGGAATTGCTCAGTGTGGTTATGAATAGGTACTATCGCTTTGATGTACGTCTGAATAGCTGATGTCGAATCTGGAGGCTTTTGTCGCGCTATATTCGCGGCCTATTCAAGTCAGTCCAAACATCTCCTGAGAAGACAAACTCAAGAACCAGCCACATCGGATCTCAAAGCAATGCGAGCTTTTCGAGCGCGAGAATACTCCCATCTAGTCTCTGTCTTCAAGTCCATATTAATAAATCAGCAACCTTACTCCATTATTAGCATTCGAAATATGTTCATTTCCTACGCATCCGCACTACGCGATAATATGAGTACAAATCCATCAATCCTCTGCACCGCCCTCCCCCATCGCGCTCCTTATTTTTTCCCTTCCTTATTTAGTGAGCAGCAGCTGGCTCTTCCTCGTCCTCCACAAACCAGTTCTCCTCAGCAGCTGGTGCTCCATCAGCCGCGTTTCCTTCAATGTCTGGTTGTTGCGACTCATAGGCAGAGAGTTCGCTTGAAATGTTGCTCTCCTCGGGGCTGGTTGGTGCCTTTGGCAGGGCAAACTTTTGAACGTGGCCTTCCGAGTCGTTGGCTTTGAGGGGGGTTGGCTTGTAGCCTTGGAGTTCCTTGAGGTACATTTGTTGGACGAGGTCGGCTATGGCACCAGTTAGTCAAGCGGAACGGTGTGTTGTATTTGGTTGTGGTGTATTACCGGATCGGACAGCGGATGGGGCAAATAGAGTTCGGCGGGTGGTGATTGTGACGGATTGACGAGTGATGTTGGCGATTATGGGCCGCTGAAAGGTATGATTAGCGGGCTCAATTGCGGGTTTTCAAAGTGAATAAGGACTTACGATGGCCTGTGTATATCGTGCCGCCATTTTTGGAGGATGTGAGGAGGGGAGTAGGGGGGATTGAGTTGGAGAGGAGGAGAGTTGTGGTGGTGCAAGATTTGATGATGCTATGAAGTTCGTTCGGTAAAAGCTAAAAGCTGCAGTAGCAATTGAAGCTCTGCCGAGAGATGGTTCCGCCAGCTTCCGCCAGCTTCCGCTTGGCTCCGCCATGGTTCTATCTTGGCGTGAATCTGATTATTGGTAGCCGGAAATGCGACCAGATTAAACCCTGTAAGGGCTGCCGGTTGATTCAACTCCTAATGTAATCAAACTGCGAGAGGGAGCTGACATCTATCAATTGTCCTCTCTTCTTATATCCGCTGTACTTCTCTTCTCCATCTATACTATTAGAACTTCTTACCCTCCTTCTCTTCAATTGCATCCACCATTCTATACTGTCTATCTATTCATCCTTCTCCGCATCAACTGGAGCAGGACTCCCGCGAACGGCCGACATACCTCTAATTCAATCTGTATCGCATTCGAAACACATACTACCAACCTTGCCGCACCTTCTTGGAACATTCCCTCTGGACACAATACCTTCATACATTGGCCAACTGGCCATCTCCTAGTCTTTCCACTGCATTGCCGGATAATTCCTAGCCATGGATAGCAATCTCTCACTACCTACCCCGAGCTGACCACACCGTTTCTTGTTGTGAATACTGTACATTATTACTTCGATTAGCGCACATCCCCTATCCTGCTACCATGGCTCCGACGGAAACTTCCTTCTACCGATCACGCTCCCCTCCCATACCTACATACGACGAAGCCACATCATCGAATCCACTTCTAGGCGAGCATACCAGCTTAGCCGGTTCCAGTCGTCATGCTGGCTACCAACCGCCCACGGCACAATCAGTTCGGAGCAGTGAGGACAGCCTTGTACAATTCCGCCGTGACTCGGAAGATTCATTAACTTCACTGGAGAGTGGTACTGACTCTAATTCTCAAGGGCTCCGACGGGATCTCGAGGACCTGGACTACCAAGACGGCGATCTCGAACTAGAAGAGCTAGGAGATGGCACCACACGGCGGCGCAGAAGACTGGATTCAAGGTGGAAAGGACGGTTATTCGATTTACGGAAAAGAGTGGGCAAGTGGAAACAATTTTGGTCGTTCCGGACGCCGCGCTGGCTGGCTGCTGGTGCTACACGGTGGCAATGTCCCTCTGTCCCAGAGGAATGGCGGAGTGGTGGTTCGGTTATAGGTAGACTGGTCGGTCTCTTCATCTTGATAGGGGCCGGATATGCCCTATTCGCCTTGGCCATATTCCCGGCGGCACAACAAGAATTAGCATCACTATTCGATGCGGAAAGCGTGCGCGGAATTGCACAGGAGTCGGTGAGCTCAGATCGCATTCGAACATATCTTCAACATATTACGAGCTTTGATCATGTGGCGGGTACAAAAGGTTCCTTCTACCTGGCTGAATGGGTCAAGGATCTTTTCGTGACGGCAGGACTGGATGAAGTGAAGCTTAATGAATACGACGTGTATCTTAATTATCCACGAAAAGGCGGGCGGAAAGTCGCAATACTGGACCCTCCGGAGCTCAAATGGGAGGCCGAACTGGAGGAGGATCCGGTCTACCCGGAAGGTGATGCAGGAAAATCTAATACTCTGGTCTTCCATGGTCATTCAAGAAACGGAACCGTACAAGGGCCATTGATATATTTCAATTATGGTTCTCGGGCCGATTACAAGTCTGTCTGTCTTGATAGTGGTATCAATTGTAAAGGCGCAGTGGGTCTCGTCCGTTATGGTGGAACACAAGGCGACCGGGCACTAAAAGTCAAGGCGGCAGAGGATTGGGGAATCAAAGGCGTGTTGATATACTCGGATCCAGCAGACGACGGTTTCAAGAAGGGAAAGACTTGGCCTGATGGACCTGGGCGTCCGGCTGATGGCGTACAGAGAGGAGCAGTGTCACTCATGAGTTGGGTGATAGGTGACGTTCTTACTCCAAATTTCCCAAGTATACCCGGCCAGAAGCGGATTAGTAAAGATAACAACCCAGGTCTGGTCAACATTCCAAGTTTACCTCTTGCCTGGAGAGATGCGCAAAAGCTACTTCAGTCTTTAAAAGGACATGGACAAAAACTACCAGGAGAGTGGCAAGGAGCCGTTCCGGACGTCGAGTGGTGGTCTGGAGATGACAAGTCACCTACAGTTCTACTTCAAAATGAGCAAGATGAAGTAGAGCAGCAAAGGATATTTAACGTTCTGGGCAAGATTACGGGAATGGAGCAATCAGCCAAAGCTATCATTGTAGGCAACCATCGCGACTCTTGGTGCTTTGGAGCAGCCGACCCGTGAGTGTTTTCTGTGGTGCTTCTTGACTCGACTAATGGTTTTGCAGAGGAAGTGGCACAGCTGTGATGCTTGAAGTCATGGGTATCCTGGGAAGGTTAAAGAGTCAAGGCTGGCGACCACTTCGATCAATTATCTTTGCTTCTTGGGATGCTGAAGAATACAACATGATTGGTAGTACAGAATGGGTGGAAGAGCATATTGATCAGCTACGAGGAAACGGCGTTGCCTATCTCAATGTCGACGTTGCTGTATCAGGAGACAAGTTCGAGGCCCAGGCATCCCCACTCTTCAAACGAGCCGTACTACGCGTACTATCACGAGTCTCAGATCCTGTACGAAACAAGACCTTTGGTACGATCTGGAAAGAAGATCACAGCGCTCTCACAGGGCTCGGAGCAGGCAGCGATTACGTCGCCTTTCAGGATCTCGCTGGAGTCTCCAGTCTCGACTTTGGCTTTTCTGGCTCCCAATTCCCATACCATAGTTGCTACGAGACCTTTGAGTGGATGGAAAAGTTCATTGACCCCGGCTTCAAATACCACAAAGCGCTTGCAGAAATCTGGGTCCTTCTCATCCTTGAATTCTCCCAAGAACTTCTCCTCCCTTTCTCCATGCTCGACTATGCCTCCGCACTCTCCAAATACGTCAAAGACCTACAAACTTACTCTGAAAAGAACGGCGCCCCCATGCCCGATGAAAAGGGCAATGGTGGTTTCGACCTCCAGCCCATCGCCAAGGCAATCAAAGTCCTGAAGCAAAACGCACACGAGCTTGAAGACTGGGAAAACTGGTGGTTTGGCCAAGTTTTCGGCTCAGGCGGACTAGAAACCACCGCGCTTGCTCAACAGCGCAGAGACCATAATAATCGACTATCTAATTTCGAAACAGACCTACTCGATATCCCACGAGACAATAACAAGGGCCCACATGGCATTCCAGGGCGCGATCAATTCAAGCATGTGGTATTTGGGCCGGAGCTATGGAGTGGCTATGATGAGTCGAATTTCCCGTTCATAAGGGATGCAATTGATGCCAGTAATTGGACGCTTGCACAGGAGCAGGTGGAGAAAACGGCGCGGATCATTGCATCTGCGAGCGAAAAGCTATGGCCAAAGTAATATTTCGGCAATGTGTATATGGATGGGCGATTTTCTTGTGTAAAGTATTTCATGTTGCGCTCTTGAGAGGAGGTACTCGAGCATTGGCGTTCTGTTGGTTGCGATGCGAAGCTCGCATTGCTGAGATTTGGACCACTACAAGTGGTTGCGTCCATAGCGCTTTAGAAGTTGTCGAATTTAATCGTCACATGCTACTTTACTCCTTGATGCCGATTGAAATCTGTTAAAGACATTGATCTGTCTGATGTACTCCAAATGTTGAAATGTCACGATATAAGCGCACGTGCCATTGTTGATCTCCAGTTGTCGATTCAACTTCATTCTCTCTGTACTTTACCCCACGAGATCAAAACATTCCGCGACCAACCTTTCCACGTCGTTTCTGTCACCTGTGTACAGGAAACACCGAAAAGAATGATACAATAGCTATCGAACCGGCAAGCGCATGCGCTGACCTCTATCAACGCTGGATCCCGAACTCGAACTGACCAACCCGCACATGCCTCGAGACAATGCGGCCGAGAATGCTCCAGCACTCGGTCGAGGAACCCCAACAACCCACGGGGACACCGCCAACGAGACTCAAGGCCTTCTTCAAGATTCCCGCAGCTCCTCCGAGCATGCATACCCAGAGCACGTACATGAATCAACACCAGTTCTCTTCGTTTGGGCGTTGACCGCAACCGCCGCTTTAAGTGGTCTTCTATTTGGCTATGAGTACATACACTCATCCTCATTCTTTCTTTTGACATGCTAATGGAACTCTACAGCACCGGCGTAATATCCTCCGCCCTCGTCTCGATCCGTTCCTCGCTCGGACATCCCCTCACAACTCTCGACAAATCTCTCATCACGTCCATAACCTCTTTCGCCGCACTCCTTGCCTCCCCGCTCGCTGGTCTCTGTGCCGATGCCTTTGGCCGCAAACCCGTCATTCTGCTTTCCGATGTACTCTTCATAGCCGGCGCCCTGCTACAAGCTTTTGCGCCCAGCGTTTCCACGCTCATTGCTGGTCGTGCCATCGTTGGTTTAGGGATTGGCGCAGCTAGCGCGTTGACACCGTTGTATATTGCGGAAACTGCGCCGGCGCATTGGCGTGGTAGATTGATTACGGTGAGCACGTTGTTGATCACGAGCGGGCAGGTGGTGGCGTATGTGATTGGATGGGCGTTGGCGGATATGGGGAGTGGGTGGAGATGGATGGTCGGGCTGGGGGCTTTACCGGCGGTCTTGCAAGTCGTTGGTTTGATACGCATGCCGGAGACGCCGAGATGGTTAGTTAAGGCGGACAGGCCAGAGCAGGCGTTGGAGGTGCTGAAAAGGATATATGGTGGAGATGAGGATATGGCAAGGGAGTTGGTCAAAGGGATGGAGAGAGAGATTGAAGAGGAGGGTGGGAAGGATGGAGTCGGTTGGATGAGGAAGTTGAGGATGGTTTTGAGGGATCTTTGGACGGTGCCGGTTAATCGCAAGGCGCTGACTGTTGCTTGTATGCTACAGGGATCGCAGCAATTGTGCGGATTCGTAAGTTGTGTATCATTTGGGTGTTTTCTCGAAAGCTAATGGTTTTTAGAACAGCTTGATGTATTTCTCGGCCACCATCTTCGCCATGACCGGTTTCAAGTCTCCAAGCGGAACTGCGATCCTTATTGCAGGCTGCAACTTCATATTCACACTCATCGCATTCTCGGCAATTGATCGAATAGGTCGCCGTCGCATACTCCTGATTTCCATCCCCTGGATGAGCACCGGCTTGCTCGTTAGCGCTTTCGCCTTTACCCAAGTCAAGCTCTTGCCCAACAGCGTTCAAGCACATCAAAATTCCGACGCAGCTGCTCCACCCTGGGCATCAGCGTTGCTTGTATCGTCATTACTGGTATTTGTCGCTGCTTATGCTCTAGGTCTGGGCAATGTGCCATGGCAGCAATCAGAACTCTTTGGTTTACGTGTACGTGCCATTGGGTCTGCACTCGCTACTGCTACGAACTGGGCTTGCAATGCTTTAGTAGGGATAACATTTCTACCTATGATGGAACTCATATCGCCTGCTGGGGCTATGGCTGTATATGCATCAGTCTGTGGCGTGGTATGGGTTGCATGCTGGCTTATTTACCCTGAAAGAATGGGAGTTGGCCTTGAGGATGTTGGTCAAAGTGATCATGCAGATTATAGATAGCACCTCAATAATATAATATGTATATTTAGTCTTAATAATGACTTCGGATAAGTACACGTGGTGAGTTTACCAGAGGCATTCCTACAATCGAATTTGAGACAAGGCTGGCCTCAAGGCTGAAGAAGCGCACCCCTGTCGGATCTCAAGTCTTGGCATCCATAACTTTTCTCAACTCCCAGTCTCCCGTCGCAAACATGCAGTCAATCCATTGATTGAACTCACAACTGCTCGATCAACGACTCAATCATGCCTCCGCGGGTACGCTTACGATGGCATTCGCCTCAAACCTCCGCCATACCCACCCAGTCCCATCACCTCCTCCCTCATCGAACCCAAATCCGAACGATTCGCTCCATTCGCGAAGTAGTCAAACCATCCCCCAAACCCTTTGAGAAATACAACAAAGCCATAACTCCCTACGCCCTCTCCTGCACCGCCGCCCTCGCCCGCAAAGAAACCGCCACCCCCCACCGCCCCGGCGTTCTCGCGCGCAAAAAGGGCATGTCCTCCATCTTCAACCCGTCCACCGGCAAACTCCAACCCGTCACCATTCTCCAACTCGACCGGTGTCAAGTGACCGGGCACAAGCGAGCCGGCCCACACGGCTACTGGGCCGTACAAGTCGGTTATGGATGGCGCGATCCACGCAAGCTCACTAAGGCGATGTTAGGACATTTCGGCGAGGTCGGCGTGGCGCCGAAGCAGGAGTTGGCGGAATTCAGGGTGCGGAATTCAAAAGGGCTGGTGCCGGTAGGTACAGAATTGCACCCGAGTTATTTTCAGATTGGACAGTTTGTGGATACAAGGAGTCAGACGAAGGGAAAGGGGTTTGCGGGTGGTATGAAGAGACATGGCTGGAAAGGACAGCCGGCTAGCCATGGACAGAGTTTGACGCATCGGACTATGGGTTCGTCGGGTGGTGGGCAGGGCTCGGGAAGCAGGTATGTTATGGTGATGGGCGCTGGAAAGTGAGAGAGAAGCTAATGGAGAGTAGAGTTCATCCAGGGAAGAACATGCCGGGGCGGATGGGTGGACAGAGGCATACTATTCAGAATCTCAAGGTTATGAAGGTTGATGATGAGAATGGTATACTGGTGGTTATGGGTAAGTTTCGGCTGGCAAGCACAAAGAAATCGAGGCTAATATACATGCAGGTCATGTCAGTGGTCCAAACGACTGCTTCGTGCAGGTCCAGGACGCAAAGAAGAAGTGGAACCAATTCGAGGAGAAGAATCTGCCGATAATGCCTCCTACACCAGCACATATAACACCAGACTCGCAGGCGCTAGAGCAAGCAGCTGTTTAAATACTTTCGTACTATACCCAAACCACGCCCGATTGCAACTGACATCCCACCCACTGTCTTAGATTCGCTCGAGATGACAGCACAAGTGACCTATGGAGAACTGACCCTGATTTTAGAAAGTGTTCCTTGCAGAAAAGATGCATCCCGCGGAACAAAGCAGCCGTAAAACATCAGCAAGGCTGAACTGAGACATCTCAACTCCGCCAAGGTCACAAGCCACACTACGGTATGAGGACAGTGAAAATTCCAGCACCCATTAGGCAAAGCTACATTTATTATGACTGGCTACGACTTGTGATGGAAGTATCTGATCATCTGCAATGTTCCGCCACGTTGCGCAGCGTGGGCTATGTCTCTTCCAGTCTCATCAAAAGTATACACTTGTCTATTATCGCAAAACATTAGACACCATGAATGTACAACCTCTTTTCGTGTCACCGATAACTCTGCGCGACACACATCGCTTTGCCTATCATGACGGGTCGCCGCTCGAAGATCCGCCTCATCAATCTACAAGACCAAATAGCCCCTTCACCTGGCAATTACTCGTCGTTTTCGGTTATTTCGCCAGTATTCTGCATCGAGCGCAAGTCGGAGAATGAAGATGATATAACAATATCAGCAAAGTTCATGCTGCAGGTGGATATTCGAGGTTTTATGGATGGGTAAGTTTGAGTAAGTGTTTGCTTGACCGATTACCAACGATTCGCAGCGAAAAGTCTCGCCGCTATCGATTCTTTGACTCCGTTTCGCTTCGATATCTGTATTTTCAAGGCGAGAAAGTGGAGTTCTCACCAAAGCACGATGGCATTCAGAAGATGAATGCCACTCTCGATAGTACACAGCAAACATCACTTACCCTTGGGGTGAAACCAGGTGGCGGAGGTGTTGCTAGTGGCGATATTGAATATCAGGTTATGAACAGTCGGAAGCTCGTTGTTGCCCGGCCGATGACAACTTGGAGATGTGGTGTTGGAATAGAGCCCTGTAAGTGTGGATGCACAAAGGATGAATCATAGCTGACCCTTTGCAGATCAGCCACTTCAAGCAAAGGAGTCCACTGGTTGGATGAGTCGCTTGGTCAATGCTATAACCACTTCAGATGGTGAGGTGGATGAGAAGGACACGTACCCAAGACATTACTCTCATCATCCACGTTTTGATGCTTCTATCCATTGGTCATGGCAATCCAACCTCCAACTTCAACAGTGGACGCCGGACTTATACGATACAGTCTCTTGGCCTGTGGTGGTGTCTAGGACGATTAGCTATCGGGATGTCTTGACAGCTTCTGATAGACGACTTCGGGATATGTTTCATTTCCATTTTGAGGTTGACGTATGTATTTTCAAGGAAATATCCAGACGAAGCAGCTAACAGTTGTTACAGACACAAGTTCGAGAGCTTAGCCACTGGTCAAACATTTTCAAGACTTCAAAGCCTGCTGAGAGTCGCTTTAGAGACGACACGGGTCATACTAAGCCATCAGATCAGTCTAGATTCCGCATCAGCCTCAATGGATCAGTTCAGGACCACTATATCCCTTCGCGGCGAACCTGGAACCTACGAGAAGAGCTACTGAAAGAAGTCAATACTACGCGTCGTGATGGGCTTGGAGTGCCGCTTCACTTTGGGAAAGTCAAGATCCATCCTAAGTCCATGTCTGGCAAATGGAATCGAAACAGCAAGGGAAGTGAAGGCAGAGGGAACCGTAGGAGATTTAGTCATTCAGACGGGCACAGAAATATTATCAGCAATCCGAATCGTTCAAGACCTCGAGGCAAATATCTCCCGTCGCCCTCAGATGATGATACTGGTAGATTAGTGGTTATGCCGCACGGCAAAAAGAGATCTCGCTCTACAGAACTTTCTACTTCGAACTCTCCGAACCGACATCGTAGCTGCTCGAGGGCCTATAACATAGACATGGATGACACTATACACAATGATCCTCGACGGTCTCAAGCGATGAAGTCCAAGCACGTCCACTTTGGCCCGGTATCTCCAATAACGGATCATGTCTTCTTAGCAGCGCTGTCTCGAGAACAGAATCGACACTGTCACATGTTCGTTGAGCGATGCGGGCACCGAAATCATCCTGAACGCGAAGGTAGAAAGAGAAGGAGAACAAGTATGAGTGATGTCCACAGCACACATTCTCGAAATCCGCGCAACTCCGAACATTGCCCATGTTGGGGAGAAGACTTCATCCACGAACGGGCGACATTACATCGGAAGAAGAGCTTGGAGAGACTCAAGAATGAAGAGATTTCGCAGTCACGAAATGATGACGAGTCCGATTCTAGTTCTGACAGCGATATGGTCGATGTCATAATGGAAATCGACGAATACCGAGAGCTGGACAGGTTGAAATTCCAACCCCTGAATCGACTTCTAGACAACATTTTGGGATTCTGGTCGCCTTGAATATGGCTCTACCACTGACTACTCCAATGAATAGACTCTGTTCACAAATCGATATATAAGGCGCATATACATCATATCCTCAGTTTGTGGCCTTATACTTCTCCCGGTATTCCTCCAACCTCTTTAGATCTTCCTGCGACCCAGTGCCTTTAAAGTACTCCACCACATCATCCAGTGTCAAAATTGAAAATACCGGAACACCGTGTTCCTTTGTAACTTCGCCAATAGCACTCGGTCTCGGCTTCCCATCGTCCACATCACCCTTAATCTGCTGCCCATCGGGTCCAAACATCGGCGTCTTCTCCAAGCGATCAAACGCCACCACTATTCCCACCAACTCCCCACCCTCCGCCTTGATAATCTCAATTGCCTCCCTTATCGCGGTCCCCGCTGTAATCACATCGTCGATAATCACCACCCTTTTGCCTTTGAGGGGCGCGCCAACAATATTGCCGCCTTCGCCATGTGTCTTGGCTTCTTTGCGGTTGAAGCTGTAGCTTACTTTGTCGAAGCGCTTGGGGTCAATGGCGGCGAGCTTGTCGATGGTCGTGGCGCAGAGTGGGATGCCTTTATACGCTGGGCCAAAGAGAATATCAAAGTCGACTTGCGGAGTTTGGAGGGCGAGAGTGTGTGCGAAGGCGTAGGAGATGGAGCGGACAAGGTCAGCGCGATTGAAGAGGCCGGCATTGAAGAAGTAGGGTGATATGCGACCGGATTTCAGGGTGAAGGTGCCGAATTTAAGAGCATCGGCTTCGATACAGGTCTGGAGAAAGGAGGCGCGGTGCGGTGGGAGATTTGACGTAGCCATGGCGTATTTAGATAGAGGATAGATGCTGTAGAACACACTCCGGTGTATGCTAAGGGGTAAAATAGCTGTCCAATTTCGTTGTCGTTTCTTGACTGACTACCAACCCGCCGATTGCGATATGAACTCCCACTCTCCTACCAGGTACTATAAAGGCGTTGATCTAGCTTGAGGCGCGCTCGATGCGGTCCGTTGTCATACTTTTGGGTCTGTGAAAGCTCACACTTTGTATGATTTACAATCAGAAGTTACAAACCAATGAAAATTGAGATATAGAATTTTGGTGTTGCGAACTTGCAACCGTGAAGAAAAACACACCCCACCCTTGAGCCCCAAAAAACCCCACCAGCCGCTCACACGATCCGTCCCTTGACATCCACAAGAGCTACGAAATCCCAAACCACCAAAATGGCTGCTGTTGCCCAGGAAGGCCTGGAGAAGCTGAAGTGTGAGTCCTCAGATCCGAGATATGACAGCTTGTTGATTATCCTCCAGTAGCCGATCCTGTCAACAACCCTTCCTCCAACGCCACCAACGGTTCCAACGGTGCTTCCAAGGAGGATCCCGAGGACTCCCATGACGACGACGATGATGACAATGAGGCTGACAACGGCAATATTGGAGCAGCAGCAGGTGCAAAAAAGAAGCGCAAGCGCAAAAAGAAGAAAAAGGGTACCAGCACCGCCAATGCGACGAAGCAGTCCGCTCCACCGCGCGTGCCGGTGTCACAGCTCTTCCCTAACGATACCTATCCCGTCGGGGAAGAAGTCGAATACGTTGGAGATAATGCATACCGAACGACCAATGAGGAGAAGCGTCATTTGGACCGCATGAACAATGAGTTCCTGACTGATCTTCGTCGTGCGGCTATTGTCCATCGCCAGGTGCGCTCCTGGGCGAAAGACTGGATCAAGCCAGGTATGGGATTGACTGAGATCGCAGAAGGAATCGAAGACTCTGTGCGACATCTTACTGGCCATATGGGCTTGGAAGAAGGAGACAATATCAAAGGTGGTGTGGCGTTCCCTACAGGATTGAGTCGCAATAACTGCGCAGCTCACTACTCGCCGAATGCAGGCAACAAAATGATTCTGGACAAGATGGATGTCATGAAAGTTGACTTTGGTGTCCACATCAATGGGCGAATTGTGGATAGTGCATTCACATGGACGGCCGATTCGAAATATGACAAACTGTTGGAAGCTGTTAAAGAGGCTACGAATACTGGTATCAAGGTAATCAAACGTATCAGCGCAAATTGATGGTTGCTAATATGGTCTCAGGAAGCTGGAATCGATGTTCGTGTTTGCGATATTGGGTCAGCTATACAGGAAGTGATGGAAAGTTATGAAATTGAACTTGATGGAAAGACATATCCAATCAAATCCATTCGCAACTTGACTGGCCACAATATTGGTCAATGGCAAATCCATGGCGGAAAAAGCGTCCCTATCGTGAAAGGCGGCGATCAGACCAAGATGGAAGAAGGAGAGCTTTTCGCTTGCGAAACCTTTGGCAGTACTGGCCGCGGCTATGTCCAAGATGATGTAAGTTGGCACCATAAACTTTAGTTTTAACCTGGCTCATCCTATGTGTAGCTTGAATGTTCGCATTATGCGAGGAAAGTCGACGCACCAAAAACCGCATTGCGTGTCGCTTCGGCGAAGACCCTCCTCACTTCAATCAATAAGAATTTTGGCACTCTACCCTTTTGCCGAAGATATCTTGATCGACTAGGACATGAGAAATACCTCCTTGGGGTAAGTTCCAATACCGTCAACTCTTAATCTCGAGTCTAACGTCATCTAGCTCAATAGCTTGGTGAACAGTGGTATTGTCGAGGCATATCCACCCTTAGTTGATACCAAGGGTTCCTACACTGCTCAATTCGAACATGTAAGTGGATCTTTACTTACTTATTGCTATTTCATGCTAATACAATGAAGACATTTATATTGCGACCCAACTGCAAGGAGATTGTCTCACGAGGCGATGATTACTAGAGCAAGACCGCCCCTAGTGTATGCAATACCTAAAAGAGCAATGAAATAGGAATTTTGAAAGAACTGAAAGAAACCGACGTAGTTGCATACATGGAGTTCTTGTATGAATGTCGAACAAGAACGAGAGAAATCTAGTTTTATATCTCAGTAGGCGGTGTAGATCCTGCTTCCATTATGATAATGATACATAGGTAATGCTTGAATATGCTTGAATAAAGGAGAATGTATTGTGTTCCAGACACTTTACCATAACCTTCAACAGGCTGAACTCGCAGAACTCCCCCATGATTCATGACATCAAAGGCGTTCCGAGGCTCATTCAGATGCAGCCATTCCTGCAAACATCCCAATACATATATGCTTGAGCCAATCTTGGAACTCTGTGGCGTTTGCGAACATGCAGCACAGCCCCATGATTTATTCTGGTATCAGAGCCGCAGAGTGCATGAGAAAACTGAAAAGATAAAAGGGAAGTACCCGCCGTCACCCTCAGCCTGATGAATTTCCATCTTGTGTTCAAACCCGACCAGCAATGGCAACACTGTTGTCAACCACCTGGACAAACCCATGCGGCAATGGCAATATTCCGGAATGGACAAAATGGGCCAGTCCTACTCCAGCACCTGTAGCTCCCACACTGTTCTGGGCAGATACGCAGCCGTCTTCATGCTATCCTCCTTCGTTCTCATCAATGGCCTTTGGCAATAGCACTTACAGTCCAGGTGTTTGTCCCTCTGGTTATGCTACGGCCACATCAACTGTCAATTCGCAGAACAAAGTGACAAATGGGGTATGCTGCCCGTCGTAAGTCGCCTTTAAGCACAATTCAGATGCAAACAATGAGAGAAGCTGACCGCGGATAGTGGCTTCTCCTTGTATTCGATCGCTACGTATGGTTTGGATTGCTGGACTTCGTTCTCCTCCGGATCACCGGGCACTGGCACGCTCCTCTTCGCATCTGGTGGTGGAACGGGAAGTCAAGCTATGGCGTTCACATCTGGGGCGGCCAACGGATATAGTATCAATATTGCCTGGGAAGAAGCGGATTTCACTAGTTCCGGAGCCTCCAAAACAGCTGGATCATCTGCAAGTAGTTCAGGGTCAAAATCAGGGACCACAGGAAACGCTGGCTCAGATGGCAATACTGGCAGCACAGGAGGTGGCTTGAGTACAGGTGGCAAAATCGGCCTCGGTGTAGGTCTGGGAATTGGCTTCCTACTTATTGTGATTCTTCTTGTTCTCTGGATCCTGCGTAAGCGGAAGAACGCAAAAAGTAATTCAACCATATGGGCGGACGAGAACGGATCACCAAAGTATGAGGAAAGCAATCATAACTTTCCTGAGCTGGATGGCAACACAGTCGCAAATGGTCTTGGTCGTTACCGCCCAGAGCTGGATGGAAATGCACGAGCAGAGCTGGACGGAGTTGCAGGTGGTATGCCAGAACTAGAGACAAGAGGCAATGCTGCTGAGCTTGATGGCAACACTGGACGTGCTATTAGAGAATTGGATGGAGGACCGATTCCATCAAAATTGAATGGCCATTCCACTTGATGAAAAACCGATGACTGAGATTGATTGTCGAGGTTCAAACAGCCTTGAAGACAAATAAGAAATATATGCCATACTGCAGTGTACCCAGGCCATGGTCCGTATCGCAGTCAGTCGGAGTACGCCCGTTATCTTTCCATGCGTAGAGAAGTTGTCAGCGGCCTATAGGACTGTCTACTTAGGTACCTACCTAATTCTCAAGTGAGGAAGATGAATAGCTTCGATGTTGACCGCTACTGGGCGCTGTGACCCGTGGTGTGAGCACAAAAATTCGATGTTGGACATGTCAGGGGCGGAAGTAGATAAACTATTTTACCATCAGCCCATCAAGATTTTCTAGACTTTTCAGTATGATGATAAGCCGTGGATCTTCCGACGACTTGAGGAAACAGAGTACGTTATAGAATAGTACAGTCGCTGGTAGTGAGTCAGCGATATAGAAGTATCAGGAGATACCGTATGGGCTAACGTTTCATTCATGATAAATGTATACGCTAAACTGGGAATTTCAAACACAAATCTGACTACAAGTCCTAGACTTGAACGGTGAGATGGCCGAGCGGTCCAAGGCGCTAGGTAAGAAACGCACTAGATATTACTGTTTTCAACAGGGCACTAACTAACTCAGGTTAAGGTTCAGGTCTCTCCTCAACTTCCTAGTCATTTCATTATGGCGTGGGTTCGAATCCCACTCTCGTAAGCATTCTCCTGACTCTCATCAAGTATTTCACTAACAAATTAGATCATTCTTCTCATAGAAACTTCTTTTTTTGTTTTCCGAGCTACTGGTAGAGTAGGTACGGGCTTTTCGTGCTAATATTCATTGTCAATATAAAGTCTTTTTTTACTTTAATTCACAACGTAACAGTTAGTTAGTGAATACTGTAGCTATGAGTACTAGCTGTGAAGCTGTGTTCTGCTTTGTTCAGGGCCAACTTAAGAGAGCCAGGACTAGCACCTCGGAATTTTGAGAGGTTAGTCACCATCTTAGACGTACTAATTTGCATTATTATTAAAGCATAGAATATAACTCAGTTTGATGAATTGCTTGATACAATAATGTCCCGCATTTGCATTGAGTGCTAGATGCCAAAGTAGCAATTACTAAAGAGCTCTTGTTTATTTAGACCCTAAACTGTACAAGCTCAACTCCCTTTTACCTTCTCTCGACGCTGTCCCTTTTCACCTTCTCTATACTCTTCAGATCATCCACTCTACACTACACTCACAAACAGCTTGAATACTAGAGCATAGTGGAAAGTTAGCTCCGTCATTTCCTCATGCCGCCAACAAATCCATCTAGCGACGCGCAACCAGCGCCTTCAAACACAGCACCAGAGACGAAACCGTGCGCCATATGTCAAGCACCGGACGCTCGCCGCTGCGCCAAATGCTTGAGCGCGTGGTATTGCTCCAAAGAGTGCCAAACTACGGATTGGAAAAATGGCCATAAGCAGGCATGTAACAAGGACAATAAGCCATCCACCGACAAGAAACAAAAGCCAGCGCGCCCACCACCAAAAGGATTATCGCAGCATATCGACAAGCCATTTACACGCTTAGAACACAAAACCTTCCTTCATGATCTTCCCGAGAAGGACGTGTACACTCTCTTACTCGATTCCTACCGCATGCGCCAGGAGGACGAGTATAAGTTCGGCGGTGATGCCGACGTTGACAGCATCTATGGCGGAGCGCCTCATTCTCTCAAGCCATTCCGCCGCTTCCTTCGTCGGGCGGAAAAGAAATCTGGCATTCTTCCTGCTTGGTGGGATCAGACGAAGCAAGAGGCCTGTGTTGCGCAAGGTATGGGCGGAGATGAGTGGTCAGATCTTTCTTGCTGTGTTGAGAAGCACGACATTGTTGAGCATTACGATGATCCGCAAATGCCGATGAAGCTTCGAATGCTCGCGGAAACTTTCTGCGGGGTTGGACCTTGGGGAACAAGCGGTAAGGGTATGAGACAGATGATGATGGCAGCTGAAGGAAATTCGAATACGAGCACGATGAATTTCGATATGAGTAACCTGCAGGTAAGCATTCCAAGAACCTAGTATTGCGTTAAGAAAAAGCTTCGCTGCGCTGCCATGACGCTCGAAGATAATCATTGCATCATCTGGAAGAATAGGTTGACTGACAGTTAACAGCTTTGATACATTACTTCTACTGTGGAAGCGATTCTGTCAACGCCATGGAAAGGGCTGGTATCTATAATTCATACCCGACTATGCAGGGCAATGCTGTACTCATAGACTATGGCATGGTTCTCCAAACTTTATAGCAGCTTCAGGGCGGATATCAATCGCCGCCGAGATGGACGGAAGGACTCCGAGTAGACGCTATAAAAAGTGGTAATTTAAGGTTTGCTTGTATCTTTCTCTTCGTCTATTTGCACAAAGTGGTTCCATTGTCACCATCACTCTGCAAGATCAGAAACCCAGCGGCATACTCCAGGAGATACTGTATCAATTCTGTAACATACATTGGGCAAAATCAATGGGATCTCCCTCAGCTTTGCTAGGTCCCACTAGCTACGTTGGTAAAGAATGATCTTTACAAGTTACAATGAAGGACATTGCAGGTCAGGTCATATCGTGCCTTCCTTTTCCAGTCTTGGTGTCTCGTGCCTCCCCTTTGACTCTTGAGAATACGCTGCCTCCAATTTTGCAATGCCTTGACACCACCACTTAGAGACCGGCTGTCTTCTCTCTGGTTTTCCGTCTTAGTTTCTCAAGCCCTCTCTCCTTCAAATCCCCTCCTCAACCCTCATTAGAAGATGTCATCATGGAGCACTCGGATTCAGTCAAGGCCACACTGGAATCTTCGGAGCAGCCAACTGCTAGCCCCAAACCCCCAAAATGCGTAGTCTGCAACAAAAGTGCCTCTCATCGCTGTGCCAAGTGTCACGCTGCATACTGTCCAAGGACTGTCAGATCAAAGATTGGAAGAGCGGCCACAAAATGGATTGCAAGCAGAACTCCAGCGGATCCGATAGCTCTGACAGCACATCATCCACTCCACCAGCTACGAAGTCCCCCAGTGCACCTCCTAGTCAGAATCGTCCTACAGGTATCACGTCTCCCAGCGTAGTTTCCGACAAGAAATCGAGCAGGCCAGAGAAACTTGACAGCAAATCATCTGAGCCACCACCAACAAAGCCTCCCACCGCAGCTGCTGGCAAGAAAGATCCTGCGAAAATAACGGAACAATCTCGTGGCCGCATGCAAGCTACCTCGATCGGAACAGATGCCACTCAGCAAGTCCAATATGAGATTTGCAAATGTCATCGTCACTCTGAATCGTGAGAAAGTGTGAGCGATGATCGCGGAGGTAATGCAAATGCTGTGCATCGCACCTGACGATACCGAGTATCCTCGTATGCTTCTGGAGATACACAATGGAGAACGACGCTGGGTGCACAACTTCCTTGTTGAAGCCTTTCTCCTGCGCCGTCATGACAACGACACGTACAATGAAACCACAGAGACAAACGAATGCGGCACCCGAACACGGACTAGGACTTCGTTTATGCAATTCCTCAAGCGGACAGAAGAGACTCCTCATGCCCTTCCGGTATGGTGGGACGGCACTCACCAGGCTCAAACCATCATTCTAGCTCAGAATCCCAAGTTCGACCAACCGATCTACGAGTATGTTGATAACTAGCGAGACACCTATCTGAAAACCCACGAAGAGCAGGGCTTGCAAGGTGGCAAGTCGATTATCATGACCCTTCGGCTGTCCACTAACTGCGTATACGGAAATGACTGTTGGGGATGGCGCGCTCGATATCTAGGAAGACGTATACCACTCACCCCGAACTCTACGACCTCATGAGAAGCTTAGGAGTAGTCAAAATCAAAGGAGTCTTTTTTCACTGTGCGTGGATGCAAATCAAATGGAGGAAGATGGTGTCTTTTGAGCTCTTTGCGAGTTTGCTGGTATAACGGTGTCCATAGTATGCATGCTTAGAAGGCAGCACTACTGTATCATTTAGTTCTTAGATAGGCGGGCTACCGTACCAATCAATTCAGTGCGATACATCCAGTATTGCTTATCTCCCCATCGAGTGCCATTGTGACCACGCATAAGTTGTCTAGGGTCGACGTCCAGTATGTCTCGGACTATCAACCTCAAAGTCTAGTGGCATACAAGCTTCTAATGCCCAGCATATTTGGCGGGATCGTTGTGTGGAGACGAAGATACATCAACAATTCAGATCGTGAAGAGCCTTTATAGTAATCTTTCAATCATATACACTAGCAGAGCCATAACTTGCAGAACCCTCTTGCAAGTAAGAAAGCCCGAGCTTCGAATCTAACAATGCCAGCCATGCCTTCGGGGCGTAATGAACAAAAATTCGAACGTCACATACACACCCATTCTGTGTCTTCGCTGCAGAGACATGTGCCTAATCCATAGCGCTTACATGAGCGGTGCTTTCAAACGTTCATCATCATACCCATCGGTTCGCAGTAAGTCTTGTGCGCCTTCCAGTGCTTCTTCTGGCATGACTACGATTACACATTAGCACTTTTGGTTTTTTGCAAGGACCTGTCCACTTGCCTTGTCACAGTACCATACCCGCATGCAGCCGCTACACTTGCGCAGCGGCTGACCAACACCATCTGCTGCGATCTTTCCACAATGGAAGCAACTGGTACCACAGTCAGCTTTAGTTCAGATAGAATGGAATCAGTCTCACCTTGGGCTGCCGAAGCTACGAGGAGTGCCAGGGATGTATTGGTCTAGTGCCGCAAGAAATTGCGCTTTTCCTGGAGCGCGAAACGGAGTGTCGCAGATTGGAAGAGCAAAGCCATCAATAGCGTCAATCTTGGAAGTAAGCTCGCGGAGATGGTCAAAGTCATCTTGCTTGAACGTGGCTCCAGCGGCCATCATCATGGCACCGAGTAGAATGACACGATAGCGTCCATCATCACGAGGACTACCAAAATAATCCGGATTCTTTTTCTCGACGGCGCGATACTTGGCCATAAGCTCGTCACCAATGCCGGAGTTGAGACGGGTGCGCACGTTCAGGAAGTGCTCCTCCAGACTCTGTTTGTCTTTGTCCGATTTGGCTTCATTCGGAGTGATCATGTTGGCCAAGTCACTGAGTCGAAGATCTTTCTCGTCGCTCTCAAAGTCGCAGTCGATTTCGCCGGCGACATCCAGATCGGCGTCACCTTCGAAGAGGCCTGTAAGCGCGTTAGTTTCAAGTCCAATGGAAACAAATAAAGTGGTCTTACGGTGTCCCCAGCGGCCCATTCTCACTGTTGATTTCGGTAGCTTTTTGATGGAGGAAAAGACTGATCTTATGGCTTGATGATTTTAAGAGTGATCGAAGAACCGGATGAAGAGACGAAATCAAAGATCTTCAGCTCTTCGGATTGAACTTGTGATATCGGTGCCTAGAGAGACTTGGGAGCAGGAAGGTGCACCCCGCAGGGTTAGAAGTCGCGAAGCGTCGTACTTTCCCTTCATCGGCCGTTGCGCCTGCCATTCTGCGAAGCTTGATGGGAGCTTGAGGAAGGTACATATGTACGAATGTTTCCATTACCCATCCCTCCCCGCGGTAGCTAACCAAACAGTACGAATGTCGACAGAAAATGAGTTTGCACATCATTTGTGACAATTTTTTGTGCAGATCATTTCGTGGGGTACGGATAAGGCTGACCATAAGGCTGAGGCTGATCGCCCGCTTGATCAAAGCGCTGACGGTACTTACCACCCCCGATGAAGATATTGAAGCAATTTAATTTCTTCGTAGGCACTTAACAATGGCTCGATACAAATTGCCATAACTGTCCTACGGCCAATGTAAGTACCTGAAATGGGTTTAGCACGATTTCGCTATACTGGATCTTATCAATTACGACTAATTGAATCTGTTTAAGCTCTCCACGGACTTGTATCCACGAAGAATATAAGGTGGGGTTCACAGCCAACAGATCTAACAGAGGATGTACCTCATCACTTTATTCGCGTTTTTTCAGTCATGATGGTTCCAAAGTTGAGCCTTTCCTGCTCCTTGTTTGCGCTGGCGGGTCTCGGCCATTGCTTCGTCCAAGAGCCAAGGGTTACTCTAGACACTGGCATCTGGAAAGGAGTAGCTCAAAGCGTGAGTTCCAATACTGCATCTGTGCATAAATATCTAGGCATACCGTTTGCAACAGTGCCGCTGCGCTTCGGGCCGCCACAGCTCCCACTCGAGTCAAAAGTGGAGCGCAATGCAGACAAACATGCTCCAGCATGTATCCAGGGCTCCATGGGTTCAACAGGAGGACCTGAAGGTAGAGAGAGCGAGAGCGAAGACTGCTTATATCTCAATGTTTTTACTCCGGCACCATCCAATGCTTCAACTGAAGGGAAAGCTGTCATGGTTTGGATATTCGGCGGTGGATTGCAGTTTGGAAGTGCTTCCACGCCTACATACGATGGTACTTCGTTCGCAGCAAACCAGGATGTTATTCTAGTCGCCCCGAACTATAGGACTAATGGTTAGTAGTGGAGTTATGTCAAAGGCGTTTTCTGACTTCATATAGTCTTTGGCTTTCCCGGTCCAATTCCTGGAGTATCACCAAAAGAAAGAAACCTCGGATTCTTGGACCAACGCATGGCTCTGCAATGGGTGCAGAAGAACATTGCGAAATTTGGAGGCGATCCTAAACGTGTAACGATCTTCGGCGAAAGTGCTGGTGCAAGATCCGTAGACTTTCATCTCCTGACAAATACAAACAACACACCATTCCGCGCGGTTATCGTGCAGTCAGGCAGTACACACATCACAGCTGGAAGAAAAGGAAGGATGCCGGCGTCCAACTCATCTTCACTTCCGATGTTCGTGTCACTTGCCAAAAAGCTTGGGTGCTCGGATGAGGCTACCATGCTCGAATGTACAAGGAAGTTGCCAGTGGCTGATATCAAAAAGGGTCTTGCCGGATTGTCGTTTGGTGCAAGCGAGGATGGGGATTTCACAACGGTCAAAGATGCCGAAAAGTGGCGAAGGGACCATCGAGCTGCTAATGTTTCCTTGCTTATAGGGGTAAGTGTGCGATGTAGAGTACGATGATCGCCAATTGTGACTGACGATGCTTCTAGACAAATGCAGAAGAAGCCAAGCTAGGCATTGCACCGCGTGGCATGACCTTGGACGCGTATTTGAATGCCAACTTTCCAGCCGCATTGAAGCAAGAGATTCTCGCGGCCTATAAGCCTGGACCAGATACCCCATATAAGACGGATTTCGACGCTATCGCAGGAATAGAAACGGATATTGGATTCACATGTGTGACCTCGAGGGAGTCTAAAGTCAGTGCAGAATCGGGATATCGTAAGTTGACTCGCCCATCATCTGTGGTGTAAGTAAGCTAACAGACACAGCAACTTGGCGATATCTGTTTAATGCTTCATATCCAAATACCGAAAAGTTCCCGGGCAGCGGCGCCTACCACTCAGCCGAAATCCAGTTCGTGTTCGGTAACCTGAAAGCTAAGCCACCATCACCTCCTGAAGAGATCTCTCTCATGAAAGTTATGCAGTCGACATGGGCGAAATTTGCAAAGAATCCGGCTGAAGGTCCGGGATGGGACATGGTTGGGTCCAAGAGCAACGAAGACCTTGGCCATTTCAACTACAATGGTAAGCTAATCTCGGAACCAGCCGTGTTCCTGGATCGTTGGTGTCGGCAGATTTGGGAGCCCAGGGGCTACGTAGAGTAAAATAGAAAGAGAAAGGACCTACCGCAGGATTTGAGTTTGAAATTGAATTTTGCAAGATTTTCTTTGGCTTAATGGTCTGTGACAAGCCTTCAAAAGCAAGGTACGGCGAAGTACTGTAGCACTCCTGCAGTGTGCAGTGTTATGCGCATGTCAAAATCCGGTATCATCGCTTTGATATGCGAAGGCGTTGATTTTTCTTACCGATTGTTGGAACATTGTGTGAGTATTGTAAGCAACATCAAATTGCTACCAGTGCCTGACCGAGAATTCGAGATATTTGAAGATTTTGAGCTCCAAAGCCCAGACAAGGCGAATATGAGGAGAAGATTCCATAATAATCGCACTGTTATATTGACAAGGGGTGTTGGCGTTTAGACCACTTCGTAGAAGCCATAAAACCTTGGCATTAAGTAATATACAATATAACCTTGGGCGCCACCATTGTCGATCATTCGAGGAGAAACCAGAGAGTGTTTCTTTCAATTGGCTGTAGTTGAGTTTGCAAATGACGACGTTTAAGCACGATGCAACATTGCATATAATGACTATTTTTCATGGTCGAAGTTCGAACATCAAATACTTCTTGAGCATTTCTGTCATTGTTATATCATTGAAATGTAGAATCACCCCTTATAGCAGTGACCCAGACAGGTGGGACCAGCAGATGAGCGGCAGGCTTTGAATCTGGGGCGGACAAGGGCTTTGAAAAGTACCTTGAGAAGATCGTTGCTCCTTTTAGCAGTGGGCAACCGAAATGTCGTTGTGCCTTTTGCTGCAAAGCTGACGACACCTCTCAAAAACTTCCACGGCCTGTGGATATCAAATCGCACTACAACACTAAAATCTTCATAGAATGAATATATCAACCATAGCCTTCATCACCCGTCGTCAGTTTTCCTAGTTCTAGGGACAGATGGATCCCACGTTGCGCAGCTTCGGACTCTTTCTAGGTACCGTGCCACAACATGGGATAGGTTCATCCATCTCCTCGGCGGATACAGGGCATGGCGTTGGCCAGGCGGCTTTCACCTGTCCAGATTCCAGAAGCAGCGATGGCAAGCGTTTGTTTAAAGTAAGAACACGAGACACAGCAATTTGCGAGACTCGCCAAACCCTGTGCGGAGCAGCTCCGACAACGTATGAGTATATTATCAACCACACTACTATGGAAGGAGTCTCTTCCACATTCTCAGGTTACGCGGTAGTTATTTCTCTACTTGTAGCAGAAGTACACGCCGTCGAGTGACAAGAGTGCAAGAACCAGAACCTGATCAGGGAAAGCGAACATGGTTCAAGACCCATCCCCTGTGAGTCGTCATGGCACAACATAACTTCTGCATATTCGCGCCATCCAGTGAACTGGCAGACTGTTGGACATTGAACACAGTGCAGGCACTGGATCAAAACCTTCCCAAAAGATGCGAGGAAAGGCTCCAAGCTTGAAGGTGCCGCCGGTTAATTTCTTGGAAAAAACAGGGCAAACAGACGTACTGGCTTGATGCTAGTTAATTATGCATTGAGTGCCAGAACAGCGCGTGCAACCACGAAACATGTCTTTGCCTCACGTAAAAGTTGCCAGTTTTCAACTGCTTGACTGCTTCCGATAAATGCGAAAAGACTATAACGTCAGCGTGTCCAGCGTTCGCGACTTCCGTAACCTTTCAAATCTCCATATCCATATCCATATCCATTTTCTTTTCTTTGCCCCCAAGCGTGTCAGACTCGTCGTCTTGAGCCCTTCAAAGGTCTCGTCATCCACCTATCCACTCTTACGAAAGCATTTGTCTTGATCTTCGAAAAGAACAAACGTCGATCTTCACTAGCACCAACCAACCAATATCTTTTTTTGAATTGACGCACGCCTGCGCCGGCCACTGTTTATGGCCCCGTTGCGCGGTTGTTTATTTGACTGGGCGCTCTTGTCAAGTGTGAAATAGGCTGTGTCGTCTCAGCCTCGTTGACCAAAGAAAAACTGGCAGAACAGCCAGGTTTCAGCGTGCCTCAATTGCACTTTGTAACAATTTTCAACACCCTTCAAAAGCCGAACAACCCCCGTCTCCAGCTTTCAGTAGTAGCTGGAATAATTACTGACCAGGTTTTGCACTGGTTGATCACTTCATTCATAACTTTTCCAAGAATCTGACAAGGTTGCCAAGCTCCAGATCGAGACCGCTACGCCTCCCAACACCTCAAGGCTCAAGCAACGCCTTTTCTCACCGGGCGTCTGACCAAACGTGGAGAGCTACGGATCGAGTCGATCGACAGCCCACCAATTCCACGCCGTTGCGTGCTCATTCTGAATTCAGTCATTCTCGAACCAAAAATACCCGACTGCATAAAGTGCACTGCCTTGGAAAATTCCCTTCAGGAGTCAGGACAAGTCAAGAATACAACAAGAGCTAATCTGCTTTGGCCAATATTACTAGACCAGTTCCACACAGGTTGCGTTGGCACGTTAGGCTGCTCAGTCACACAAGTTACAACCTTCAATTCACTGCCATCGTTACCTTTCTTTCTTCTTCCTTCTACCTCCTACCTAAAAACTCCTACGTTGGCACGAATGCAAAGATCACACTCATTTGATCGCATTTTCTGAGTCCACACTCGATCGAGTAGGCTGAGAAAACTGTTACGAGACAGGCTGCGCCACTACTACGACCTCGCTGCTGTTATTTGCTCACGACAGCCACTAGATCGTTAGCATTTCCGCCCCCAGAGCCGCACCACGCCGCACGCCTCCTGTCCGTTGGTTCGGAGCCCCTACCCAAGGTTGTTGGCACTACTAAGAAAGACTAAAGATGGCTTCTGACAGGCGAAAATCCCTGAATCGTCTCTCGGCGCTGTTTTTGCCTCGTACAAAGACCTTTGATGGCCCAGTTGGTTTATCCAAAGACTCCCCTAGTCCAACTGCACGAAAAGTTCGAAAACTGTCGGCACCATTGCTTACAGCTATGTCCTTCTCGTCAAATTGGCCTCTTCCGGAATCCGCAGAGCACGCTGCAGAGACTCAGGTACCGGCCGCTAGTGCATTGGTTAGCCAAACGTCAACGTCGCCCCCGTCCCATAGAGCTGGACATCTCTCTACCCCAGAAAATGCGCTGATAACATCCCCTCTGGAAAATGGTCCCAAGAGATCCAGTACATTCCCTCTGGCGGCACCGGAAGTTGTTACTGGACAAGACCAACTTGAGGCACCGATTTCGCCTCCGTTTGCAAATGCGCAACGTCCACGGTCGGCTTCTTCATCAAGTTTTGTAGGAGGTGGTGGACCTTTGCAGGGAGGAGGAGGGCTTCAACAAGGACTTGGATTCCCAAATGGGCGCGGCCCTGTTCTTCCCAACGTCATTTCGACGGGGGTGCACTCGCATTCAACTGCAGACCTGCTTCAACCCCAGCAAAATCAACACCATCGTCTACTAAAGCAGCAAAAAAGTGAAAATGCCCTCCGTCACAAGGCCAGTGCTGCTACTTCAGCGAACCGTGCTGTCAGTGCAAACGCTGCTATATTCCAACCATCGCGCGCTGCTCTCATCCCTCCGCTTCCTACAGATATCCCTCTCCCCGTCCAAAACACTTTGCAAAAACCTCCTCTCCAGAAAAAGAAGAAGAGCTGGTTGCCCGGGAAATCCACTTCGAAAATGAAGCATAAAAAAGAGCCGTTACCCGCCGCCTGGATAGCTGCTTTGGATGAAAAGGTTCCATACAACTTGGCACCCTTGGCGACAGGTTCGAGAGTACGTATCTCATTTTGATCGCGGCAACCGAACTAACATATTTACAGATTCCAGAACTCTGGCAAGAGACAGGAAATGTCCTCGTACACCTATTTCCCAAATCTGCGAACAAAGAACCTGCAATTCGAATCAATGCCGACCTTATATCATCCAGTTCTGTCCTCACATCCATAGCTCACGGGAACCTCTATAGCTCAGCGAGTGCCCGGCAGTCACGGTCGAGTTTAGGCCAAGGACCAGTCTCGTTTGACCCGCAAAGTCAACGAATTCAAGCAAACACACCGGGGAGCACTTCCATAAGCAACTCGCCGAATGCTTCACACACGGATGGATCCGATAATTCGAGAGAGGCAAGAGGCTTAGTTGATGTTGATGAGTCTCAGATGGTCCATCTTTATCTTCCGGTAGAGCTGGACAATCCTAATGCCCATCAACTATCTCAGGAAGATGTACAGAAACTCCTTCTGGTTCGAAACCTTTTTGCCTTCCTCGTTGGCACATCATTAATATGCACCCCGAAATACCCAAGCACCTTCAATGTTTTCTGCCAGATCTCAAATCTACTCTTTCAATATGGGTTCTCCAACATGGACTCTTCTACTTTTGGAGAAGCTGCGAATAGCAGTTTTGAGCAATACATTCAAGAATTGGGAATTGTGGATGTTCGACATAGCACAGAGCACAATATTCAAGCGCTTGTTCTTGGCGAAAGAATGCGGTCTTCAGTTCTCTGGAACGAAGCCTTTGTGCACGCAGTTGGAAGATATAACGACATCTATGCGTCACACTCTGAAATATTCAAAGCTCTATCACCCACCGGAGTCTCAAGGATTGAGAGAGCGCATATGGATCTCGAAAAGCGCATCATTCGAATTGGCCACCAGATAACCGATTTCGACTTTCCGAGTGTTTTTGCAGGCATTATGAACAGCCGAATGGCAGAAGAGCGAGAACTTGTTCGCTTCGAGCAATGGAGAACAGCATTCAACCACACACGGAAGTTCATGATAACCTACCTGAAGAGCAAGCACAAGTCTTGGCCACCTAAGAAGCGGAAGCATGCTGGCTTGAGCGTTCCAGCTCTGAGCCGCACGGTTTTGCAAGGCTTGTACAATGACATTGCAGTTATCTATGATCTTTTAGTCGACCGCAAGCATCCGTCATCTCGTCTAAAGATTATGGGAAGAAACGCGCACCCTCACATGGATCGAAGGATCGAAGCCTTGCGCAAGGTTCTCAAAGAGTATGACGCCTCGGGAAGCCCAGTGTACCCAGTCATGCCATTCGATGCTCCACGTCTGCCACGCATATCACCAAATGATGATGATGCTTCCAACCCAAAGAAAGTTGGAAAGAACGAACTTAGTGTATTGCTGAAAGCCAGCTACAACAAGGATACTCATGACGCAAGACATCCCTTTTCGCAGCTGTGGCAGAGCTTCGAGTTCAGGTCTACGACTGGTATGACAATCGACAAAGTCGCCAACTTCCGACTTGGCGCGTGGCTCTTTTTCTATTGCGTTCTTCAGGCTTTGCCCATGCTCACAGTAGATGCACCAGTTGCAAAATACACTGAAGGTGTCGACTATTTCCTTTGCCAACCACCCCGTGGCCGCTTACAATGGTCCAAAGAAGGCACAGCTTGGGAGTGGTTCCGCGATCCAGTCACTGGAGTCGTGACCCAACTTTCAAAAGACGCCATAGATATGAGCGACGAGGCCTTATATTGTCTCAGCCACTGTTGGCAGATGAGCGCTATCTGGGAACAAGATTTGATATTGTACCCTGGCAGACCTTCTACGGTCACGTCCGAAGCCTCACGCACTCCACCAATGTACGCTCAAGGACATCCTTCGTTGCCAACACCGCCGGCAAGCGAATATTCGTCTGAGCCCAGATACAGCGCCACAAGTTCTCAAGGCCACTTCTCCTTGTATGGCCAGCAGCATCAAGCTCCAGGCCAGATGGAGCCGGTTCAAGAGTCTTATCCCCGGGAATACCCTGGCTCGCCACAATCATACACTCAATTTGAAAGCTCCCCACAACTAACCGCGCATGATCAATCTCCCCGAACCTACGCACAAAATTACCACCAAAGCTCGCCCGATCTCCTCGGTCTCGAGGCACCCTCACCTTTTGCACAGGACGAGCATCGAGAAATGGGTCAGCCACGATCCCGCAACGGCTCACCCTATGGCCTGAATCGCCGTGGAAATCGCGAGAGCATTCTCATGATGGGTCTAGAGCGCCTCCCTGTTCCACAGCCTTCCTCGCCCATGAGTCGAGAGCAAAGAAGCGCACGAACAGCTAGCATGACGTTTGAAGAGATTCTTGCGCCTCCGCCTGGTGTCCAAGAGCTGGACCAGAAACGGGCGCGTAGTCGATCCCGACAGACAAGTCGAGCTAGTGCGCTATTCATCTAATCCTCTGATACGACACCGAAACTGCAAACACCTGGAAGAGAAGTGCGGAAGGACGTAATGGAAGGAATGAGAAGTCAGGGCCTCTCCTATCACAACCTACATCTTTATCCCATGGCGACACAAGGAAATTTCCTAGCACTCGGTTTCCATACAAGATACCCTCAGCATCATCGACCTCCAATACCTACTCTTACAGTTCCTCATTTTTATCAATAATCCTCTGTCCACCCGGAAGGAAACCTGGTGATTACGTCTCACCCTAATGAAAGTTCCTACCAATGACTCTGTCCTTTGTTCTATATTTTCCCACAAAAGAGGCATTGGCGAAAAAGTGCATATCATCTGTACAGTTGGAAATCAAATTGGGCGTTTTCTCTATTTTTTTCCTGTATCATCATCATATGCCATTTGCCTTTTTGTTCTTTTAGCAATTAATAGCGAGCATTTGACGTCTCTGCATATAGTCTCATAGACTTGAAATTCGAATTTTATATCCTTTCGCTGTCTATATAATCATGCGCCGCTTTATGGTGAATCTTGTGAAATCTAGCCTCGGATGCCGCTGACCCGCTTGCGCGCTGCTCCGTTTGCGTTGCGGGGAGTACCGAGTATCAAGTATTATCAGCATCACTGTATTCGAACATTGTAAATACTTCTTATTCTCTTGGTATCGTTTTGATTCATAGACCGAATAGATTCAATTGACGACTTGCTCTCAATATAAAAGTGTAGCACCAGCAACGATGCCATACGCTCTCAAAGGCCGAACTGTGCTTGTAACAGGTGGCTCACGGTCGGTCTCTTCCAACAAATCCCTACTGAGATTATGAACAATTCATTGAGACATGGGTACTGACATATTCAAAGCGGCCTAGGTGCAGTCATTTGCGAGAAGTTCGCCGCTGAAGGATGTAATATCGCCATCAACTACGCCAACGCGGAAGAGCCTGCGCAAAAGCTCTCCGAGAAACTGAAGAAGGAATACGGCATCAAGACTCTTGTGCTAAAAGCTGTAACTTTACCCTCTATCGATTCTTGTTCAGTGCGAGAGACTGAAATAGACAGGATTGTGGAGTGATTGCCGAGATTCAACAGTTGGTTAAAGACACGATTAAGGAGTTTGGCGGATTAGATGTGGTTATTGGAAATGCAGTAAGTGTTTGTTATCATTCATATTTTGTTCAAGTTTCAATTATGATATTGTCATCTCGTTTAGACGCTGTCAGAAAATGCTATCATAGTTCGCTTCATGTTTTTAGTATACAGGTTTTCTTGTTACATTTCAGGTCTCCTTCCTTTTTCTCTGCGAATGCTCTTCGCGTTTTGACGATCTGGTCTGAAGGAAGAACGGCAACATGCTAACGGGAGAGCAAGGGCTGGACAAAGTTTTCGACATTCGGTGACCTCGATGCGCTCACGGAAAAAGACTGGGATAAAGTTGGTATTCATCCATTACATGTCGAGATTGTTTGCTGATGGTGCACTAGTGTTGGGCAGTGAATGTCAAGGGCCAGATGGCTCTGCTTCGTGCTGCGATGCCAACTTTCAATGCTAACGAACAAGGTGTGTCATTCCGACTGGAAGTAAGGATGGTTGATGCTCTCCAACATCGGTCTTGATCAGAGTCTAACAACCCTCTGTAAACAGGTGGAGCTTTCATCATAACGTCCTCCATTGCGGGAACATCGACGGCAGGGTCCAGTATGCCATATAGCGTTACGAAAGCAGCGCAATTGCATTTGATGCGTTGCCTTGCAAGCACCCAGGGTCCTAAGGCCAGAATAAATGCAGTACTGCCAGGTCTGCTGCTGACAGATTGGGTAAGCATTTTCGTGCAAGTCCAGATTACTCCGTAGTAGCTGATCTTCGTTTCTCCTGACAGGGTCTACTCTATTCGAAAGAAAAGATAGCTCAGATTACAGAAGCGGCTGCTTTAAAGACCGTCACCGATCTTGGCGATTGCGCAGACATGTACGTAACCATCGCCAAGAACTCCTCGATGACTGGGCAGCGGGTTGCGATTGGTAAGTTTTGAATTCTTCTTCGACTCTGTGACTCGGAGCTGACAACCAGTGAAGACGCCGGAGTGAATATTACCGCCTTTTAGTGCAGATAAACTCAATCTTGTATCAAGCGGTTCTCAGTAACTGCCTGTGGTTAGACGTAGTCCAGGAACTGATACAGTCGGTGGAGGGGGCCATAGCCGTTGGACAATAGCTGGATTGTACGCATTTATCGGCGACTTGTATGCAGACCTCTTGGGTTCTGGGTGTTTTGCCTGAGGCGTTGGTGTAGACGGCGCGAGTGCAGTCTGTGGTGTAGGATCTTCGTGGTATCTAAAAATAAAACGACGGATCTTAGCCCCCGATCTTTTCAAAAATATCTTGGGTAAAGGGGTAAACAAAAAGATGTGCGCTATGCATGGTGGTCGGCATACTCTTCAGTTTCGTCGAGCGCGCGGATACACTCTTCCGCCTCTTGGGGCGATGTGATTCCCCAAACACCACCACCTTTGACTTGCCCTTTCATGCCCACCTCTTTGCCAACTAGATTGCGACCAACCTTGCCTGGACCGATACCAATCCATCGTTGTACTTGCTCTTCTTGGTCAAGATAGCGGACAGACTCCCACCAGCGAACAGTCTCTGTACATTGGCGAGCAAGTAAGTCTTTAAGATCGGCACGTGATTTGAATGGTCGTGCTGTGACGTTGGAGATGCATGGTAATCGAGCTGGAAAGTTGACAATATCTTCGTTCGTGATTGAAGAGGGTGTCATTAGTATTCTTTTCATAAAATCTTGAGCTGGTCGCATCATCAGACTGTGAAATGGGCTTTCTGATGACAAGCGAACAGCGCGTGGATCATGGCCTCCAAATTGTCGCAGATTGGTGAGTAGAGTATTAATTTTCTCAATACTGCCGGCCAGCACGATTTGGTTCTTGGAGTTGATGTTTGCGATAAACACCTGTTGCACGCCAGGGACGTCTTCCGATGAGTTATACTTGGAGCCCTCGGTACTGAGCCCAATAAACTCATAAATGCCTTTTACTAGTGCTCGTAGACGATTTTCATCTTCTGTGACCAGAGCAACCATACCCATTGCGCCTCCTGTAGTCTCTGTAGCCAGTTTTGTTGCGCTTGCCATGACCTCACCCCTCTTTCGGACCATCTTCAAAGCATCCTGGAAATTGAGATAGCCCCCCGCAACCAGGGCTGCAAACTCGCCCAATGAATGCCCAAGAGTGAAATCGACGCGCTGTTCAGTCCGGAACCCAAATTCGTTTTCAAGAACTCGTAATATTATATAGGACGTGGCCATGATGGCAGGCTGAGAGTTTTCTGTGGCGTTCAAACTGGCATTTGGACCTTCCGCTATGATTCGGGAGAGGGGCATGCGTAGGACATCATCGACCTCCTCTAGCATGGGTTTGACTGTTCGTGGATATGCTTTGAGCCACGGCTCGATCATGCCTACGCGTTGGACGCCGTGACCTATAGACTGTCAGCTTGTGTGGTCCAATCGGCCGAATGCCGTATAGCATACCTGGAAAGAAGATGGCAGTCTTCGGTCGCTTGGAAGGAGGTCCAGAGCTATAACGAGCAGCATATCTGGTTGCTGGCAGAAGAGAAGAGGCTGGTAGTCTAGCAGCGAGAGAAGACATAGTAGCGAGAATCGGAGCGACGCAGTGAAGCTGGAGACGGGGCCATGGAACGTATTCGTATGAGGTATATAGCTGAGGGATATACCTTTGACAAAAGCAATGGAGGAGGCTGAAGGTCAGAAGGACAATGCGAGTTTTGAGTGGAGAAAGGAGTCAGAGCAAAAGACGAGTTGACAGACCAAGAATGGAGAGAGGGGGAAAGATTGAAAGTCACGATGTGGGAGAAGTGGGAGTTTGGTCATGGCATGCTCAATCGTCGACAAGGACCCAATGTCGACCAACGATGACTGGCTAGACTGATATCTGGGGCGCATCGTGGTCAGCCTTGGCGTGGGCACGGATCATTCAAAACAGCCAAGACAGTTTGAGCTTGACAGCCCGCAAGCCTGAACATCTCCGCACTCAATCGGAACTTTTCGGCTGCCCAAAGTCTGGGGTTGATCTTTGAGATGCAGTTTATGCTGTTCTGATCTATCTTACTTTGACTCCAAAAGATGATTTGATTGACATGGTACGGAGGTCTATCTATTCGCTTGGCATAGCTTTCTCATTTGATTCCTCAGTTCACTTCCTGCTACCATGGATGTCTCCAAGTATAGCCACATAGTTCCCGATAAGAATGCCATCTGATAGTTCTGCCAACCGGTGGACAAAATAACTGGCGTGCCCCAATCAACTCCAATGGCTCCCACCAACGCTTCCAAATAGCAAATGCTAAAATACCCACCACAATCGATTGATAGTGATGGAATAAACGTAGTCCTTGGGAAATAAAGCACTCGATAACAAAGCGTGGCAGATGGGAGCCATAGAAGTCGATGGGGGCACGCCAGTTATTTTGTCCTTCGGTTGTTCTGCCTATTTTGCGTATTGAGTATAAAGACCGGCCTCCTTGATAGAGTATGCTTCAGGGCCATCTTTCATCTACCTCAGGATTAACCTGATCTACCAGACAAACTCCGAGGAGTTCCGTTTCGACCACACGCGACACTACATGTATCGCTCTATCCCATGGTTTCATTGGTGATTACTTGCTCCTCTCCAATATTGGTCTCGTGTCTTTCCCGAGGTCGCAACAACGTCTATTGCGAGCTTGGATATACAAGCAACGCATCTCCCGTACCTTTCTCGTCATCATCAACAAGTGATCAGCTGCAGGGGCCATGATATCATTGAAGCTGCTATGATGGTGACTGATAGCCATGTCAGAATCACATCGTACACGTCTGCAAGTACTTGATGAATGTTACTTGGAATTGGAATCTTGGTAGACTCTTGGATGGTATCAATTGATACATTCCTGGCTATGCCTTGTTTTCTCTTTCAATCTCGCCCGCTGAAGCTTGGAAGCACTGTATGTACTCAACACCCCTGTTTATATATCGTGGTTGTTACTTTGCGGGGCCCACCTGGGCAAGAACTCCCTCAAAATTGGGAAAGAGCAAACAGACCAGAAAGGACCCGTCAAGCTCGACTAAAGTGAGGATTAATTTACATACAAGGTGAGCTCGTAGCGTACTACAAATGGGCGTTTTCGATATACCCGTACGCCAATCTGAGCAGCAGTCCTTCTCTTCAGATGTTGTGCACTACACTGCCCAAAATGTTAGACCATGAGTTATCTACGATCAACGAGGTGATGGACGCAGCGCACTTGCTATTCCTATTGATATAAAGTATTAGCCGCTATACTAGATAAGTAGCCTTGAATAGCACGACTTGGTACATAACTAAAACTTATAAGAATTAAAAGGTTATTTTTGTGCTCTAATATGCATTGCGACATCGGCGTAGCATAATAATAGTAGAGCTTCATCATGATCTTGACAATCCCTGAACAAACCACCCAATGGAGTTGTCGAATAAACATGCGGCTTGATGGGCTTTGTAATATCTATGTCGCTCTACAGTAAAGTCCCAGAGGCTGCTAAAGTAGCCGTCTAGTGGTAGCATATCATGTCCCAAACTTACAGCTTGATAACTTCGCCAGAATACGAGGCTTCTACACGGGGCAAGTTCAATCCTACCCAAACACCTCCTAGTACGTCCCACGGCGGCTGAGTTACGTTAAGGCGAGTGATACACTCCCTATGCAGCGCGCATCAGCCAATAGTCGTACAAGATGGTTTCGCGTAGTTGCATGCTCTTTGTCCGCCGAGAGGTTGTTATGCTGTATGTTCCGCCGAGGGGGTTATTATGCTGTATCACGCAACCAGCAGGAACTGATTGCCAGAAAGAAAGAAAGAAATCAGATGATATTGGCCAATTCTTATTGGCCAAAACCTACCACTGTCGATAATGTCGTTGCGGACGGTTGCACGGAGCCTGGTGTTGTGGGTGGGAATCGGATGGATTCATGGAATCTGGACGATGTTACTGCATGCTGGATTGAGAGGATTTTCTACACATGGTGTGATTGCGTATGCATACGCCCCGTTGCGATGTTGGGTTTTGTTGCTTCGGAAGGATTCTGGAAGCTTTTGCGCAGGTGTCAACGTGTTGTCTTCCCACGAGATGTCATTGGCGATCGCTTGGTAAATCCATCTGCAGCAAGTATTCAGAAGGAAGTTGATCGCCGCTCCGCAAGGTACCAATGATGAACTCCTATAAAGAAATGACGGACATGACGGGGGCAAGTGAAGAGAGGTTGAGTTTGGGATACGGCAGCATATTCCATTTGCCGTTGAACGCCGTGTTCAGCACACTTTGTGGCGCTATAGTAGTGACGGTATTGGAAAGCTGTTTGCGATCCGCCTCACGATCTTGAGACTTGAGCAAGTCCGGCGCTTATATCACTCATGGGCAGTTCTAAGCGAATTTGTGCTCCCCAACGCTGAGTGCAAAGGGAGAACGCATTCAGCAAGAGACACGAACGCGACGACATCGTGGTGTCCGCGCCTCGAAGAAAATGCTCGTTCACACCCCCCAGGCTGCGCGCTTGTTCAAATCAATCACCCACTCACATTATCCAATCCAAGCGAGGAGCTGGCACATGGTTGCTCAACGTGAAACGGCTACACATCTGAAAGGTGAAGATAAACCCGATCGCATGGTTTGATAGTTTCGGTTGTGAAATTGGATTGACAGCACTATCCCAAATCCCACGAGGTTCCTCAAGGCGCGGCCCGTTGGTACTGTTTGCTGGGATCCCACACAGCCAAGGCAGTATTGTAGGCGTGTGGTAATAATAAGCATGAGGAGAGTCAAGCATTGGTGTGAGACTGTGGCAGATATGACCCGCTAATCTAATGTGGCCCAAGAACCCCTGAGCGAGCTGGATTTAAATCATTTGAGGCCGTGATCCATGGCCCAAGAGTGACGGTTGGAATAAAGGGCGAGGAGGGCTTGGGCTGACGTGCATCATTTCAGATTATTGGAAACGGCAGAAGCAAAAGCAAGTCAAAGACTCTGAAGCAGTTCAAGATTCAAATGCAGGAAGCGTTTGAGAGCGGTACTGCGTCAACAAGTTCGCTTCTGCGTCAAGGAAGCGGATAATAGACGAAAGCGCGCGGTGAGCGCGAAATGTCGCTTGAAAGATTGAGTGGTGAATCCTTCTGCCGCTTTGATCCCTTTGTGCATGCAAAGGGAATGAGTTGGCCGCAATGCCCCAAATCCCTCACCGTAAACTTGTTAGATTATGCAGAATATACATGCAATCAGGGATGCACCGCAGCAAATCTGTCCTTCTGACCATGGCACAATGTCTGCGCCAACGGCGGGCGAGCTGAGGAGTCGGGCCCGTTTGACAATTGGACAGTCAATTGATTCCGCGGCAGGACTGCACCATAATTCGCGCCAGGCGGCCACGGCGGCAAGCAAGCGACACATAAAAAGAGGAAACTGGCGCCCGATTTGACTTAGTGGAGACTAGGGGCATCAAAGGCGCATGTTCAGGGAACTGTCAGACATTGACATGCTATCATTCGCTAGTTGTCTTGGACCTTTCATTCCTTCCCAGATTCCCAGTAGCGGGTCACAATGCAAGTATTCCCGACGGTCGTGTCTTCGGGGATCTTTGGAAGATGAGACGTTGTGATGGTGAATAATGGATGAACAATGTGCGAAATCACCAATATGTCTCCGCATGGCCTGCTGGGATTAAAAGGCTTGGTCGCAAACTGGGCCATATAAGTGACTCTCAACTCGCTAATGGAGTTTGTAATGGTCTGGTGAGATTTTCGAGGGAAATCATCTGAAGCCACCTTCCTTGCTCATTCCTTGCTGGTCTTCATGAGAATCATTAGTTTGGAACTGCCTTGCCACTCACATCAATAAATCTTTATTGCTTGTCCTAGAGGCAGGGATTCGATGCATAGATTTAATCGCGTTACCGCTCGTGCCGCTTTAATCTGCTCGATGTTGGCAATTTGATACCCTTAGATAATATCAGATGATAGATCAAGCGCGGTTTGTCGAAACAGTCCGAGCTTCAAAAGAGTTTCTAGGATAGCTTTAAGCGCTTGATTGGAGCAAATGCTTTGAGGTGCTTAATTTCTGTATCGTTTGGACCGTGAAAGCAACAGTAATCTGCAGCCTGAGGAGATTGTGCGGCACAGTAAGTCGGTCGCTTTGGTACATCCGACTCCTTCATCGTAAGCGAAACAACAGCGTGGCCGTCTTGGGGACCGCCCGGGTTACGCTGTAGAATCTTATCAAAGAGGTTAAGTTTTAACGACCTCTTCACACCATCAGCTATGGAGTTCCTTTTCAACCTCTTGAGTAGTATGAGCTTCGCGAGGATTCCGGATGAGGTACGAAGGTTATGTCCAAAGACTGCCTTGTTGTTCGTAGTGGCTGTTCGTCAATTATTACCGAAACTCAATCTGGCATCGAACACCGCAAGTAAGGTAATGGTCAAATGAGTAAGATCATATTCGTCACCATCGATTCCGAGGGAAAGGATTGCCGACGGCATGACCGCTTGGTACTCGTCCGTCGTCCACTGAGCTGGTGTCAATACAACACTGGGCCGTCAAGTAGGTCGGTTTTTGATAGTGGTCTGAAAAACGGCCTCCAAGCGGGTAATCAAAGGTGTCATGTCCGATTGAGGCAGCATAGAAACCAATTCACTATACGGAGTACTTTCAAGTCGTACATGGTTGGAACAACAATGACTGCTCTTGGTGGTGAAGTTGTCTTGTAAAATGGTTATCGATATGGGCCAAGCTTGAAATATTTTCAGCAGTTGTCCCAACTCCAAGTGTTCACCATCCAAAGGTCCCACAAGTCCCATAAATCCTAGTACAACCCCTGTCCCTGTAAAAGAGAGATTTGGGTGACAAGCAAGAAGATTTGCCGCCCATGGCCGGCTCGAAGACTACGTCTAGCGAATCACGGCTGATGCCACTTTCTAGCTCAGACGCAACGGAACACGCGCGACAGGCCTATCCGCAGTGCAGACAGGCTGAGACTGGCTGGTTGTGCGCCCAGACGCTGAAATGCATGTGCTGGCTCTTGTCGATGACCTTCGCGCCAGCCGGCCGCCCCCAAAGCGCCGCTGCCCGCTGGGCCGCTGCAGGTTAGGAGCTCCAGAGCCAGAGCAGAGGGATGGGCAAAAGATGGAACTTGACATCACATTTGGTTCTGTCTTGTAACGAGCGCTTCCGTGTCAGTTCCTTGCAGGCGGAGCATTGTGCTGACAGAAGAGAGTTACGCCCAGCTATCCGGACAAGATGCTAAGATGCTGAAAGAGGTGCTGAAGGCTTGGAGGGTGCAAGCAAAGGCTGAAATGCGAGCCTGATGGAGATTGACTGCGGATGGTGGCTCGAAAGCATCATTCCGACCGTCTGGACCTGACTGCTGGCCATGGACGATTTCAGTGTGCCCTGCGACACACCGCCCGACCCGCGCTTTACTATGCTGGGCCCTGGTCTGCTGGGTAGGAGGACTCAGGCTCAGGCTCAGGCTCAGCAGCAACAAGCTTACAAGCTTGAAGCAAGCAAGCAAGCAAGCTGGTTCTGTGGGCACTTGGAGACTTGGAGTGCTTGGGTACGGTAGTGGGTGGGCTCGCTCGTCTGGCACCTGGCTAGGCTGGCTTCCCCCATGTTGAGAGTTCGTCTGTAACCGCCAGATCGCCCGCCCACCATTTTCTCCCGCCCATCCTTTCGCTTCTGACCTTCAATTCTCCAGTCCTCCAGTTCCTTCCAATCCATCCCCTCTTCTTTTTCCATTCCAACTCGTGCCAACCGCTTCATTGTCGCCAGCTGAGTGGTTCACACGTATCCTTGCGTTTGTTGTCACCATTTGCCGTTCCGTACCACCTCGAAGATCGGAGCGCCATCATTCCACTTTTGCTTTGACGCGCCAGCGCCGCCGCGAGCGCGCTCATCCGCATTTACCGACCTGCTCTGCTCTCTCTGCTCACTTCCCCAGCTCTTCACCATCTCCAATAAGTTTGTTGTCAGTCTTAACATCTGGACCTGCAGCACTCGCTTCACCTCTCAACTTTTCATTTGCGCTCTGCATCTCAGCGCGCTCGGCAAAGGCAATCGCAACTTGGGAGCGCGCGGTAGTGGGAAGCCGCGCTGCCACCTCGACCTTTCCTCCATCAACATCAACATCAACATTAGACTTGGTAGGGACGACCAATTTATTTGGTAGAATAGTTACAGTACTATTATAACCTACCCCGCCAAAGTAATTCCCAGATCTTCTCAGTTCAAATCCATTTTCTGGATTTAATTACTACTCTTAACATTTGACAATCTTTTAACACCATTCCAACCTCTGGAGCCTCTGATCCCACCACCTAATAGGCTACCATCACTGGAATTAACATATTCTGATTCCGCGAATCCATGGTGCCTTTGTCTCCTGAAAGCATTAGCTCGGGAGATTTTCAGCGCAGTTCTATGGCTGGCAAGGACGAAAAGACCAACAGTTTTACTGCCGTCAACGACGACTCTGTACGCAGCCTTGCGGTCAAAGCTCTTGACCATAACGACAAAGAGTGGTCTAATTCCAACGGCGACCCAAACGCTTATCAGCCGTATCCTGCGACAGCTCCAAAGCGCCGATTTGGTGAAATGGAGGCCGGTGGGGAAGAAATCACTATACGCGGCTCTGCTACCATCTCTCCTGGGGTCTCAGGTCCTACGACTGATGGCGCAGCAGATGCTCGATCTGGCCCGCCAAATGTTGCAGCTCCAAGAGAATACAACCTAAATGATCAACAAATTGCCAATTTAATTCAACAAGAGGATTCGAGACCCGATCCTCTCACCAATGGCTCGCCTCAAAACCGAATGAGCCAATCATCACAAGAGGGGCCGTCTCCGGATCAAAATGGAGCTGCAGGTGATGTATCTGTCATCACTAATGCCGGACTTCAAGTTGATATGAGAAAGCGTAAGCGTGTAAGTCCAACTTCCTTCCCGGGCAAGAGAATACCTGAATCGTCTCCATTATTTCGTAACATAGCTTGAATCTATTGGAAACGCAATCTGACTTCGTTATCAAGGCATTCACCAACCGAACCAAGACTGGCTGCCAAACTTGTCGTAAACGGAAGAAGAAGTGCGATGAAGGAAAGCCTGCTTGTACGTAGTCCAATTCATGGAGGACGATTATCTTGTACTAACAACCTAGGCAACAACTGCATTCGAGGTGGATTCACCTGCTTGGGTTATATGCAGAGAAAGGATCCTGCGATGAAGAATAACAATCTTGCTCGTGGAATTACTCAACGAATTGAACCAGCGCATACACCACATCGAGACTACTGGACTGAATCATCAAGCACAAGGTTTGTCATTCTTGGCAATATACCTATTAAGCTAACCTGACAAAGAACGAACACTCCTCGTGCGCCCAGTCTTGATCAAGGTGGCCACCCTATGGCCATACAGGATGGACGGCATAGTGGCTTCATGGATGATAGACCATTGACCTCCTGGTCCAGTCCCAGTTACAACCAATCGGCACCACGGCCTATGGGCAATGATAGATCACTCCCACCTCCGCCAGCTTTCAGCAATCCTCGAGAGCAACCAATACCGTGAGTAGTGTTTTTTAATGTTAAGATTGCACGTGCTGATTTTGTCCAAGAAATATGAATTACGCGCCCATGGCTGCGGCACGCAAGGCATTGAACCACACAGTGTCTTCGGAGCCCCGAATGGATTATAATCCAATGTCGAATCCAATTGATGTACGCCCATCAAGCGTTACCGCGGAGGACAAGCAACCCAAATTCAAGCCAACAGAACGACTCATGACCAGAGAAAGAGAGGTTTGCCGGACCGCTTGTGGAAAGTTCAACTCGGCAATGTTTGAAGGCTCGGGAGATGATGAGATTAGACGGCGATTCCGCCTAATCGTTATTCCCGATCCACACCAAGGCTCATCACCATCAGACCGACAGGCTGCGGTTGGAAAGGACGTTTGGGTGGATGCGCCCTTCAGTGCCGACTATGGACACAATCTCCAGATTGGGGACGAAGTTCGAATTGAATCTGGCTGCAAATTGAAGGATGCTACGACAATCTATATTGGCAATAAAACTGTCATTGGCCCAGGAGTTACTATCTCTACCGAATATGCTATCCCGGATACGGCTTGGGCCGGTTGGTGCAAGAAAATACCAGTACGAATTGGCACTGGCTGTTACATTGGCGCAAACTGTACTATCCAGGCCCAGGATAAAGACGAGCTCGTCATTGGCAACAATGTCTATATCGGCGCCGGCCACACCATCACTATGGTATGTTCACTCTGATACTTGAACGACAATACACTCGGTGCTAATCAGTTCAATAGGATATTCCAGCGGGTACAGTCCTTCCGGCCCGTGATACTCGAGGGCCCATGGCGCAACCATACGATAGTCATCTCTCAGGACTGATGCGATAGGATGCTGGTCATGGGGCATGATTTTTGTGTTTTGAGGAAAGAATGAATATTCATCTTAATGACTTTTAATATTGGGGGTTTTAAGGCGTCTGGCTGGTTTGCCTGGCGCAAACAAAAGCCATGGAGTAGGAGGGGCGGCAAAGATACCAATGGCGTTTGAGTCAATGCTTTTGAACAGCTACGTCATAGGGATAGGTTTGCATGACTCTCGAGAAATCCACGAGAACGGTATGAGAGGGAAAATACACTTTTATGTCTACTGTGGTTTACTCTATTAGGGGTTTGGCTATAGAGCTGGCAGGGCCCAGATAAAATAAAAGCAACCACTATTTAGTTAGTCAGTAATGTACCGAAGAGCCAATGGCTTTGTTTGCTATTGCCAGTCACCTTATCTTTGAAAGAAAGTAAATATTTGACTCTTCAGGAAGTTCATTGTAGTTGAGAAATTCATAATGAGGCCCGGAAGAGGTGTCAATAAGAAGCTCCGAGAAATAGCCGGGCATTGTTAGATGGCTGCAACCAAAGAGAAGGCATGGCATGGCTTGGCTTAGGTCGCTTGGTTTGGCTGGGTTGTTCCTTCCACGACACTTGCTAAAGAAAGAGTAGTCTACCATCCAACATATCTCAAGCAGCCCCAAACTCATTCAAACCACCACCATCAGCTTAACCCCTTTCACTTCTTCAATCGCTTTATTTGCCAGTTGCCTTCTGTCGCCCATCTCTGCATTACCTTGCGCTCTCTATTAACAGCATCTCCATTCCTCACCGTCCGCGTGTCTTCTTAATCCTTGCCGTTACGTTTCACAACTTCGGACCGCTACTTGGCTTCGGACACTTCGTCAGCTTCCAACTTTCCCGAGTCCAAACCATACCTCTCCCATTCCAATGAGCTAGGACGGCCACGACGCCAATTCCTTTTCATATTCTCCATCTATCAGGAGTTTGGGCGTTGATCACATTGGGCTTCAAGACGAGAGAATGCGGTGGTTGTCGTCTGCCTCGCGGCAGCCGCCTCGGCGGTTGTTAGATCTCGTTTGCATTTTTCTCGGAAGCCTATTTTTATTGCTGTCGACAGTATCAGCGCAAGCTGCGGACAAGAAATGTGCAGCGGATTACTTTGTACACAGCTTGCCAGGTGCGCCGGAGCCGCTGCTGAAAATGCATGCTGGGTGAGTGCACTGTTCCTAGATCACCATTGGGGAAGATCTGCTATACTTGAGGAGCTGTAGCTAACTTATTCGATATAGCCACGTTGAAATCACCCCCGAGCATCACGGCAACATGTTCTTTTGGCTCTTCCACAATCGACACGTCGCCGACAAGCAAAGACTAGTAATATGGCTGAATGGCGGCCCAGGGTGTAGCTCCGAAGATGGCGCATTAATGGAGATTGGACCATATCGAGTACGAGAGGGCGGCAAGTTGGCATATAACAACGGATCATGGGATGAATTCGCAAACCTGCTATTTGTCGACAACCCTGTTGGAACTGGCTTCAGCTACGTGGACACTGATAGTTACTTGACTGAGCTTGAGGACATGGCAAAACAGTTTGTCGCCTTTCTAGAGAAGTGGTTCGAATTATTCCCGGACTTTTCACATGATGATGTGAGTAATGCGACTGGCGAGAAAGAGTAATAAGCTAACATGAATAGATTTACTTTGCTGGCGAGTCCTACGCTGGCCAACATATCCCACACATTGCTGAAGCTATACTGGATCGCAACAAACAAAGCGCCAAACCTTGGAATTTGAAAGGATTATTAATTGGTAACGGTTGGATATCGGGTCCTGACCAGTATCCCGCCTATCTACAATTTGCATACGAAAAGGGTCTATTAAAAGCTGGCACTCAAGAATCACGGGTCATAGAAGCCAAGCAGAATGCCTGCACCCAGGTTCTGTCAGATGGCGGCAAAGATCGCGTTGATGTGCCCGAGTGCGAGGCCATCTTATCAGAAATTCTCTTCCAAACTTCAACTGGGGATGGTAACTCCAGGATGTGCTACAATATGTATGATGTGCGTCTGAAAGACAAGCACCCCAGTTGTGGCATGTCATGGCCACCGGATCTGGAACAAGTTACACCCTATCTTCGACGACCGGACGTTACTGCTGCATTGCATATTGACAACGCTAAGCAACGAGCCGGATGGACTGAATGTAACGGCGCCGTTGGAGGCGCATTCCGAGCGCGGGCTTCTACGCCCGCTGTTAAATTACTTCCCGATATTTTGAAAGAGATACCCATCATCCTCTTCTCAGGCGACCAAGATCTTATCTGCAATCATCTCGGCACGGAGGAACTAATCCACAATCTGGAATGGAACAATGGCAAAGGATTCGAAATCTCACCCGGTACATGGGCGCCACGCCGCGCCTGGACTGTCGCCAGCGAATCCGCTGGCTTTTATCAGGAAGCGCGCAACCTCACCTATGTTCTTTTCTACAACTCCTCCCACATGGTGCCATTTGACCACCCGCGACGCACACGCGCCATGCTTGATCGGTTCATGGGCGTTGATATTGCCAATATCGGTGGGCCTCCAGCGCTTAGGTAAGATTTTCCAATTTCTAAAAACACTCCATCGTAATCATATGCTAACAATCTCTAGTCTTATTGACGGCGATGAAGATCCCCAGACCAGCGTGGGTGGCACTCCTAACAGCACCTTAGCACACCAAGAAACGGACGATAAGATCAAAGACGCTGAATGGAAAGCCTATAGGAAGTCGGGCGAAGTTGCGCTCGTCATCGTCGCAATTGCCGCCGGCGCATGGGGTTTCTTCGTCTGGCGCGCACGCCGCAGACGCGCTGGATATGCGGGAGTGTGGACTCGCGATCCTGATGAGGAAGCTGGTGCTGGACTTATGCTCAATGGGCTGCGCAATGGCCTAAGGGGTAAGAGTGCGAGGCGGAATGGCGATATTGAGGCGGCGGATTTTGATGAGAATGAACTAGAGGATCTGGGGGAGGGGAGTAGTTTGGATTCAAGTCCGAAGGCGAGACATGAGGAGAAGGGCGGGATTGAGGATAGGGAACGGTTTAGTTTGGGGGTGGATAGTGATGAGGAGGAAGAGGCGAGTGGGACGAAACGTGCGCCTGGTTAGGTATCAAGACGCACAATTCCTAGGATTACGTTTTCTTCTCCCTAGAATATATGAAGCCTTTTTTGCATGTATATTAGACAGTTCGGTGCGCAAAAGCAACTTTCGTGTGGATCTCTATAGATCGTTATTAACCATCCACCCCAGAACCTTAGTTATCCACCTCTTGATATTATTTGTCCACCCTTTCTCACTAAAATAGTAACTATTCTCGCTAAATAGTAGCCTCATCACTCACTCGTTGAGGTCCAGAGGTCTTACTATAGGACCTTTACCAAACTATCTCTTTTAAAATATATCGAAAATAGATTTTAAGAAACGTGATAGTAGCTACTAAGAGAGTTAAGATAATGGCTTTTCTAGAATTTTGGAAGCTTCTAGGTAAAGCGAAAAATCCTTAAAAGAAGGCAAAGTAAAGTATATGTATAAGGGGGACAATTTAATAGCGTCCTCTCTTGATATATTAACCTATATTTGAATTTGCTATAACTCCCTCAATATAAGTGATAAAAGAATTCCGAAAAAGCTAAATGGAAGAGCGTAATCTACTCTATAGTAGAATATTTTAAAATTATAGATAATTCTTATCTTGGAGCTTCAATGTAGAGTATAAAAATAGGGGTGGATGAATAAGATCAAGGGGTGGATAATTAAGATTTTGGGGTGGATGGTTAATAACGATCATCTCTATATTGCCGCCGCAGCATTGAGGCGAAGCAACATGCCCATTGGGTGGCGGACTTGGCAAAGATGCATACGAGCTGTACAAAGGGGTACTTCGAGTAGTTAAGGACCTTCCTGGAGCTGACCATATTGTGAGATCTCTAGCAAACACACCGTTGTCAGAAAGATCGACAACTTTTACCGCTATAAGGATAGTCACCCATTTTCACCAGCACTTCTCGACGCAAGCAACTGAGATCATGGGTCAGATTAGCTACTCACCATTGAGCGTTGAAAAGAAGGAGATCCGGCTATTGACTCTCTTTTCAAAACCTACCGTTATTGAGGACGCGCGCGATGCTGCAAACAAGGCCCTGGCAGATCTGAGCATCTCAGGCGAAAGTCACCCTGCGGACGGCTTCCAAAGCCAGGACGAGTCAAAGCCCTGCGGCGGGTCACTTACGATAGTTTCATTGAACGATAACCCCGAGTACGAAGCATTATCTTACGTATGGGGAGATGAGAACCTGAAATCTACCTTCATTCTTGACGGCGTGGAGGTCAAAATCACCGAAAACCTTGCCGTTGCACTTCGACACCTGGAACCGACCGAAAAACCTCTAGTACTGTGGATCGATGCGGTAGGTACTCTTACAACCGCTTTGGCGATGCGAGTGGAACATATATGCTGATTAATGGCACAGATATGTATAAATCAATCCGACAACGTAGAGAAAAGCCATCAAGTCTCGCAGATGAAAGACATATATTCAGCCGCAACTTCCGTGACAGTATGGCTTGGTCCTTTCGCCGATGGCAGCGATTATGTCATGTCCCAGTTTGAGAAGTTTGATGAGAAGTTTGACGTCTTTTCAGACTCTAATACAACTACCCTGGTTGGACTCGTGCGCCAGGCTATGGAAAGCGGCTTGACGACTCTAGAGCAAATCTGTTCACCCGTCGTCAAACAAACTGCCGCACAAATTGAGCAGTTGTTCAATCGTGAGTGGTGGTACCGTGTATGGGTGAGTAGAGTAGCCCTTGTACAAAGACTGTTTCTTCTAATATGTTTATTCTGACGAAGTCTAGGTTTTGCAGGAACTGGCCGTAGCGAAAGAGGTCGTTTTTGTGTGTGGTAACAAAAGAGTGAGTTTAGACAGACTTGAGCGCGCAGATGCCACGTTTGTCAACTTCATCTTCGCTCTGCTATTAAATGTGCATGAAGGGGGAGTAGTACAGTGGTAGTACTTGCGATCTCGCGGCAGGCCCTACCTGTTTGAGAATCCGCAGGGCACGGGTTCGATTCCCGTCTCCCCCACCACCCCAAAAAGGCAATCGTTACTCGCTTTTAAAGCCACGTTCACCCCTTTTTAGGGAAGGTTATCCTTCCCTTTTTAGCAGGTGTGGAGGACGAGCTACAGCTCTTTTTAACACGTCGCGGAAGGTGCAAATTTTTGTATCACGTGACCGCTGTATGCAGCCACAAGATCATCCTTGTCGAAGCCCCACCAACAATAACGGACTAGCGTCAAAAATCACATGATTGGAAACCAGCCACATGGCACGCAAAGCCACACACAAAAAGCCACAACATCGCCGAAGCGCAGCAAATTCGGCATGCCGAAGCCAATTCTTTTACGGCTCTTGGCAATTAGATCGGACGATCGGCCCTGGCTTAGTAAGACCGAAATCCCAGCCGCGTGAGGCAAGGATCGGACCGAACGACACGGCAGAAACTCACGGGATCTAGGGACACCACGGCTCGGTAAGTACGGTGCCCGCGGGTCGGCAATATGGCGCTATAGGAAAAGTCGGCAGACTCGGGGGAGGTGACCCAGAACACGCCGGTCCGAAGGACCCTAGATCTTGGCTTGAAAGCGAAGCACAGCGTAGATGGATAGCTCTTAGCAGACTGTTGGCGCTGCCTCGGACTTGGTATTGCGGCACGAATGGAGGGATCTGACATAATAATAAGGAAGGAATCTTGGCCCCTTGGGGGACGACAATATTGGCAACTTTAAAGAACTTGAAGCAGTGGACTGAATGGAAGAACAATAATCCGTAACGGATACTGGCCTAGAGAGGTGCCGCGGTTGGATACTACTCGGAATTCGGCTCTCCTGACTTACCAATGCTTCTGTGGCTTGGGAAGCCGATGGGGCTTAGCATAGTATTAACGGCCTTGGCATGGATCGGCCTACGGAACACGATAGTGGGGTTTTCCCTTATATAGTTAGCGCCTCGGTTTGCTGAACATGTAGGGGTTAGCCGAAGCCGGACTAGGCCTTAGGCCTGGAGTGAGTTAGCTCGGCTAGATTCGGGTAGATTGGCTGATTAGATAAGGGTTTTTACCCGCTTATTAAGAGTAGCGTCTGCATAGCCCATTAGCGTAGCTGAAAGACAATAAACAAGATTCAATAAAAAAATAAATGTGCATGAACGAGGAGTCGCCTCTAGCAGGTCTATGCCGAAGCTCCCTTTCAATTATGCTGCTCGCAGGATGCTATTTCAAAGGCGTAAATACCAAAACAGACTAGAAGGTTACTCGAGTTGCACTTTAGGAGCCTTGCTGCAAGAGCTGTACGGGGTTGAGGAATGGACAAGCAGTCTACAGACATCTAGAGCTGTGGACAGGATCTACGGACTACTTGGTATAGCGCAAGATACAGAGGTACTAAACCTAGTTCCAGACTATTCGAGGGACACGGAGTGGGTATACACTGATGCTGCTGGTAAAATGCTGCAGCGCGGTGAGTTTGGGCTTCTTTCTCTGGCTCAACACGCAACACAACCATCGTTGTTACCCTCCTGGGTTCCGGATTGGCGTCTTCCTATGAAGGCACCCGTTGCCAAAAGATCTTTATCGCCAGTCTTTCGTCCATTTGGCAACATAGAAATCGTCTGCCCGTCTCCCCAACCAAACGACTTCAGAGTACTCGAAATTGCCGGAACTGCCGTGGATGAGATTGAACAGGTAGGATTACCTCTCGGTTACAGTTACCAGCAAACCACGGCAGAAAACTTGCAGCATGTCCAATGTTATCTCTCTCAAATACAAGCCTTCTGTCGTCAATCTGCTTCATTAGCTACAGGCCTCTACGGCGACTCTGATAGATGGATGGAAGATGCTTTCTGGCGAATACCTATTGGAGACTTGGCAAATCCGACCCCAGGCCAATACACTATGGTGAGAGCAACCGAGACAAGTTTCACCTACCACCAAAGTCTACTAAAGGTCATCGCGGTTTCGAATGAAGCTAAAGACAGCACTGTCGGAAACGAAGAGCCTACGAAGCTGGCTGCTGTTAGATCTGCCGAGTTCGGAAAGTACGAACAATATCTTTTTGGAGTTGTGAACAAAGCTGGACAAGCGCCATTCATAACCAAACGAGGCTACGTGGGTATTGGGCCGCCAAATATGGCCGCTGAAGACATTATTTGTATATTCTATGGAGCACACGTGCCGTACGTTCTTCGACCTGTGGAGGACGGGCGGTACACTCTTATCGGAGAGACCTATGTCTATGGGATCATGGATGGCGAATTTATGATAGACAGTCCAAAGAAAGATATTTTTCTTGTTGTATGAGCTTCAGAAGTTGGTCTTAAAGTCTTAAATCGAGTCTTCAGAGTAGGAATGAACGGGATTAGATAGGTGACAAATACAATGGAACGAAGTAATCTGAGAAACACGCGAGTCATATATTGATCGTCAACCCTCAGTATGTCATTACTACTGAATGAAGCATAGGTATGTAGTGGACCGTTAGTGCGGGAAGGAGTTTGGAACATTCTAAGCACAATCATGAAGCTTCCCCGCGCCATCAAGATGCTAAACACTTCAACTGTTGAACCTGAACCGTTCTCGACCTTTGGCATCAAAATCAACGGTGATGAGATATACGTTCCTACCAGCAACTAACCACTTCACAAAAACCGAAGAAAGAGATAGGATACAATGGAAGACCAAGTAAACAATCTCGTCCAGAAGCTATGGAGTACGTCCTCCCAATTACCATCACAACCATCATCCATCATCTGATATCCTGTCAGCAAAATACCAAGCTACAAAGTCTACTCAGCGCCTACTCGTAGGCATAGCCGGAATTCCAGGCTCAGGCAAAACCACTCTCGCCGCTCTCATCACTGCTCGCCTCAATGCGCTCAGTGCGCTCAGTGCGTTCAGTGCGCTCCAAACTCCAGCCATATGTATACCTATGGACGGCTACCATCTAACGCGCGCCCAACTTTCTGCAATGCCTGATCCAACAACCGCAAACGCGCGACGCGGAGCAGCATTTACGTTTGACGCAGATGCCTTTGTCAACTTAGTGCGCGCACTACGAGCGCCGATAGGTGAGGGCGTCGTGTATGCGCCGAGCTTCGACCATGCCGTTAAAGATCCGGTGGCAGATGACTTGGCGGTACATCCCAAGCATCGCATCGTAGTGCTGGAGGGGTTGTATCTAGCGCTTGATGAGGAGCCATGGCGGGCGGTGGAAGGGATGTTGGACGAGCTGGTTTTTGTGAAAGTTGACTTTGACGTTGCGCGGGCACGATTGGCAGCGCGGCATGTCAGGGCGGGAATAGTGCAGACGGAAGAGGAAGGGAGACGGAGAGCTGATGAGAGTGATTTGGTGAATGGGCGGCAGATTTTGGATCATCGGGTAAAAGGAATCACGGAGACTGTGGTGAGTAGGGAGGATGGTGGATGGAAAGATGGGGGAGCTGTTGAGGAGGTTAAAGAGGAGGTTGTGAGATAGGTTGGTATTATGATATCGCTAACTGTAATCTATTGTTCAATATGCTGCATTATGCTGTGAAAGACTATCGCACGCCTTCTGCGTGTAGACCTTTGCTTTCGTTGGATCCCAATTCTTCTTCTTTCCAGCCTCCTCCGCTGCCGCCAACTAATCGACCGCCTTCTTTCCGCTTGACTCGACACCACAAACCTACAGCGTCGTCTAGGATAAATTGCCAGATGACATATACCCAGCTCTTGTGGTGTGGTAGGTCGGCATAGAACTCCTTCGCCATGCTATGTAATTTCGGCAATCGGGTCCATGGTACTGCCGGAAAATCATGATGCTCGTTGTGTAGCCCAACATTGTACGTGAAGAGATTTAGTGGGCCATAGTATGAGTAAGTCTCCGGAATGGGTATTGTAGGGTCGTATGGTGTCCGTTTCTTCATTGATCCACCCTCGCCACGCGCGAAAACATAATGTTCAGCAATGAAATGTGCGGCGCAAGGATGAATGCTGCCAGCCAGGAATGAGCTCATGATCAAATAGAGCAGTGGCTTCCAGGAACCAGTCAGGGTGATGAGTATATAGTCGAAAGCTACTTGAACGATAACATTGAATATCTGAATGTTGGTGACTGGTAAGCTGTAGACAAACATGGGCCGAACGGCGTAGAAGAGGATCTGAAATGTGCAGAAGAACGCTTTGCCGGCAATCGAGTTTAGAAACAAGGCTTCGAAAGCTGTAGGGAGGTCGGTATCAAGACCATCGACACCGAGGGATTTGTGGTGTGTAAGATGATATGGCTATTCAGTTGTTAGTAATCTTTTATAACGACAATACGGAGACTTGAAGCATACTCGAAAAGATGCGCTGTACGGAATTCCAATGGGTAAGTTTGCAAACACGGCCAAGATCCGATTTTTCCAGCCTTCCTTGAAAGCGAGATTGTGACTGATCTCATGTATTGCCAGGAATAGGTTCTGATTCAAAGTCGCTCCAATAACGTATGCTGTAGCCAGAAATTTCCAGTTCAATGGGTGTGTATCTCTCAGCATCCAAGCACAGGCGATCTGAAGACTGACGACTCCCAAAACCAGCCATTTTGTCAATGGCTCGGGACCACAAAGCTTTGTAATTTCTGGATGAGCTTTTATTATAGCCCGTCGTCTCGATCGATGTGGCTCCTCGGTGTATGACCAGAAAAATTGTTCGTAACCTCCTTTGGCGGTGTCGGCTGGTAGGGGAGCTTGGGCGGGGCTGGAGGCGGCGATCTTGGTAGACGCTCTGGTCTTGACGGTGGTGGATGAGGCCATCGTACCAATATGAATGACCGAACGGGTCAATGGCGAGGGACTTTAGCGAGAGAAATTGAGCATTGCAGGACAGGATGCAGAGACGAGGAGAGAGAAAGGGAATAGTGGGTGGTTAGATTTAAAGTTTTGGAGCCTTGTGCCTGGACCCTGGACGTGGGTCATCTTGCTTTTGCCTCAAAAAGGGTGGATATCGTGATCTTCATTGCCAAAGGGACTTCATTGTTACTTCATACATTATCATCTTTCCATCTCTCGGCTCAATCTTGGTATCTATTGCAGAACAGGCACAACCCATCCGCTTTTAAACCGCTTGATCACTTCGTAGCTCTCTAATGAGCTGATCGGTCTCTCAATCCGCGCAACAATATCCATTGGCCTCTCTACTCCATCCTCCACCAACATGATCGCATCGCAGATCTTGGTATTCCAATTTTTACTCCATATTTTTTGAGTCGACAGGCCTTTGGCCACCTTCTCGATCAACCGCAGTGTCACTTTGCCGTTGTGTCGTCCAGGATGTAGCCCGACCTTGAGCAAAACGCCATTACCCTTTGTGATGAACGACGTGCCTGGATTGAGATATCGGTGCTCTACGACATCGACAAACCACGGCGTTCCCTGAGCAGCTTGCAGAGTCCATCGTGTAAACACAATCCGCTTGTCTTGTGCGACTACCATGTTTCCTGAGACCACCGACGCGCCTTGCAGACGACGTTCCCACCGCTTCATGCTAACCATACCGCTCGCGCCGCTTACATGGCCAACGACGTTGAGCATGGCCTTGTCCCCTTTCGTAATGTTTCTGTCCACGTCATTTGCGTTCATTTGTTGTACTTTTCGCATTTTCCTTTCGTAATGTTTCTCAAGTATGCCGACCTGCTTTTCAGAGTAGAGTGGCAGAAGAGGTAGGTGGGAAAGATGCGCGTAACCTGGCGCGTAACCACCAGATTGTTCGCCTTGCTCTGGAATTCCCTCCTCAGCGGCAGCCGTAATTTTGGCATCGATGCGCTTTGTGGGGATCTTGTTGAGAATGGAGGTGGCTGACGGGCCGCCAGAAGATGGAACCGCGTCAAATAGTTCAGTGACCATTTCAAAATCGCGAAGCAGGTGAGTGTCAGACTGAGTCAATATCAACCTAATCTATTGCGCGAGATATCTGGCAGACAAGGTGTAGAGCCGCTTTGTGTTTTCAACGAGGGGACGTGTTCCTGTGATATATTCTACTTGTCTGGTGAGACACTCCTCCCTCATTTGCTTAACTTCTTTTTCATTAGGTCTGTCTATCGACGAATTGTAGCACTGCAGCCTCGCGTATACCGAAATACCATGCACTCAGCTCATGCATACCAAGGAAATACTGCCCCTAACACGCCAGTGGCGCGGCCTAGAACATCACATTTATAGAACCACTGGTTTCTTGTCACCCAAAAGCTCTTGGCTTTCTATCTTAACTTATATTTGTATCGATAAGTTGTTATACTGAAGACTGGACCGAGTATTATTCGACAAATCCTCGAACATCCTTAGATTTTGGGTGCTACTTCAACTTACTCTAACATTCTTCGGAGGCATTCATACAAATTAACTGCTACCATGACCTCCTGAGTAGTCGCCTTGTCCGCCCGTCCACTGTGACGATCTCTACGTCTATCCCGAGGCTGTACAACCATCCGATCCTCTGATTCCTCTGCTTCTCCAGCACGTTGCTCGGCTTCCTGTTGCTCTTCGAATCGGCGCAGAGCTTCCGCCTCCTCTTCAGCAATCCGCGGGGCCTCCACTTCCTCTCGGATACGGCGTATGGCTTCCTTCTATTGCTGACGCTTATGTCTGTTCTCTTCTTGTTTGGCCACGCGCTGTGTTTCCTCCCATTCGTTTTCAAGAGCTCACTGGACAATAGTCTCTCGGGTCTTCACTTACTTGGGTGCATGATGGCATGCGATAGCAGTACGCTGTGTGGTTTGGTGGACAAATTCGATATAGGGAAATTTCGCGATCTTGAGCAGATTTCGTTCCACCCTGTTGAGCGTGGCCAAGTCCCCACTTGGAATCGGGCAGATGCCATCTCTGAAGCGGAAATGCTGTTCGAGCAATGTTTTGTGGACCTCCTGCTTTGCTTGACCCCGGCGGCTGTCTATATATCAAAAAGGCTTGGTAGCGCTCGCCCCGCCACTCTCGCTGTCTCTCTATGCTGGCACTGTCCTCTGGCTTATACTTACACAGCGAACGATGATGCTTTCGTACAGCTCAACAATTGTGATATGCAACTTCCGCGCCACAATCATCCTAGGTCAGGCTATGGCACATCTGGCAGTGCTTATGCGAGCCGATCACAGTCGAGCACTCTATCCCTTCAGATAAAGCTATGAGATGGCTAACAAGCACTCAAGCATTGACGATCGAGTTAGATCCGTTGTGCTGGTAGTATACGAGTAGGATGCCGCGGATGAGTTAATATGCAGCGTCATTTCCTGCATTATGCAAGTGCTCTCAGAGCGCTAGCGGATCTCGAGAGATTGATATACATTGACAGAGGCAGGTCGAATCCCTTTTGATAGGCAAACCAACTTTGAGGCGAGATTATCAAGTGATAGAAGGTAGCAGACTTCTTTAGAACAGCTCAGAGATGCTAACCTACTTTTGAGGTGACTGTATCAAGCATCCAGAAGGCACGACAAGTACTCCAAGTGATAATCAATATAAAGGTCAATCTCTTCAAAGTTTTATGCCGATCGACCACAGCGAGTTCTCTTCAATCACTTCCGGCCTCATTTTAAGTAATCTTATGGAATGGAAGTTTTTGAACAACAAAGGAGTGGCACAAGTCAAAATACTTTAAGCTGTGTATTATTGGATACGTATGTTGAGAGACGCTTTGGTTGATTGATCTATGGCATACATGAGCAGGTAATGCTTTCGACATAAGCAACAGTCCTCGAAAATAAATGAAACTGTATGATGGGCGAGTTAAAGAAAAGAGAATGAAGAGGAAATTTATCATTGAAATTATCTTCGTGCTGGCTTGGTGGTGATATCTCGATATGGCCATTACTTCCTTTAGGCATGCTACTTCCTGTCGTCAGCACCAGTACCTGTTTCTGAACTTCTTACGTCCAACGACTTAGAGTCTATTTTCTCGAGTGTGGTCTTCGACCTGATCAGATCTGTTGGCTAGAGCCGAGCAGATCAGGCAAAGTATAACGACTCAAAGCCCTTCGCGACTGGTGGAATGGATTCACTCATCCCAGCTTCGAGTGGTTGCTTCTTCAAATTGTTCATCTTCTTCATCAAACGCGTTCACTTTCTCCTCTTCGGCAACTAAACCAGTTTCCTCCTCTTCGACCGTCACATCCAATTCCTCCTCTTCAGCACTCGCGTTGATTTCCAGATACGCCGCTGCGCGTGCATGCTTTTTCATAGTGGCATGGACGTATTCCATCTTGCTGTGTTTGGAACTCATATCCAGGTCAAGCATTAGATGGGCTAAGGTAGTCGATTGGTAGTCTTCGGAAGCGATCATCGGACGGTTTGAAGCTGCCTGAACACGATGTTGTCGATTGTGAGGACCCCGCTGGGGTTGCCACTCAGTAGGAACAGGGCCCACTCCGCCATTCTTTTGTATGTGCTTCTCCAGTCGCTCTGCGTCCTTCTTCATTCGGTATTTGACATTGTCAAATGCAAGCTTGCGCTGAAAGTTATCGTACGCAGTCTGATTCTTCCGTCGTCGCCAGTCTAATGATCGCCGATCAGTTGGAAGGATGGGACATAGTGACGTGTGATGGCTATCTACTGCGTAGCAATTGCTGCAAGAAACCAAAGCTCCGCAGTTGTCATGATCATGTCGGTTGCAGTGCTGACAATGCGTGTGGGTACCCACCAAACATGGAAATGGCTGTCCGCTGAGTGACTTCTTTAACTCGTGGATATAGAAATTAGCATTGAGGATGGAGTTGGGTCCCAACACAGAATAGTAGGTAAGAACGAGGCCGCAAATAAGTTGGTAAGCAGCATCGTTGCCAGCATTGTGCAGAAAGCTCGTGTTGCCCTTGTCGATTCCAAGAGCTGACATGACTGTGTGCACGCTGGGACGATGGCCGATGGTGGTCACTAGATCTGACCACTTGAGGGTCTTGAGAGCTTCGTGTTGGTTATTCATGGTCCAGCTCTCTCGGAGGACTTTCTGGAGATCATAACCGAATTTTTGGAATTTGGTCTCTTCCGCCCGATTTGCATGTCCATAGAAAATGCAATCCCGATGTCCTTCCTCGGGATTTCCTAGGATTCTTATCATGGCCTCTTTGAGCTGGGATTCTTGCACAAACTGCGATTTTCCAAATTCAAAGTTGTCCGACTGATCCATATTGCACCCCTTATCTCCCAAAATCCATGGTTCATCACTTCGTCTCATGCGATGATCCGAGACTCGGATGTGGAGGACTTGTACTTGAGCAATCGCTTCCTGGAGAGTTGGGACTCGGTCCAGAAAATTTCTCAAGTCCAGAATAGCTATCCCGATCTCAGATGTGAGACCATGGGGATTAGATGCTTGAGCTTTGGTCATCCAGCCTTCAGTGTCCAAGGACATCAAGACCGCGCGGTTTCCCTCGATAGATACTGGATTGAATATATGATCTGCCAGTAGCTTGAGACTACCAGTCCCTGAGCCTTGTTTGCTCTCTGAGGACCACTTCTTGTCAAAGAATTCAGCGTTCTCCGCCATGTTCTTGTAGAACTTGAACCATCCATCCTTCAACATGTTGAAAACTGGATCCTCGGCCACTTCGCCAGTGGAGACTTCATTTAGAGCCATGATGAGCGAAATAGCTATTCTAATCAGTATATCAATGCGTTCAAGAGCGAGAAATGTATGGTGTGAACGTATATAGTGGAGGCAAGTAATATGATATTACTGGGTGGCTGCAACTGATGAAGGTCAAGAATGCGATGGTTGTCCTGACGAGTATATTGGGGTTTGGTGGTATTCAAAGAGCCAAAGAGACGGCTGAGCTTTAAGGGCAGAAAAGCCTGAGCTAAACATGACCGTCTTCACTGTTTATTCAGTGACTTTGTCCACCTAGAAATTGAGACTACCCGGTCCAGTGAACGCGATGAACAGGTGAGCCAGTGAACGCGATGAACAGGTGAGCCAGTGAATGAGGCACGCTTTGAGCCACCTCAAATGGACCACCTGGAAAGCCTCCAAATCGCAAGAACTTTAGAAACATAGCTGCGTTAAGCACCCGTAACCAAAGCCTGGGATGCATACGATATCGCATGGAGGCATAAGGAGTGAATGTAGCCTGCGCCATAGCGACCAGAATGATAAGCTGCTAAGCATTTCGCCGTACTCTCTACTCTGCATGGATATTGCCCTTGGTTTGAAGGGTACTGCATAAGCTTCGACGTGTTATACGACTGACGACATGGAAAATTAACTGGACAATATGCCAAAGTTTTACTTAGCACTGTTTGGTCAAGACCTGCAGACACCTAACAAAGTACAAAACTTTCGGTCGACATTCTCCCAAACAATATAAGAGTTGATCGAATTTTAGTACTGCTCCTCATTTCGCTCTGCACTGCTGTTCTGATAAATTCAGATAGATAGTTTGCTAAACACGCTTGATCGGTAGAAGCATGTTTTCTACCTGTAGTTTGACGGGCTCGAATCAAACAACTTTGTTCGCCTATTTGGAAACCCCATTCTATTGTCATTGTAACGCAACGATATAAAGCTTGCTTGACCTCGCTTGATCTATGTCTAATCATCATCAAGTGCTCTTCGCACTACTTCACGATTTGTTTCGCTGGAACACTGCAGGATTGATTGTGACCATTAGCAAACATTACTCTAGCCCGAGTCCGCTTATTGAAAGACTTTGCTCAAAATCCTTGGTTGCACTAGTCGGATCATCAATTGTGTTCTTGATCAAGCAATTCATATTCTTAGTAAGTCTAGTTGTGTCATGGTTGCGCCACGTGCTGCGTTTTGGCTTCGCTGCTTTCGTAAACGTGTTTCCATGCGCTCTCTAGACGGTTCTAAAGGTCGCTTAGTTGAGTCCGTTTTTAAGCAATGCAGGCTGTACGATATCATGTGAGGACTTGATCGCGCATTCAGGCTGTAAAGACTCCAGTCTACTGTCGCAGCGCGCCGATTGGATAGCCTGTTGTCCCTGCCACCTTCGGATATATTTCATATTCTTGATCATATCAATTTTTTTCTGCAGGAAGCTGGCATCATTTATTGGAAAGGGAACGATCGCGAAAAGGGGTCTGAAATTCATGTGTTTACTAACCCATTACGTTGCCACAGCAACTTGAAATTCGATCGACGTAGCCTGAAATCCTACTCACATCTGCTTTTCAACTACCAGTCATTATGCCGTTATCGCAATCAACGTGTATGAACCCATCAGATACAATGATGGCCCATACTGGACTCACGTATTCCAAAACTTCCGCGTCTTCCGGCGGCCACAATCTCCACACGCTGCCTGGCGACGTGCTCCATGAAATCTTGCTCTTATGCCCTACTTTGAGGTCTCTGTACCATCTGGTTGAAACCCACCCGGCGATATATCGAGCCTTCGATGCAAGACGCCGTCTAATCTTACGCACCGTCTTTGACAAGGAAACGAGGGGCCGCGTTGGCCGAAGAATCGTGGACGCACTACTTGCTCGAACAGCAGTCGAAAAAGCAGTAGATGCTGTTGCACTGCGTGAAGCATTATATCGCCTATATGAGCCATTTTGGCCAACCCGGTTGCGCTGCAAACTGGCCATGGTGCTGCTACACAGTTACCGTGCGGCAAATATGAAGGATGAAGCTCTTGCATTCGCAAAATCTTTAGCTCCTACAGTACTAAGTTGCAAATCGCCCATGAGCGAAGCTCGTCTGCTAGCCCGAGCTCTGGTCCAGACGTACGAAGGCGCAGACCTCGCTCATGACGCCCTTCAATTCCAAGAGTCATTCTTGCATCTGATTAAGCCACAATCGCCTGAGCATAATACATGGGCTAAAGATCTGGTAGCCAGGTACCAGACTATAAAAGGGCCTGAACAAGCCTGTCAGCTGCAGGGTACTTTTTGGGAGCTTTACCAGACGACTCTAGGCCCGGGCAATGACATTACTTTGAGCTGGGCACGATTAATTGTATCAGAACGTCAATCTGCGGGTCAAAACCAACAGGCAGTGGCCTTTCACCAACAAGTTAGACGTTCACTGGATCCCGCATCAGCGCAATATGTTGCATGGTCACGACAGCAGATTAAAATGCTGCAAAAGTTGGAGCAAGATGATAAAGCAATCTTGGTCACAGAGGACGTCTGGCGCCATCTTCAGCCTGAGTCGCCTGGATATAGGGCATGGACAGCACAACTCAGTGACCAATATGAGGCTGCAGGACGATCCGAAGATGCAATTGCGGTCTGTCAAACTGCTTGGACAACGACAAAGGCATTCTTGGACGGTTTGCCAAACGACAAAGCACGAAAATATCGCGCTCGAGGCGCCGCACTTTTGCTTGCCAAAGCTTATCGAAGAAACAATCAAGCAGAAGATGCCAACTCTATTGAGGCAATATCGGAATCGTATTGCTCGTCGTAGTGATCGAAAACAACATGCATTCGTGGAGTGTGTCAAAGATCAGACGCTAAAATTGATATCGATACATACCGCACTCATGGTAAACATGTTGCACGTGTATCTTGTCTCGAAACGTAAGGATAATTTGTACGATTGAAGGCCTCTTAGTACAGAAATATTACGAGCCAGGAAGATTACCAGAGACATCCGACCAAGCACAAAACTAGCCATTCGGACGCATAGGACCGGAGGCCTATTTGTCCACAGTCAGTTCACAGTCTACTGTAGATGGATGAAGGATATTAAAGACATACCCTGTAAAACTTCTGCTTGTTCGCTACTCTCTCAGTTGCCCACGATGCCGCAGCACGTGTGATGAGCTCCTTTTTCTGCATTTTCTTCTCCGTTAACATAAGGCTCCGCTTCTGCTGATCCGAGACACCAATGAGGCCCATTGCACCTCGCACAGCCACTCTTCGATCCCGAGAAGGTTGTGCTGCTGTAGACTCATTCGGATGCTCCTCATCTTTAGGAGCATCTGCATCTAGCTCTCTCGTGATAGCCTTCCTCGCTACATCTTTGGCAGGCCGCTTTTTGGTTGTACCCTTCGGTCCTTCATGCTGTGATCCGACAATTTTTCCTGAGGCCAGCAGTAATGTGTCGTCGGGCATCTTTCGATAGGACGCCGAGTTTACATCCCCTGACATATATTCTGGCCGAGCCTTACTGATACTTTCTGAATCTTCATCAGAATCAGCTTCAGCATCGGAGAAATCCCAGAACTCCAACAGCTCTGGTTCACGTTCGAGGTTGATCATACAATGACCTTTCTCCAACATATGTTGCTTAACGCCATTTGCGGAGCGTTTCGCTAGTCCACAGTATATACATTCATGGTACTGATTTATCACTCCCCAGATGTATTCGACAAAAGTCTCCACGCTGGCGAGATGATCCAGTTCTGGGATGTAAAGCCCATGCTCGGACGACATGTGCTGCAAATTGATGTCCAATGTCGGGAGGGTTTCTTTGCAGAACAAACATTGGTTGATATCTGCTTCCTCAGTGGGCGTGGGCTCATCAATATCCAAGCCCTCAACATCATCGGCCAAATCTTCCATGGATGGTTCGGCAGGTGCTGATGGCTTCTTCGGCTCAGCGGTGGATGATGGCATCTGTTCCGCATATCTTTCAGCGGACATTGGCGGTAAAGATGCCATACGTCTTTTGAGGTTATACACACTATGGCCACTCATTAGCAGTTGTGACGTGGAAGATACTGGCTTGAGCTTACTGCCATGACTGTCGCATGTGCGCTCGCTGCTCTACGGAGGTCGCGAAAGCAAGCTCGCAGCCATTACAAGTGAATGGCAATTGCGTTCTTGATATCTCCATTGTAAAACAATAAGATTGGTTGATAACTCGTAAGATTGATTTTATGCGTTTTCTGGTCAGATTTCCACCGACTTATTTGAGCGCCCGTTCGAGGATATGTCTTGCGAAATATTCAGGAAGACCTCCAATCTTTTTATGTAGCCATTTTTACTATTTGATGTAGCAGCGGGAGTATGTTCCACCGTTTAAGATGAGTCAAGATTGGGCTGCGCCCCAGTGCCTGCATATAATAATAGGTGTTATGACGCGGTAGGATTATTGCTTGCAGGGATCATTGTCTCCCCTTTTTTGATAATATGCCGATCTGGATATCGTCCTTTTAACTTCGTCTTGCTTCTGCCATGCTAAGGTGTCGTTCTCTCTCAGCCGTAAACTCGAAAGATAATATCAAACTGGCGGCTGGGACTACCCACCCGTACAATGACTTCGGGACCCGAACATCGTTGATAAAGAATCATATTTCTGATTTAAGACGACATAACGAATACGAGCAGGACATGTATTTGCTATCTATTCTATACCATTACGGAACAGACCACTGAATGATCTCGAGAAGCTCCTATATCTTTGTCTCCGCCTTCAATGCTGACCAAATTAACAGCCGTAGCAGCCCTTAGCAGTCAGATAGCCGCAAGCGATGATGTGCAACGCGTAGATGGAGAAACTCCATGTGAGAAATGGCTTCTTCTAGACTCGGTGGGTCGCATTTGAGTTTTTGTGTATCCACGAACGAAAAGCCAATTACTGTAGCCGCAGTACCAATCGACTTGCCAGTCTTGGAACCAGTGAAATCGATCCACAACTCAGTGTCCAGGGACATGAGAATAGGGCCATTGGCATTAGTCAAGTCTCCAGGCTTGAGGCCCAGAGCTTCTTTGATGCTCTCTAGGGAACCGGTGCCCGAGCCGGCGCGAGGATTCCAAACGGTGTCTATATGTTGCTCATTTCCGCTTGCTGCTCGTAGAACGCGATATACTCCCCTTCTTGTCTTCGAAGTCTTGTTGACTCCAAGGAGCAGATGCGCTGTCTGCAGTTGCCATACTATATGGCGGTCCTTAATGCAGCTAGGTGGAAGTCAGACATTAGCAGAGAATTTTCAAGAGGAAGACAAACATATAAAGGTGAGCATAAGAAATATGACGAGATAAGAGTAGGAACACAAAGATATAAGAATCGAAGTTCATGTGTATATTTAGACTACCTTAAGTAGTTCTACACGAAAAGCTAAAGGTGCATCAATCACCAAGAAAATTCCCTTTTCGACAGACGCCCCAAATGTGGGAGTGTATCATAACGATAATGGGCCGGGAGACCACACTATCTCTAAAAACGCCCCAGCGCCGGTGTTCTTTCTATCCGAACATGTAGTTTCCCCATCTGTAGATACGAGTACGAGCTATAAAAAACATTCAAAATAAAGACGCTTCCGAGCCGCCCATGGGGTGTTTGTAAAAGCGAGAAACGATCCCAAGCAAAATAATCATATTCATCAAAGTCGTGCGCGCGCCGCCTCTATTCCTCGTCTTCCTCATCATCACAATCAAGCTCCAAATCGGTCTGCTGTGGAGCAGTGGAGGAGTTGGTGCTGGATGGAGGTGGTGCAAGACCTGGAATAGGTGGAAGAAGGCCTGGGATAAGACCGCCGCTAGCGGGTGTGGTGTGGTTGGTTGGTTGATTGGACGATCCATTATACTACTCTGGTCGCCAAAGAGCCAACGTGGCACAGAAGTTGCTGCGGTTGTCGGCGTCGGGTACTTGTACTGAGGCAACGGCACGGCTGTTGGCAAGGGTGGCATTGGCAGATCCCATGGCGCCAACGGTGTAGCCGGTGGTGCTAACCATGTTGACGGCGGCTTTGGTGCTGAGACCAAAGAGGTTGAGATTGTTGGTGGTACCCTCAATGCTGACCATGCCGTTTTGGCACGTTTCAGTGTTGACGCACTTTTGGTCGTAATTTTCGAAGAAGGAGTAGAGACCAGCACCAAAAACGAGGACATCAGATGAGTTGACGATACGCAGACCCCAAGCTTTGTTGTCAGCGTTGGACACGCCAGTGAATTGAGGGTCAGTGGCCTGGACCTTGAAGGGAGCCGGGGCGGCCGGATTGGTTTGGAAGTATGGGGTTTCGGACTGAATGACGGACATGTAGACATTGGCAGCATTGTTGAGTTGGTATTGGTACATGACGGAGTGTTCGCTTGCAGTGCCATACATCCAGACCGGGTTTTGCGACTCAAGGAGTACACCACGACCGTTAAAGATGTTTATCTGATTGTGGTCCTTGATATCGAGCTCGTGATCGGCAACCCAGAACCAGGTGTTCTCTAATAGAACTGACGCACTTTGGGTGGCATGGAACAAGGTGTGAGCACCAATACAGGCTGGATTAGCAGCGGCGATGGCTGTTGGATCCTTGGAGCACTTGTCAGATTGAAGATCAGTGCCAGCGCTACCTCCGATGCGGAAGTGCACATCCCATAATCCGTTGGTGCCTTGCATAGCGGCGTTGGAATTCCATTGCATCATAATAGCACCAGGGACAGAACCAACAGTCTCGAAAATGAGATCGGACATCTCAACAGCACCGGTGTCATTGGCCTGACCAACGGAGAAGACAGGTTGTGGGTTTGTTTCGTCGCCGAAGAATGTACCCTTGGCCATAATGAGAGGCCAGATCTCGCCAGTGATCTTGATGTTCTTGTTTCCGGGGACGTTGACGGTCTTGGTGACAATGTAAGCACCATGGTCGAAATACAAGACTTGGTTGTCCTGAAGAGAGTTGAGAGCGGTTTGAATGGCAGCAGTGTCATCCGTCTGACCATCACCCTTGGCACCAGCGGACTTGATGCTCACGAATGAGCTAGCAGGGTAAGATTCGTACTGAGGTTTGCTGCGCTCAAAGATCTTGCCATCAGATCCCATCAAAGCCTTTGGCTTCATAGCAGCAGTGACAGGTCCTTGTTGTCTAGTGCCAGTGGATCCCGCGTACATTTGACCTTGAGCCCAGGAATCAACCACACCGCCTCCGTTCAGAACGGTGGCACCTGTGTATGATTTGACAGCAGCTGGAGATCCAGTGAAGTCGACATTGTCAATGATGAGAGTTCCGCCGCCGGTAGGAATGCTTTGTTGGGCGAAACTGGTGTTGACACCAACTGGGGTGTTGAGAATCGAGCTGTCTTGTAACAAAACAGAGCCAACGGTTTGATTGGCTGGTGAATTAGCCATGTCCAGACCAACCTTGCAGTTGTTGACTGTGATGGACTTCCATGTCCACAGCCAGTTCCAGTTCATGAAAATGGCAGTGTTGCAGTTGTTGAAGGTCATATTGCGAGAGGTAAACTGTTGGCTTCCGACAAAGGCGCCAGTGTTACCACCATTGAAAACCAAGTCACTCATGAAACCTCCAGAGCCATTGTCCATGAAAACACCTGACTGTGTGCTTGCGCCCTGCACCATTTCAAATCGGATGTTTTGAAGTGAAGTTCCTTGGGCAACTTGCCAGTGGATTCCGGCACCATTCTTGGCAGTGATTCCAGTGAGATCAATAACAAAGTTGCGAACTTGTCGGAAGAAGTTGTTTTGATTGGTGTACCAATTGGCAGCTGTACCGTTGACATATTCGTAGGGATCAGCGTCAATGACAGCCATGCCTTCAAAGGCAGCTGAAGCTTTGAGAGTTGGAGGATTTGTTGCATCTCCAATCATTTGCGTGTAATAGTACTGAACAATCGGCTTGCTCACAACATAGGTACCAGCTGGGAAGTAGACCAAGGCGGGAGTTGTGGTGCTGGAATCACAGCCAGAGCCACATCGATTCCCATCAGAGATAGCCAAGTTGATTGCAGCCGTGTCATCAGTGCTTCCGTCTCCCTTGGCACCATAATCTTTGACGTTGCGGTAGACTTTGTATCCAGTGGTTCCAAATGGAACGGTTCCTTGACGTTGGACGGCGGCTAACCAATAGCCTCCGGCAGCAGCTGGAGCAGCAGCTGAAGATGGTGCTGATCCTGGAGCGACATCTCGGACTTGTTGTGAGATGTAGCCATCTGGAGAGGGCTTGGCTGTATCGAAAAATGAAGCCAAAGTCTTTTTGACGAAGTTGAGAGGGTTGAGATCAGACCCATCCAAAGTGAAATGGTTATAAGGCCGTGCGTTGACGAGGGTAGTGGCAGACAAGCCAGCCAGGGCTACGAAGGAGACCTTCATATTGACCGTGAGATTGTTGTAGCTGTAGATTTGGAAGGGGAATGGCAGAAAAAGTGTGAGAATGAGAGTGCTTTTGATTTTATAGCAAAGAGCTCGTCGACCAGCGGCGAACAAGCAAAGAAATGATGGTGTCAGGAGAACACAGTAAACCAGACGTGGTGAAGACAGAGGGTGGTGGAGTGCAACAAACGACAAAAGAGTGAGCGGAAGAAGAGGCAGCTGATGATCCTGTGGAAGTTGTTGGAAATGAGAGCGGTTCGTTCCAGAGTAATTTTAAATGTCGTAGTGAGCGGCAAGTTCAACACATTGGAATGGTGAACAATAGCAAGTGAAGAAGTTGAAGAGAGAATGAATAAACAATGAATTGCCAGCAACAATCAACAATAAACTCTGATCAACAGCAATAGGAAAAGGCTCAAAGCTCTCAGAGCGCAGGTGCACACCAGGTGGGGGAGAGAATCAACTTCAAGGAAGGAAGGAGCAATGATAAAGGAACGGAAAGAGCTCTTGGAAGAGAAGGGCAGGTGCGATGGGTGAGGGTTTGCAAATATACAGTCGCGACTGCCTTATGGGCCCAGAGACTATGGCGATCCACTCCCATAAGAGAGAGAGAAGGAGCACGGACGAAGAGTGGCAATGGAAAAAGTCTAGAAACACAGGGAGCTTGAGCCAGACACCCCCGATTGCCAGGTTGAAACAACACACTAATATATCCAGTTTGCTAGGGATATGTCCTATCATACACTTTTGCTCAACTGTGTTCCATGTTTCTGCGCGGGTCGCTGCCGCTGCTCCCAGCATTGCGCTAGATCCGGCGTAAAGCGAGCGAATGCCATGGTCGCTTCTTGAGGTCGCAGTCGGCCATGTCTAGTGTTGTGGGATGTTGCGATGAGCCACAATGAGTGTACCCAGCCCAAGGACAGTGGAATGGGCAAAGATTTAGAGACAACATTCGTGCAGTTGGACAGACAGATGCCAGTCACAACGGTAGCAGTTGAAACTCTGAAACACCATCTTGTTTAAGGTTCGCCTCAACGGCAGCGGCGCATGCAGCTACCCCCTGTCCCACCAATCACCGACCCCGCTCCAGCGCCACGCTTCAACTAGCCCACCACGTCTGTCTGGGACCTGGCGTGCAAAAGGCCTTGGGGCCCGGCCTACTGGACTCCTCAAGACGTCCTCTGTTGGACCACTCCTTTAAAGAACTTCACCTCGCGCCCAGAAAACTTGATCTCGCCCTGTCAAGTTTCACAATCAAAAGAACTCTGCGCTGGTCGTTATTGTACTTGCTTTTGGTTGTACAATCCCGCTGCGCAATTTCGCTGCCTAGGCTATCGCCATTCATCTCATCTCTGTTGTGGCAACCATCTGTAAATCCATGCCCCCTCTCTTCACGATCAGCGCATACCTTGCCATGATTGCTATTTGCACCGCTATAGGAGCTGTGCGTTGAAACAACCCCCCAGGTCATTCAGGGCAAGCAAACCTTCCATTGGTTCTGTACCATTAGCGACGCGGCTGTTGGCCCTGACCCAGAACAAGAAATGAAGAACTAATAATGATTAAAGGACGTCCAACTAGTCATCAATTGTCCATGTTCAGGAGAAGACGGCAAGAAGTGCCGTGAGTTGCGCGTTTGCTTTTCAAGTTGATCCATTTCTGTGCAACCGTCCCACACTGGAAGCACAAACTTCACTGCCCACTTCCCAGCAAGGGGCAAATGACAGTCCCTGTTTCCGTAATTAAGGTTGCGTAGATAGATTGTTCCGTTCTTCCAAACAGATAGGCATCTGGAAGTTATGGTAGCAAACATATCGTGACTTTTGAATCGCATGTCCACCTTTTTGTTCGGAAACGCCATACCAGGCGCCCAGCGAGATCGTTTCCATTGTCCGATTAAAACATGTTTAGCCATCTTGGTAAACGGAACGTACAGGGGCTGCATGACTACACGGCAGAGGCTTGATCGCCTGCATGCAAGCTACAACTCGCTGACAGCCGCTGTGTAGCCATTGTATGATTGCTGTTGGGTACCAAGGAAATGCCGATGCCGAGTACTTGACTACTCCAATCTTTCTTCTAGTACACATAATAAACTCAAAGCTTCTGAGCCAGAGTGCTTTCTGGAAGTTATGGTTGTATTCCTCTAAAAAGTGTTCGAACCCAATTCTTTAATATGCCATTGGCTCTTGGAGATGTCAATGATGCCCAGGTGTTAGAGGTTGACTATAAGCAGTACTTGCATTTGATAGTTCACTTATTCTTAACACATCCACTATAGTATAGAAGCCTTATATCAAAGAATATTCCATCAGGTACCGTCACACCATTCCGAACCCTACCAAAATACAGTTTGGTCTATCTTTTGCTTCAATTTATACTTTCATTGCGAACCCTTAGAGGGTCTTCATTGAACTAAGATTTCTAATTCTCGGCCGTTGGATTAAGCTCATCATAGTACAGTGACATTTGCAAGTCCACGAAACTATGATTGTATCCCGAAATCTGCCTATTCCATGAGGCAGATTGATGTTGCACTTAGTGGCTTGTTTTGTAGCGCATTTAACTTTAACGTGGACAGATTAAGCTCTACATCGTTGTAGCATTAAGTCAGCCAATGAGTACTATTCTATGCTCTAACTATACTGATTTTGGTTAATGCTAGATGACCTTTCTCCAGAAGAATGTGAAGATGGGTCCTCAATCATCCGCTTAAGGGCTTTGCCTAGTCTCTCAATGCTCTCGCTGAGCATGTCTTCATCTTCCCAAGCGAAACATAATCGAATGAAACGATCTTTGGCTTTGTTGGGCTCCTTTCCTCCACTTTTTGGAATTGGCACTCTACATAGCGCCTCTGTTTGAATGATAACATTCTCTTTCATCGCTTGCTCCGCAAGATCTGTCGCGCTGATACCTTTCGGTAGGAGGGCATAAATGAAATATCCTCCAGCCACAACATCAGGTACCGATTTGTCTCCAAAAGTTTGCTCAGCCAGCTTTTGGACCTCCGCATCTGTCGACGACCTGTCATTAACGCTCGCAACACTGATGCTTTTCCAAGGCAACTGAACTCCCAAAGGTTCTAAGTGTTCCTCAATTGCTTGTACCATGGTCTTCCAACGTTTTGCATAGTCTGGTATCAATACTTCCGTGATATGTTTCTGCAGATCTCCATTTTCTAGTGACCTCGCCACAAAAACGCCCGTCAAGTTCGATGACGCCCCGCCCGATCGAATCGGACCAGCCTGTGAGAGCGCAAAAGCGAGTTTACTCGTCGCTAAGTAATATTAGCAAGCTGACTTTGGTAATAAAGCCTTTACTTAGCGCAGTCACAGTTGTACATTACCTTCAACCCATCCCGTTCGCACTCCAGGCCCGCAAATCTTGCTAAAGCTGCCATTGCTTAGCGCATTGCCAAAGCCATCTGCGCCCTTGCGCTCTGCACCACCATCAAGCACCCGATCAACATCTACTATTCGCGGAATGACAGCTCGAATTGCGCCCTTCTTTGGAACTAGTTCATAGTTTAGTACTGGCTCGCAATTCCTCGAGGGCCCGTCATACCTTCTCCCTGTGCTGGCCACCAAAGCACATCATACACATCATCACAAACAATCAACGCATCAAACTCCCTCGCCAGCCTCACAAGCTCCACGCGTGTCTTCAGCGACATACACCTCCCAGTCGGATTGCTGAATGACGGAACGCAGTAGATGATATGCTTGTATAGCTTCGCCGGCCAAGCGCGTGGCATCGGCTTGTAAACCTGTATTCCCATCAGCCAGCTGCCCATGATAACCACTGATATCATTATTCAAACTCACCGGCCCAGTCTTCCCCTCCCTCACAGCCTCGTCCTCAACTTCCCTCAGTTGTCTCCTGAAATCCGCAAAATCAATCCCATCAACTCCATCTTCCACGCTCTTCGCCTTGAGCCCTGCATCGTCAATGATCCGGCAGGCGAGGAAGTATGTTGGTTCCACAACCCAGACGGCGCGCGTATATCCCGGATCTGCACAAGTGTTTAAGATAATGCCGAGGGACTGTGACGCGCCACCAGTGGTTGATATCCGGTCTATAGGAACGGGCGAGTGTGGTGAAAAAGTTTTAGTGAGGAATGTTGATAATGCGTTCCGGAGCTCGGTAGGTCCCTTGTTAGGCGCGTATTGCAGGGCTGGCACGAAGACTTCTGGCTCTTGGAGGACTGAGGTGGCGGCTCTGAGTAGGAGTTTGGAGGGCAGCAGTGATGGGGCTGGCCAGCCTGTTCTATGTTAGGCATTTGAAGGAATAAGGATGGTTGATACGGCAGCTGAGAGGTTCATTGAAGACTTACCTCTGAGGAGATTGATCAAGCGTGGAGAAGACATTGGCTGATCTAGTCTAGTTTGGATATGCTGATGCTTTATTAAAACCATGTTATTTTTGATTAAACTTTCATGTTTTGGATGTTTCTACAGAAAATTAAGCAAACGATTTGGGATGAGATGACGTTGATATGTGGACCCATAATAGTCGAGCTGGAACCCAGGTAGGAGAGCTCTACGGTGAATATGGGAATCACTATTATGGCAACATACTCCATTTCTCCATCTGACTGCGGAAACCATATGGGTAGTAAAAACAATAGAAAATCAATTGATCTGTGGTTTGTTGAATACAAGAAGGCTCAATTTCAGGAGTGAGATGGTTATGTTGAAATGCTAATTTTAGAGTATTGTAACAACACAAAGTGAGTTCTTGACCTTTTTGAAATGTGCCAATTGTTGTTGCTTCAACCCAAAAGTCGTCAAAAAAGCTCCCATAAAGTCGCTGTTCCTGTGTCATCGTTGAGAAGAAGGGCTTTGGGTGAGAGCAGAGAAATTGACAAATGCCGCTAAGAATTATCTTGAAGTTCGGATTTTCGTGGTAGCTGTGAGGGATAGCACCTCGAAGGATCTGTAGCATATTCTCAGGATCTAGGGCGAAGATGGCATCAGACAAGGGCTGGCTCATCTTGAAGCTTTTATAAGCCCGCTGGCTTAGCTGATGTAAGAACGACTGGACTTTGAGTAGAATGAAAACGATTGGCAAGTTTGATGGCCTTGGGAGTGATTGATAAGATAGATACATTAACGGACTTAGTGATGGCTGCGATCTTTGATGGAGACGTCGCTTGTTGTGGTTTGGCAAATAAGGTCGAGATGTCGTTTGTGACCACACAAGCCTTCTCTGAACGAGCTGATCTAGGCTTGGGCTTCAGTTGAGAAGAGAGCCATTTTCCGCATTGCTTTCCAAAAAAAACTCTTTGAGTAAGGTTGGTGATTCCAGTTGGCTTTGAGCCTAGTAGAGACTAATTGGAGGGTTTCCGTGAGCTTCTTTGAACGAATGAATTCATAATCAAAATCAAGTTTGTGCTGATGGTCCCCAGGGCGTCCTCCCTCAACGGCGATGACTCCCATAGACGCTCCCAGATAAAAGAGGCTGTATTTTATTGCCCACCAGAAGCGTTGGAGCTTCACATCTGTCAAGCTAAAATTTCCGATCGCGGTCAAGAACCCATCGTCTGTCTTCATAATGGGTGATGGCGGCCAGCAAGTGTGATGGAGATTTGGCCCATTTCTTGTTATTACCCCTGAGTACCAAAACACTTGGAAATCCAACGTCAATAGAGAGCCTCTTAATCTTGAGCTTATCTTTCGGGAGCATACAAGAATGAATACGACCTGGCTTATAATATTCAAGAATTGCTTACCTGCAAATCCGGCTGTGTGCTCGCTTATAGCAAATGGTTCTAAGTAGCAGTCCACGGCAACTTGCATGGCGTAGGGTAAGTGCTCCAGAACGACATTAGCAATGTTGATATTATCATACTTACCTGAGTAGATATGATCAGTAGGATAGTCATCTCTGTACATCAGTATCGTTCTGCGTAATATTCATTGCGGTCACCTGTTTCAGCTGCATGAATCGATTAATCAGCCTTGTTGCTTCATTCAGTAGGTCCCTCCTCTTCCATCTATCTTTCTTGATTAGCTCCTTCACTTCATTCAAACTGATATCTTTTATGCTGTCTACAAGATTTTATCGACTCTCCGCATGCATCATAGGCAATCAATAGCTCCATGAAGTTCCGAGCATCTAGTCTTTGAGAGTCTTCTTGGAAACAGAAATTACTCACTATCAACAACGTCCGCGGCCATACATACCTAGCAATCGTCCTTCCTCTTGATTTCGCCCCACCTCTGTCTCATACTTTCAATATAAACAGCTCTTTCGTACCTCATGGTCGTTTGAGCCTCAACCGCTTAGCAACAAGCCCTAGAGCAACTTCCTCAGAATCTCAAGGCTCACAGACCGCTTCACATCGTGAGGCAGTTGCCATCGACTAGCCCAGCCCGCTGGTGCCTTCCATTGCTCCTTCTAAAAGCAGTTGCTCTGGACAACCCGCCTCACGCACTGAAAACCCGACACCTTTTTAAATCTTTGTCGTGTCCTCAACTTCTTCCTCCTCCCACCACCTTTGCGCAATCTTCTTCATCCTCTTCCTATCAAATTTGCGCCTTTCCATCAACTTTACTAGAGCTGAAGCCTTCTGCTCGCCTTTATTTAGTTCTCTCTACTACCTAAAGCTCTTTCAACCACTTCTTCCAACTCACTTCAGGATGTCTGAGTGGGACACTCCAACAAATGGCGCTGCTGCAACAGATGATGCTTGGGGCACCGCCACCAATGGAACCCCCGACATCATGGCCCAAGGCGATGATTTTGGCGCTCCTATCAATGCCAATGATGCCGCAGGATTCGACTTCGACGGCGAAGGCGCTACCAATGGTGAAGAGAAGCCCGCCGCTCCGATCGTCATCAACCCACGCGGAGCCTTCGAATTCGACTTCAAGACTTTTGGAGTAGTCATTCCAGAGATGACTGACGAGGAAGCATGGCACGCGATGAAAGTTGCTGACGACAATCGTGATGTCCTTGGCCTCAAGGCTGTGAGTGTTCAAACACCGTCGGTTATTTTCGTTGCTAATGTCATAAGCATCTCATTGCCTACGCAAAGGCTCTCCACAACCAAGGTGTCGCCCTCAACCCCGCCGATGTGGCCGCGAGCATGAAGGGAGACAAGTTCAACCTCCACCTTGTCGCTATCGTATGCCAAAAGACTGCCTGTGTTCAATGAAGTGCCTGCTAATAATGTTATTCAGGATCGCCCACTAGGCGCTCGCTATTGCCCAATCGGCTTGCAAGGTCAACAAGGCCTCAAGTATACCTTGACCATTCAACAGGGTCCCAATCCACCAAACAACAAGATGCATTCTCACTGGCCGACCTCTGAGGGACAGAACATGGAATGGCTCGCCTTGTCCGGATACACTGTTGAGTCAGACGCATTAGTTTGTCATAATTGTGGTGGTACTGAAGTCATGCATTCTAGTGTCTGGACAGTTCGCTAACTTATATCTCTTAGGTGTGGGCCATGGCCGCTCCGGTTGCCCTGAGCCAGTTGAGGAGCGCGTTGCGCTGGTAGCATCTTGTGTTCACTGCTCTGGAGAGCACTTCAGTCGCTATTGCACGGAGCCTCGAGTTGAGCGAGGAGGCTCGGCCAAGACGTGCAAAATCTGCGAGAGTCCAGACCACCTTGCGTCTGAATGCCCCGATAAGCCAGTTCGTGACAACCGCTGCTTTAACTGTGGCGAAGGAAAGTATCTCGTGTCCTTCTCTTGAAACCCACTGACTTATCTAGATGGTCATTCCAAGGCCGATTGCACGAACGAGCGCGTCATGATCTGTAGAACCTGCAACCAGACTGGACACATGGCGAGACAGTGCCCCGAGGGCGGTGACAATGAGGGCGGCGACAATGATGGCCGAGATGATCGCGGTCCAATGGTCTGTCATAACTGCAGCCAAGGTTCTTCAACACTATACAGTGGTTAGCATCATTGACTAATCAGATGTAGAGGGACACAAAGCATCAGACTGTACAGAGCCGCGAGCAATTACTTGTCGCAAGTGCGGCGGTGAGTTTTATCGTAACTATCCTTGATACAAATACTCACACTAGACAGAGGTGGGACACATGGCTCGCGAATGCACCAACACCGAGGTTGCTGATCGCGCTGTAACGTGCAAAAATTGTGATGCCGAAGGTAATACTCCATTTCTTTCATGTTTGCTACGGGATGCTAACATAATCGTAGGTCATTCCGCTCGCGATTGCACCAAGCCGCGCGATTGGTCTCGCGTAAAATGCAGCAATTGTGATCGCACAGGTCATACTGCTAGTGAGTGGATCTGCAAAAAGTGAATGTTAACTTGTACTAACCTAGCATATCAGTCCGTTGCCGTGCTCCAAAGAAAGTTGTCGCTCCAGTCGCTGAGGTCAATGACCTGTCTATCGCTGGGGATGCGAATGGAGACTTTGGTGGAAACACCAACGGTGGCTTCGACGAGTTTGACAGCTCTGCGAACCCGGCTCCAGCGGTCAGCGATTGGTAGAGGATTCCGGTTCACCTTCATTCCTTCGGGTTTTGTGTTTTGAAATTGTGATTACTTCGATCTTCGATCGATTGGGGACAGTGGAAACTTGACTATCGATGACTTGGTCTTGTTGCAATGCTTGACTCATGGCGGGCAATTTTCGACTTTGCCTTGCAGAATTGTGTTGCTCAGGGATAGAAAGGCTGAGAGCATCGGTGCTTATCGAAATTGGGATCACAAAGATGTGTGGCGATTATGTGCGGTAAACCAGGACTACCAGATAGATAGTTCATAATGAAAAAAAGTAGTTGCTTCGATTCTTCCGCTCCAATTCTGGCATTGTGCATCAAATGGACAGGTCCATGATAGATTTAGTCTCCATGGGAGCCAGGAGTTCTTGTTTGAGTTTGGTGACCGAGTCTCGAATATGAGAATGAAACTACATTATTTCGAGTGCATGGACTATGTACAGTGATAGAGTTACAAGGGCCATACCGCGTTTCTTTTGATTGAGAATCTATGATTGTGGTTGTCGTTCGAAATATGACCATTGACCTTCGGGTGCTTTTTCTGTCAAATCTTCCCATCTACACGGCGGTTAGCAGAGCACTCCAAAGGATCTATCAGCATTACTGACACTTTGTTTTCTATCATTGTGTCGACAAGCTTGTTCTCGCCTTCAGCAACCTGAATAACCTCTTCAATAAGCCCTGCACCGATCTTCTCCTCAAGCTCTTCGATTCTATAGCAAAGGTCAGTATCGGTTTCTGTGACGCAGTATCCACGGTCAACTTGCTGTGACACCGTCAACAACGGTTCCTGCTCCACAGTAGTATGCCTCTGCTGCTCCAGTTCATTCTTAACCTGAAACGCCTTCAAATCTCGATCCGCATCCTCCTGCGACTGCGGCCCAAAACTCCGACTCCACAAAATCTCTCCATCCCATTCCAACTTTCGCAAATCAACCGGCGGCTCCCACATCTTCGCTGGCACAAATGTCCGTCCCTTGTACTGGAAAAGCTTTGCCCGTTGCTCCTCGCTCATATTGCCCGTGAGCTCCGCAAGCTCGTGCGCCATCCGTGATTCCCAACGGTCAAAGCCAGCTGGTCTGACAGCTTCTACGATGGCCAGACGTTTGTTGGTAAGTGCGGCGGTCGCTTGGCGGTATATGCTGTGCTCTGGGACTTGTTCGAGCTTGGAGAGGATGCTGCTGTAGAGAAAGATGAGGGTTGAGCGTGGGGATGGGTGGGTTGCTAGGCCGGTGAGTCCGGTGGGTGTGCCAGGCTCTAGGGTGCGTGCTGAGCGCACGGCGGCGAGCAGACGAGTTGCTGGCCGCATTGTATGTGGTTTGGATGCTCAATTGACCAAGGAGATGGTGCAATGGGGTGAATTGAGCTGATATGGCTGGTGTATAGAAAGTTGGTGATAGCAGTGGTGGTTGGAGGCAATTGACAGGGGTGGGGCTTGGCACTTCCTTATGGAATATGGACAGGCAAAATCAATGGCATCTTGATGCTTCCATCAGCGTCGCCGGCTCCCATCAACGCTACGCAAGGAAAGAGGCTGTATTTCTAATTACAGTTGATGAACAGTCAAGAAAGTAGCACCAGCTTTGGAAAATAAAGCGCTCGATAATACCAAGCAGCATATGGGAGCCACCGAGGCTGATAGAGCGCGCCATTCATTCTGTCCATCTATTGATTCCCGTACAGTCATATGTCTACCATAAGCTGTGCTTTACTATCAAGTGCTTTGCTGCCCATCACATGCCTGAAAATTCAGATCTTCATCGAATGCACTGGGAGTCAAAGCATGTTCTAGTTATAAAGTGCCATTCCTGCCATATGCTACGCTTTACCACCAAGTGCTTTATTCACCATCAAATGCTTAAAGTTACAGACATCACCTGGAATGTAAACGGATTTAAAGCAAGCTATCTTATAAAATGTGGTGGTTGATTTCGTAGTTGATATAGGCATGAGCATAAGGCTTGGCGCGGTTGGACGAGTGAGGTTGTGGCTTCCCCTGCATCCCCAGACGCTACCAAAACTCGCGGTTTGGAGACGTGGTGCTTACTACTTTCCATCATCGCCTGTTTATTATTTACCCTCCTCCTATCTATCTATCTGTACGACTTGAACTTCTCCCACCCGGCTTTCATCGGCTTCTTGTCTTCGTTTCTGCGAGCGTTCTCTCGCCTCCATATCTGACTCGTATGACCGTCTGCGCCAATATCTAGGGCCGCCCCGTGAGGCAACGACCTCCCCTTTTTGATTCCCCGCTCTCCTCCCTCTTTTCCACATATACACACGCAGTAATGAGGTTGTCATGGCTGCTATCGCTGGCAGTCCTGGCAGCGCCCTTATGGGCCGCTACAGTCGAAGCCCCAGCTGAATCGCCTGAGGATGCCTCGACAAAGTTCAACGGCATAGAAGTTCCTGCCATGAAGCAGCTAAGGGGTGATCAAGTGGATGAGACGATAGCCAGCGGGCATTGGTATGAAGACACTACGACATATGGAAGGTGACATGAACTAACAGAGTCTTACAGGCTTGTCGAATACTACTCCCCATACTGCGGTCACTGCCAAGCTCTGGCACCAATACTACAGACGTTATACGAATACTACTATACCAGCAAGCCTGTAGGAGCTCCTTCATCTTCCACCGACGAAGGTCTCAATTCGTTCTCTGGCTTTTACAAATTCAAATTCGCAAAGTTAGATTGTGTGGCGTTTGCAGACGGATGCGTTAGCCACAAGGTTGAAAGTTGGCCCACGCTTGCATTTTACAAGGACGGAAAAGAAGTCAAGAGATCAGTTGGTACCAAGCAGTTACCAGAGCTCAGCAAATGGCTGGAGGAAATTCTGGAATCCATCAAGCCAGGGTCTCGTCTTCCCGAAGGACCAATATTACCCAAAGTTGGTGATCACGAGGCACCAGCTGGCGCAAAGACCGTCAACCCCGACCAAAAGGATAAAGATCCCGCTGCTGGCAAAGCTGCTGGTAGTAAACACAATTCTATTGCTGCTGCGACTGCCACAGGCGCTCCGAAAGTGGTCGACAAGAACAAGCCTGTGCCAAATCCACAGGGTACTTCGACTCACCTCACCCAAGAAAGCTTCCAGAGACTTGTCACCACTACTCGCGATCCTTGGTTCGTCAAGTTCTACGCTCCATGGTGCCATCACTGTCAGGCTATGGGACCAAACTGGATGGAAATGTCTCGCGAAATGAAGGGCAGCTTGAATATTGGCGAGGTCAATTGCGATTTAGAAAAGAGATTATGCAAGGATGCTAAAGTAAAGGGTTTCCCAACTCTTCTCTTCTTCCGTGGAGGTGAACGAGTGGAGTACAATGGGCTCCGTGGCGTTGGCGATCTCATCGGCTTCGCGAAAAAGGCTATTGACGTTGGTATGGGGGTTGATGACGTTGATAACGCACAATTCAAGAAACTGGAAGAAACGGAAGAAGTCATATTCACATACTTCTACGACCATGCTACCACAAGCGAGGATTTCGCTGCTCTTCAGCATCTCACCCTCTCCTTGATTGGCCATGGAAAGCTCGTCAAGACTAACGACCCCAAACTCGCTGAACGATACAAAATCTCTACCTGGCCTCGCCTCGTGGTCAGTCGCGATGGCAAGCCCAGCTATTACCCTTATCTGGCACCCAAAGATATGCGCGACTACCGTCAAATTCTCACTTGGATGAAGACCGTCTGGCAACCACTTGTCCCAGAATTGACTGCATCTAATGCGCGCGAAATCATGTCGAATAGTATCGTCGTTCTTGGTGTGCTATCGCGTGCGCGCTCCGACGAGTTTATCATTGCACGGCGCGAGATGAAGAGCGCAGCCATAGAATGGATTGACCGCGAAACACATCTCCGCCAATTAGAGCGCCAGGAACTTCGTGACGCAAAGCAACTACGCATTGAAGAGGCAGAAGACCGTGGTGACGATCGAGCTAAGAGTCGCGCACGCGGAACGCGCATTTTCCTCGAACCCAAGCCAGAAGTCAAATTCGCCTGGGTCGACGGCATTTTCTGGCAACGGTGGATTAAGACTACATATGGCGTAGATGTTGCTGATGGTGAAAAGGTAGTCATTATCGACGAAGATGTAAGTTTTATGAATTCACTCCTTTTAAACTCACACACGAGTTTATCACGACGACGAATACTAACATATCCATCAGAACAAGCGCTACTGGGACACAACCATGACTGGAAACCCCATCGTACCCAGTCGCACAAGTATTCTTGAAACCATTCCTCGCGTGCTCGCAAACCCACCCAAAATTCCACCAAAATCAAGCGCCTCCACCATCGGCACAGTATTCTATCGCGTGCGCTCCACCTGGCGCCAGCACCCGTGGTTCAGCACGCTCTTACTCGTCGGCTTCCTCATCGGCAGCTATGTTATCGCACGGCGTTTCCGCCGACGGCCCTTTGGCAGCGGAGGCTGGATCAACCTGGACGGCGAAAAGGGAGCATTTGGCAATGGCGCATCCAAGGTCGATTAATCAAATATATGTTTGAAAATGGTGGGATGAGGGTGGAACAGTTGTGTTACTGATATATTGGCTTCCCGGAACGGTGGGGGAGCATAATGCGGAACTTTTCTCGTTTATGATGATCATTGCGGTGCGGGATTGGGCGTGTTTTCTCAATTCTCACATTGTTTTTATGTTGTGCTAATATTAGCTATTCTGGACGTGTGAGATTGGGCACTTGGGGCATCTTGTATATTGATTTTCGCTACACTACCCCTGGCACACAGCCTTATGGGATCGGAATGTGGGTTTTGATTCCCGGGATATGGCGTTTCTGGTACATCTGGATCTTTGATAGATGGGAGTTCCGATACAATTGCCATGGCGCATGTGGCATTTTCCATATTACCTGAAGAACATATTTTGATTGATGTGTGATATATTCACAAGCATCCCTTGGCCGATGCTATTGAGGCTGTGCTTTCGTACTTCATATTCAAGGACCGAAAGCTTATAGAGCCTGATAAATATACGCCAGCCTGTAATTGACATGTGTTGAGGCAACATGTGCTTTCAACCTCGCCGATATCGATGATTGCCATCATGGGCAATTGACAATGACATGACACATTGCGATAGCCCTGATATAGTTCACTGCGGTTGCGCAAATGATGAGAGGTTGGGATATCAAATATTCCAATATATCACTCCAGGAGCTACCCTGGCGCAAACTGTCCTGTACAATGCTAGCATAGACAGCAATGAGCTTGTATACGAAGTTCATGCATATCATGCATTTCGTCCACGAACCCGAGCTTGCGCTTTCATCAACAGACCTGCGATTGCAATCTTCTATCCCGCTTGCAGCAATGAGAACGAGCCGTCGACTACCGTACCAGCCTTGCGATTGCTGAGGCAATTGTTTGGAGGGTAGCGAATTATGCACTAGAGACGTAAACAGAGTCATACATAACAATGCATCACAACCTTATCGATGTTTATTGACATGACTACCAAGGGTCATACATAATAGCGACATTGGCGGCCTCTTTTAGAACCTACACTTTACTAACAATGGCCAATCGCCACGTATCGTCACTATGCTTTGGTGATGTTACTTGGGCCCGGGTAAAAGGCTTATCCGCCCCACTGCACATTCCGCTAACTGCATGGCATAGATAGAGCTGTGTAGTTAGCGTGAAGGCCAGCAGCAATGCTGCCTGCCTCATTATTAAAGGAAGCGCTAAACTCAATCGCTGGTTTACCAATTCGACTAAGACCCCTGGTAGTACCAAGTAACGACGGACTTAGCCGTGGATCTGGGATTTTTGGTAGCATTCTTTATCTTGAAGATTGGAACACGATTGGACGGGCCAGCATACCTACAGCGACCGGGCCCAAAAAGCTTGCTGCAGCTTGCATGCTCCAAAGCTTTGGAAGAAAAAAGGAAAAGCGGAAACAAAGTCGTCGTTTAAGGTTTTTCGATTGTGGAAGTGGCAGCCGGAGACTGGCGGAAAGGATCCCGCAGAGCTTTGGTCGTTAGTGCTGTCGAGATTGAAGGTGGTTGCATTCGCGCCAAATGATTAGAGATGATCTTTGTTTGCTATCTTGCATGTTTTGGCTTCTTTCTATTGTGAGGAGAAGGATCTCGAGTATGGTGTATGAAGTACCAAAGGAGCATCACGGTTTGAAGAGCTCATGCTGTCAGTGGTTAGCTTGGAGTACGGTTAGCATGCAACAGTGCAGAATGTACTGAATGCCATGTCGGCTTCGGTTTTCGGCGCTTATTTCTCGTTCGGGTTTAAATCATCGATCGACAGACGCGATGATCGGCATCGAGAGCAAGCCAAGCACGAGGAAGACAGCTAATACCGACGGGTGGAAGCCCGCTTGGCAGACACCAGCAGGAGCACGCTTGGCATCATGACACGGATAGGGCCAAGAAGTGATCGGGTCTTGGAGATATAACTTCCAAGCGCAGAACAAGTGTACGCGAACTCGCACGATCCGAAGTACAGACATTGGTTGACCGTAGATTTGGGCCTTTTGAACCGTTTTCAGGAGTAATTGATGGTCTAGAAAACAAAAGGCAAAATGTGTCATTCTTGACAGGTAATAGGTGCCATTGGTAGTCGCAGACGCTTGAATTCCCGTCAAACATGGTCCTTTTTGCTTTTGGTCGCACGATTGTAAGGGAAATCAAGACTTGGACTCCAATGGTCATTGGTAGATGGCAAGCAACGGTTTTATTGCCGTTGCGAATTAGATGACGACGCTCGAGAGAGTTGAGACGGAAATTGCTGTTTTGTTGAAGCTATCCTTGCCGTAAACCCGGAGAGATCCTTTGCTGGGTTGAATTCGTAGCACGGCAAAAGCCATTGAAGGATTCTGGTATAGCATTGCAAGGCATGTCACAAAGACTTGTGGTAATTGTCCCATCCAATATGATAATTTCAGCAGATATCTATGATGATCTGGCGTCATGGGCATTTTAGGTGGGCGCAATACATTTTCAAACACTAGAATGTGCAGCTTGAACCTTGTACATGCAGACTGGTGGCTTGAATGCTGCAACTTGAGTATCTTCGTACGTTTAAGATCTTTGGTTGACACTTTCGCCCTTTAATTCCCGGCATGGAGGAGAAGCTTATAAAATGTAAAGGTTGCGACTTGGGACAAGATCTCCCCTTGGATGTCTGGAACCACAGTTCAGACAAACCAGTGAGGCGAGTAAGGCAATTGAGACGCATCAGAACCTTGATACAAAGTAGAAGTTGTTTTTCTATACTTGCTTTGGTATCCGTAATTTTGTAGGTCGTCGGATCGTCCAGTCGGAATTTGCCAACCCCAGGGTCTCAATAAACGGCTGTATCCATTGAATTGAGTGAAGTAGCAGTATCCTATCAACGGCTGTTCCCTCAGCACTGGATTTTTATCTCGCGTGGACGTGGGACCTGTTCAATGCCGTCGGAAGTCTCTAGCCAGTTACGGGATAGCCGTTTGATCTTGGGCTTTCTTGGGTCTGGTAGATATCTACGCGGAGATAATTCGGGCTCGAGTCCGTGATTCATCCAGCAGCCTTTCTTGGAGCCTTTGGACTTCAATAGTGACCACCCGCCCAAGGGGTTTGGCTGTCTGGTCACTCTGGCGAAGCTTACCAGCTTCCGAAGGCGTCCATCAATCGATGCTGGCGCTCCTTCGCTGATGGACAACCGAACGCCCAGCAAGCCACACCGCTGTCATGAGTAGCGAAGAGACGTGGTTGAAGCCAGACTGACCAATCAGCGAAATAGACAGCCCTTTTGGAGAACATGAAATCGGGGCTTTGGCCGTGTCGGCCGACAAGCTGCGGGAATAAACTTGCAGGGAGAGAGATCGACAGGGAGTTACAAGCTGGGTGGTAGTTCGAGAAGTCGAGCGAGCAAGCTGTGAGAGCTTCTGTTTGCTGTGGTCTACCGCTTGGCGCTCGGATTTTGGAATTGTTACGGGCTCTCAAACCAATCAACGGCCAAGTGGTGCATCTTACGTGCTTCGATATGCCCCAAAAGGTCTAGTGCTGTCTGATTTGCCTCTTCCAAGTTCAACTTGTCACTTCGCATCCGATTATGCTCTCGGAACGAGCTTCCATGTGGCTTGCGCAGCCGACTGTAACATTTGGCCTTGTTCTGGGGACTGACCAAAATCACAATGAAGTTGGGATATCAAATGATACCGTAGAAATCCGACAACATGTCCGCAAGGTCGAGGGCGCTGGAGAGGCGTTTTTAGGGCGGTTTCTGTAGAAATGCCCCCTATAGTAATTTTGCAGTAATCTATTTTTAGAACGCTAAAAGCTATAATGGCGTTCCTATCCCTAAACCTACTGAACACCTAAAATTGAAGCTATATAATGATATCTTTATTAGTACAAAATAGTAAGAATAGGAAGATGTAGTATTATATATAAGTAATGCTTTTAAAGCGTGTTTTTAATGCTAACATAGAGTAGATGTTATCTATGATTTCTATCGCTTATCTATATTTGCTATAGGCTAAGAATACTGCCTAATTTAATGTCTAATCATTGATTTGAGTAGTCCTATTGATGATAGAATATCGCTATTAAATACTAAAGATAGATATTTTGGCTAGGTCGTTTAATGAGATAGAGGTTAGATTGAAGAAGCCCTAGATGCTAGAATGCTAGTGTCGATATTAGTAATAAAGAGGTAGTTAGATACTAAATTTTAGTAGGATAGGACTCTTTATATCTACTAAGTAATCCGTTTTAGGGGAGGCTATTGGACGACTTAATTGCCTATTAATTTTAGTAAAAATAGTGGTAATACTGCTTAAAATCCTTTAGCGAGGGAACTTAGTAATTAGGCTAAGGGTTAGGCTGAGGGTTAGGCTAAGGGTCAGGGTATAGTAAGATAATTAGTAATAATACGGGTATTAGGTCGTTTATATATAGATTTTGCTATATATCTTCTATTAATTTAATGAAGGATAAATTTACTATAGCTTCATCTTCGTTAATAGGTAGAGGAATATAACCCTTAACTTCTTCTTTATTATAGTATTCCCTACTATTATTATTACTAATATCTTTAGCTTCAATATTAGGGTCGTTTATCTCTTCTTGCTCTTTATCTTTAACGGCACTAAGAATATTAATAGATTCTTGCTTCACTACACGCCAGTTCAAGAAGTCTAATAATAATATTAAATCTTTAATGCTAATATTATTCTTCTTGTTTGTAATAACATTTTTAGGCATAGTATTCAACCCCGTAGTAATAAACGAGCGTCTAATTATTAGAGAGCTATTAAAGTAAATTTGTCGCTAGGCCTTTGTTATAACATAAGTTATAAATACTTAATATTAAGATATATTCTAATTAAGGGGGTCTAAATCTTTGATATTTATATCCTTAAAGCACTCTTATGCATAGAATGTAGAGGCCTATAGGTCTTAAAGGTTCTTAACGAGTTATTTAAATAGCTTATTTACGCTAACATTAAGCAGTTAGATTTTAGATGTATAACTAGGAGGAACGATAGTAATAACAATATTGTAGTCTTTATACCATTACTTAACGATAGCCGTTTTATAAGCAAAGAAGGCGTCTATAATAAGAATAGAAGGATTGGAAATACATATTATAGATATTAAAGAAGTAGAAGATATTAAAGATATTAAAAAGGTGCAAGATATTAAAGAGGTGCTAGTAGGGCTTGATTTTAGAAGAGATGTTATTAAATTAAGCTCTAGATCCCGTAGTTAGTGCTAAAATATTTCCATTTTAGGAAGGTACGAGAAAGGAATTACCTAAAGTAGAAGGAGACGGAACATCTTTAGACCGTTTAGACCCCTCTAAAGGCTCTTTAAGATTCTCTACCGCTATATCTAATCCTCTAAGATAATAATATTCTAACCACTACTACATAATATCCTTATTATTCTACGCCATCTTATTGTATTTAATAAACACCTCCTAGTTATAGAACGTACCCTTAGTCTTTAAGATACGACCTTTATCTTTATTAGTAGTACTATAGAAGATAATTAGTAGTGAGATTTAAAGCGTGCCATTAGCTGTTATTACTAACATGACCGTTATTTAACGTTTATCATCTCTATCTTTATAAGTATAAATCAAAACCGTCTTTAACCCTACATTTACTAAAGTATAATCGCTAAAGTTATAAAAAAGCATTAGCGTCTCGTCTATATTAACAATTTGATAGGCAGACACTATAGCTTTTAATTCTTCATCTAATACTGTATTAATATTTACTTAAAGACTACTAGCTAGCGCTATGGCCTTATAGGTCACAAGTTTTATAAATCTAATAAGATTGCTACATTAAGAAACTTATTCTTTAGGCAGTTTCTAAGCTACGTAGGTTACCTTTCTTCGCACAATCCTAAAGCGCTTTAGGTAGTTTTAAAGCTAGCCCTATAAGAATTAATAAATCGCTAGTATCTCTTAAGCCTTAATTTTAGCAATATAAATATAAGGGTACAACGCCTTAGCTTTCTAAAGCAATTAATAAGTACCTATAGACCTATTCTTAGCTCGCTATTCATAGTACTATACATAAACGGCATCTTTAAGTCTAGGAAAGTGCTCCCTCTATATATCTAGACGCTCAACTCGACGGCTTACATGCAAAATTAACCATAATAACTAGCGCTAATGCCACCACCATCATACAGTTCTCTTATTTAACGCGTAGTATTAAGTAGCTTTAATAGCTATACCAGTACACTACTATTAATTAGTATCCAGACATTTATACTATTTTATGCCCTCTAATAGTAAGTATCACTATTCATTAGGGGATAGCATATAACGCTATTATAGTATCTACGCTACTACTTCTATTTATAGTTAAACTAAAGCGGTGTTAAACAACTTAGATTTAGGAGCGATAGTAACGACCTTCTAAAGATTAAATCCCTTACTCTTTTTAGCATGTAGTTTTGCCCTTAAAGGACGTAGATAATTTATCCCTATAACATTTAAGTCTAGTTTAGCTAATAACGCTCATTATAATTAGCGTGCTTCTTTTAGTGCCTTTAGCATAGTTATAAATATCGATTTTGATGTTTTTTAATTAGATTAAGTCAAGATAATAGATATTCAAAGCTTTTAATTAGATTAAAGAAGAAGATAAAATTCTATAGCAAAATCTACATATAAAGTTCTATATAAGGCTTTAGCCTAATTATAATAAATATACCCCTATCGTCAAAATAACAATATTCTGCTCAAAGCAGGTTAGCTTATCTTTAAAAACGTCAAAATCTGTCAAAATAGCTTGCTTAGCGCTGATATTAGGGCGTTAAAAACGGATACTACCTAAATTACTAGCGCTACATTTTCGACGCCCCCTAGCGCGCTATCCTCCTCAACACCCTGTTTTGGCTAAATCGATTAGCTACCTTGCGGACATGTTGGTAGATTTGTACGGTAACTTCTGGTTCATCCTGACACTCTACTGGTTAGCGTTCCGTCGTGGTCCGCCAGGACACCAGCCAAGATGTGAGAGCCAAAGCTGGGCGAGCGACTACTCTCAGGGCATCTCGATTGTCTGATTTGATCTCGCTCATGATTTCATGTGCAAAATAACGGGCTTGTGAACCTGTAAAGGTCCAAGGAGAGAACGAGGACCAAAATTGCTGCTGAGACCACGGGAAGCCATTGGCGCTGTGCTGTGCGATCCATGCTTGGCCATGTCAGACAGGCGTCAAGTTGCAGACGTCCTTGTCATCCTACCGAAAACTTCTGTTGAAACGCAACATGCTAGCGTGCCTATTTGGGTCGCGGTCCCACTAAATTTAGCGGGCGCTGCCCCTGTTGGTGATCATTTGTCCCTTTTGAATCACCTGAAGGTAATTGGCTCGAAAGGAGTTTCCCTTAAGCCTCTATCCGCTTTTACAAGGATTAATGAATAAGTTAATACGGTAAGTAATCCACATTTAGAAGAGAATTATCCCTGTTAACACCCTTCCTGACCCCTTTTGCCCCATCTAGCGCAAGCCCAAAAGCCTTCTCTAATCCAAATAGGCACGCTAGCATGTTGCGTTTCAACAGAAGTTTTCGGTACGCCTGAAGTCTGCTTGCGCAGCTCTGCATCATCCATTCAGAAGCGATACATCCAACGTCCAGGCAGTTTAGGTGATTCCCCCTTTGATTGCGTAAGTGACTATAGCGTGTTTGAGGAATCAATTGATCCCCAAGGACGCGCAGCATAAATATTTGTTTTGCTGAATGAATCTGAGCCGCTGAGAAGCTTCTCAAAATAATAGTGAAAGTCTAGAGAACTGGTCGCATAGAGTTAGTGGACCAAAAAAGCCGGAAAACAGATGTGAGAGCACAAATTCCGCGTTCCTGGAATTGGTTCCGAGTTGCTTGATAATAACAGCGACGACGTAAGACGAAGAAAGACCTTGCGCCAAACATGATTCAAACTAGAGCCAGGGACCGGACTTGTAGCTCAAACTTTACTTGAGCGTTTTCGCTGTCAGTGCCATTGCTCACAACTGGCCAAAGCATGCATACGAGTGATAACTAGAGCAGATATCATATGCATAGCAGGCATAGAGATCAAGGCACCCTTCGCGATACACGCAAAAGTTTGCAAACAACGAGCAGAATAACGAGGGATGCTGCATTGTAACTCGTACCCATCACAAGAAGCTAGGATGTTCCAATTATAGTTACCATGCTTTTCTCCTTGGCCCCAGTGGCCCCTTCCAGAATGGTGGGAGGCCGCTTCAAACCACCAGAATGGGACTGTCAATGCTGTGAAATTCTCGACCTCCCTGCTTCGATTAGAGTGTGTGCTCAGATGTGTAACCGATAGCTTCAACACTACCTAAGTAGCTTTGCTGCGGCTCCGTCTTCGCCATTCCAACGGGAACCCTGCAGCGTGGGAGTACTTGTAGGTATGGCATTTGTTATCACCAATTCGTCACTAGTAGTTGAGCGAACATAATTGATGTTACTCTGGGAATCTCGCGATCCGAATTGCCCGAGCCAGGAACTTAAGTCGTTTCTAAAGAGTCAAATGTTACCGTAAGTTGTGAAGTGATGACGGCATCACGGTGGAACGATTGAGGCTTGAGCCAATGGCCGAGAGCCGCCGTACGAGGCTGAAAGACACGACGTTCGCGTGCGAGAGAGCTGGAGGCTAGTAGCATCGACATGTTAGTGTAGTTGAGGCGCGCGAAGCATGAACTACTGCGTCAAAATAGCATACGCCGACAAGATAATGACGAACACCACAGCTCGTGGCCTCGACTGGCGGGCAAAGTAACGGAACGGAGATGATGTTGCTAATTCGTGGGATTGGCGTTGCTGGCGTTGAAAGGTACTTCAGCGTTTCCAAGCAGTTCCAAGCAGTCCAAGGCTCGTTATGTGTGCCAGCTGGTGGCATGGATTTGATGTGCAAATCGGTCGGGCGGCACACAAAGTTGATGAGCGCGTTCCGACCAGGTTCCGAGATAACATGGATCAATGATGAGAGAAGGGAAGGATAAGCCAAAAGGGAAATAGCAAAAGGCTAAAGACACAGAGCGCGAGCCTTGTTGGGGTGTTTGACTATCCAGAGTACGTGGTAGTGCCTGTTGGCTGGATTTGTAGTTGAAGTGGTGGTGTTGATGGTATTGGTGGTATTGGTATTGGTATTGGTGTTGGTGGTGGTATTGGTGGTGGTGAAGTGCTTGCGTTGCCTGCATTTCAAATGTCAGTTCATCGGGAAAAGGCTCCTTGACCACCATTTCAGTATTAGTCTGAGCCTTTTAGCCTTTTAGCCTTTTCTTAATCCCTTCAAGCATCTTGATCCTGATCCAGTCCAGTGTGTGAACCTGAGCCTGAACCTGAGCCTTTGATTACTTAGTATGCTTTAGTCCCCCAAGTGCCACACACGGACTCGAAACCTTCTTGCATCTGCATACTACTCTAGTCTTCGACCTCCTGTACTTTGTACTTTGTACTTGTATCTGTAGTAATAACCTCATTATCCTTCTGTTCCTCCTCTCCTCCATCCTGGATTCCTGATCATCCCTCCTCTTCCTCCTCCTGCTTGCTTCAAAGTTCAACCTGCTTATCCTGAGCGTCAAGCGTTTCCTCGATTCCTGGATTGGCGAATATACTTTATTACACGATTACGACTTTTTACCTGGTTCCTGGTCTCTTCTGGTTTCTGGATCCTGACTTGTTATTGGCTTCTCTTCTCTTCTCCTTTCCAACGTAGAGTAACTTCCAGTTTCGACTCTTGGACTCCCACCTCAACCAGTTCCCGCCCCTCGCCACTGCCTTCCAATTCTCTGGTTTCTAATTTCTCCCAAGTCTTCGCCACCAATCCTCTTTCAAATTAGTTCTTCAACCTTTTACACCTGTGATCGCGAATTTGCTGGAACGCCAAAATTCGGTGCCAATCCGCCAACTCCCCTCTTCAGCTTCCTACAGCTGTCGATAGTCAAGGTCTTATTACCACTACTCGAGTTTAATTCTTTTGACCTTGACACACAAGGTTCAACCTAATCAAGCGAACCGTCGTTCTCCTGCCCATCAAGGTCATTGGCATCCCAATCCCAAGGGTTGCCGGCAGATCCGCTCATTGACCGGGTCTACTTAGTCCCGTTTAACCTGCAGACAAGCTCCTGGATACTCAGTCCTGTTCCAGGATCTCTTTAAACAATTTCTAGACTCGAATTAAGAGGCTAGAAATATAGGTTCGTTCAATCTGCAAGCCGTCAACTTGAGGGGCGACGAGCCCAGCTCGTACGGCGGCTATCCGCTGTCGAACCAGTCGTCAGCTACGACTCCCAACAGCATCATTTCGAATTCTCAGCAGCAGGCTCTACTAGCTCCTAATAGACTGCAATTACCTGTCATGGCGCAAACTCAACAATATCTGCCGCATTGGCCGACCCCGCCTCACCACCAAATGCATCAAATTCCACATCAACAGTCATATCTGGACCAACATCAACAGATGCATCAATGGCATGGTATGTCATCATCAATGCCGCCTCAACAACAACTTCCACAACACACTGCGCATCCGATGCTACAGCACAATTACATTTCACATGACCATTTACAACCGACAAACCAACGGGGCTTGACTATCAACACATCCCAATCCTTAATACCGCATACTCAAGCGCTTTCTCATCCTCAGCAAGGTCTTCCACAAACACAGCTCTCGCTTCCACCACCACCGCAAACACCATTATCTCAGGCTCAATTAGATCGGTACAATCAACCAGTTCCGCATCAAGTAGTAGGACAGCAAGGAATTCGCGGTGTGTTGCCTAGTGCAACTGGAGATCCGTCTTCACCTGATGAACCATGCGAACCAGAACAAGATGAAAAAGACGGAAGTTGGCCCTGTAAATGCTGCGGAAAGCGATACCGTCATGCGAAGCACCTTCGCCGACATCATTCAAGACGTAAGTTATTCAACCAGCGTATTGAAGAGAAAGAGGCCCCTCATATCTAATTCGTGACTTGTGTGAGACTGAGCTGCACTATGATGTACGCGCATTGAATCAATTGCTAACATATATGCTATAGACACTGGCGAAACTCCGTACGAATGCCCACTGTGTTCTCGTCGCTTTGGTCGCTCCGACGTGCTCAAACGCCACTACCATAAGTGCGCCACGCGACGCGGTGCAATTGTGGGTGACCACCTGGCCGGCCAGCGCGGACACCCCCGTCGTCAGCGAATGAAGAGTGGACAGCTCATGGACATCAAGGACGACGAAGGCTATCTGGGCATCAAGCATGAACTGGGTTCGCCTATCACTCCTGGACCAATCGACAACAAACCGGCAATGGGGGACCAAATGTCAAATTTCTTGTCTTGAATGGTCACAGATTTGCGCGTCAGACCCACCTTGGAGTCTGATGCGTATCTGACTCCAAAAGTATTCGGCAAAGTCTGCGCGTCGGTACGGTTTCTTTCAAAGGCGTTTAAGGTTGTTTCATGGGAGCATTACAAAAAGCTGCAGGAAATGGGACTGGTCGATAGATTTGATATGGTTCGGATACCATACGGCGTAATCTGGGCATGGGAGCAGAATTCTGTTCGGTGACGAGGGAACACGAACGTGAGGTGCATGCATTTATTATAATGCTGGTATGCATAGGCGGAGTTCTCCAAGGATGCTATATTTTTTGGCCCAGCAGGCCTTATTCAGAACTGAACATATGCCACCGGCGCAAAGAGGGAAATGGAAAGTTCACACATAATCGATGAATTGGTCGGACACCAGTCCTATGGACCATTAGACATTAGCCCTTAACGCGTGAGAGGATTCAATACTTCCTCTGCAGATACATTAATACGAAACAACACGACCAGCAACGAAATGCCCAATTCCCAGATCAAAACATGAATGAAAAGTTCAACATTGAAATTCGATTCTATCACGTGTCTTCCTCTGCTCAAATGACGATGGTGCCCGTTAACCTTTGGCTATAAAATTACAGGACTCTTTGGACCGTGGTCAAGAGGCTTTTGTCATCTTTGTTTTGACTTCTGAAGTAAAAGTGGCTTCCAAGGCTTCTACGGGGCTAGCTGCGTACGCATCTACGAATCATCAACACCCGCTGGCCAGTGGGATCCTTTTCAACCCCTGCTATCTGATCGACAATCTGCCCATGGATTCTTCTGCAGACTGCAGCAAACACGTCTCGCAACACGTTATCCGGCCTTGAAAAATGATACAGGTATTTGAAGATCGGTAACAACTTTGATTCTTCCTCTTAGCGGCCATCAACAATCTCATACAACGTCCAATAATCCGCCAATCCCAAATCAGTATTTGATTTTCCTTCACGATTCGATCTTCATTCCTTTTCCGCCCCAACATCTCGCTGAACTTTTGATGCATGGCCCCGGTCACAGCCGGCGTTCTTCGATGTGGCTTGTCAACACACGAGCTCAACATCAAGCATTGAACTGCTGGCTTGCATAAAAGCTGCCAGGCACGCGGGTGACAAAATTAGCGAGACTCGAAAATCTAACTCGCAGCTTTTATATAATATAGAACAACCATTTCATGTCTGTTGGACTCCAAAATTATGTCTATATGTAGATAATATCTTCTTCTTTAACCTGCGAAATTTTGTTTAGATAAAATAAAGAAATGAGCTTGTAGTGAAGGATAGTCATAGAGAAAGTATGTTTTAGCGTTTATCGCTTAATATCTTAACAACGAATCTACTGATTATTCTCAAATTTTAACAGCTTATTTATACGGCTCCTTTATAAGCCCGACATAAATTTCGAGCGATAAAGTCTATTATTGAAGGCGTGATGGTAGAAAGTATCTCTTCAGAGCCTTTTTGGAGTCTCGCTAATATTGTCACCCGCGTGCCAGGGTACCCGGAAGCTAATCGTCCATGCACAGCCAAGAAAAGCTCAACAAGAGAGAGAAAAAAATCTCCGACAAGTCTAGTCCGTAATGGGAGCACTTCAGCGCCGCCTTTTTTGCGAGGCTAGGATTTCAAATCGTTCAGAATCGGAGCCGCGTAGAGTGGGCTTGCACAACAAGGCGGGTTTTCAGCCTCGTCGTGTTCATCGGTTTGTTTAAAAGTTGGGCGTTGCACATGCCGTCAAGCCGGTGGTTCCTTCCGTCGGAAAGTCAGGGTAGGTTTTGGTATATTTGGAGTGGTTTGAGTGATCCTTTGAAGTCAGGTTAGGCCAGAGTTGTGCGCCATGGGTGTTCTTGGGAGAGATTGCTTTGCGGCCAGGAGGATGTTGTTGGTCATGAATGATATGATGGCTTTGTCTCGGTTCCGAGATCTAAAGTTGGTTGATGTTCGATGTACGAGATGCGCTGATATGCGGTCGTTCCACTTGTCATTCGTTAAAGTGCCAACCTGCAAAATTTCCTGATAGCTTAACCTCATGGATTTTCTTAGACGCTGTTAAGGACTCAAGGCTGTCTGCTCTCGGTTTCCATGTCGATAAGGTTTGGGTATCTATATTCAACGAAGCGTCAGACACTAATATAGACTTGGTAGCTTCAACTCACGACGGCACAAGATGAGTTTCAGCGAAGCATATTGATATTGTTAATGCTATGATTATTCCTCCCGTTCATTGTAAGCAATAAGGATGTTCCAATGCACTCTCCTCTGATAAAAGTCCTTTGCCGCGGTCGTTAACCTCCTTGTATACATAGTAATTAAGGGATGAGTCATGCGCCCAACTTTCGTTCCGTCCTTCAACAAGTTCGCTTCTCCAACACCGCCGACAAAATAGGGAATCCCCCAAGCCGCGTCGTGTCCAACCGCCGATTCTAATCCGCCTTGATATCCTGCATAGTCCCGAGATGGTCAATGACTAGTGAAAGTGCACGCACAAACATTATGTCAAAGAGACAAGTCCCACCAAAAGATTCCTCGAGTCCAACCGCCAATTCGAAGCCGCCTTGACATCCTTTTGAACTCCTGAGATGGTTATTGACTAGTGGAAGTGCATATGCACAAACATTTTATCAAAGAAAGAAGTTCCATCAGAGGATAGCAAAGGAGATGGGCAGTGACTAGTGAAAGTGCAGATGCACAAACATTCTGTCAAACAAGAAGTTCCCATCCCTAGGCCGCAAGTGAAATTCTGGGCGGGCAGTCGATGTGGCGAGGATTGTGGGTTGCCGATATGATTTGGCTAGGAATAAGAAGTGGCCGTGGAAGGCGCTGATTGTCATGCACCCAATACTGTCAAGCTCTCACCCCAAGGCCGCAAATGGAATGATGGACCGGCAGTCGACGTCGCTGATTTGACCAGGAATCAGAACCGACTTTGGAAGGCGCCGATTGCTATGCACCCAATGATGTCAAGTTCCCGTCCCAGCAGTGAGTGAGGGGCTGGTATGATGTTCGAATCGATATAAAAAGAGCTGTGGCGTACCGTTGTACAGAAATATCCAGGCACGCGGTCTTGATGCCAAACATGGAATAATAGTCGTAATCCGGACTGAATCATCGTGGAAACAGCCTCGCCCAACCAACCCTCCATTTTGATTAAGTTGGAGAAACTAGGTCTATGACCAGACCGATGAAGAGAGGCTTGAGAGGTCGACATGGCGGATGAAGAAGTCGATATCATCAAGAACCAAAAAGCGAGAGGAAGCGGAGGGACGACTGCTTCAGATGTGGTGAGTTGAAGATTTGCCAAAGGTCGTCACTATTGCCATGGGGCGTGGTTTTGTTGCAGTTGCTATCAGCCGTAGCTTGGATATTTGTCTGGATGTTGGTCGAGCTTGCAGAGGGTGCTCGCTGGATTGCGGTAGGTGCTGTATTGGGGACAACATCGGAAATGCTGCTGCCAGAAGTCGCAGTGCCTGCCGGTGGATGGACCTGGCTAGTACCTGTTGACGAGGCGGCAGGAATGCTCGCGTCAACATCATTGCTGCTTGTAAGGGTTACTGGATGTTGCAGAACGGGATAGGTACTAGCAGAATTGGGAACACTTACCCACTGGAGATGACTGAACCAGGCGCGGATCACAGGACTTGATGAGAAGCTGGGGAAATTGGTTCTCATCCACGTCTCGAAATCTTGAACGAGCGCTTGCAGCCGCCACTTGAGATAGGCCACGCTGAGTTTCGCGAACCACTTCTTTGGTGGCTGTGGAAGCAACTTCCGTTCAGGAGTCTGCGAGTTCGACATCTCAACATCCTTTTGACAAGCGACATCTCTTAGAGGAGAAGGGGCATTGTCCATATCCACATCACCCCCCAAGTCTTCGCGCTTGCATCTTTTCTCAGGAGAGAAATCTTCGCTGACTTCAAAGTCGGAATCCCGGGAGCGCTTGCGAGGCGCGTCAGTCATTACTACTCGTTCCAGGTAGCCAGCCATCATCTTTGCACCACGCCGAGAAAGCTTGAGGCGGCTTGTTGTAGGGTTGGTTGTCGGCTGTTTGACTGGTTAGTTCGGAGCTGTTTAGAAAGAGCAAGGAGCAGTACCACGGCTTCCAGTTGGTCCGACTTATCAGACGCGCATTCCTTTCGCGGAGTCTCACTGTTTAACAGCTGATTAGAACGTTTCGCGGATTGCTTGTGGTATAGTCAAGTCTTACCTGCTCAATGACAGTTTGCTGATACCCATGGTCAAAAGCTCAATGGGTCCACATGCTGGCAAGATCTCCCTGTTGAGCAGCTGGTTAGATATTGCCGCGGCCCGATGTGGCATGGTAGAATCTTACTTCTCTAGGGAAAGCTTGCTGATCGCTTCGGTCAACTTGTCGACGTCGCTTTGAAAGAAGCGCCGAGTGCCGCAGCATGGGAAGAAGAAGGCAGTGAAAGAGAAGCTGGGACTGAAATACATCTTGAAGCTGATGATGTTGATCGAAGGAGTAGTTTGAAGGAGATAGAATTGCTGTTTTGATGAACTCCGATGGATAGCTTGAAGGCTTGAAGGCTTGGACTATCAACGATGCTCAGAGCAGACTGGGAGGAAGAGGGAAGAGGTGAGGGAAATTCGAGAATCAAAAAAATTTAACGGCGTCAGTGGGCCGTCCCCTCCATCTACTCTGGGAAGGTACGGGTGAATGTCTCGTGGCTTCCATAAGGTGTAAGTGCCTCGTGGTTGCCAACTATAGACTGGCGAAGGGAGGTAGTCGCACCCGCGAGGGCACCTCATGAGAAGGCAGGTACGCCGATCGGCATTCAACATGGCAGGAACTACCTAGCAGATGGGGATTACTGTACTGAGCAGTTCCACCTCATCACAAGATGGAAGGCGCCATGGAGAAGAACTTAAAACACGATAGAGAGGGCCCGAATGGTTGATTAGATATATATGTATATAGTCTCGCACAACTACAAGCTGAGACGGAGACTGTGAGTTTGAAATCAGGTTAGACCATGTCTGATTCGAAGTGCTGTAATAGTTATACCTTCTAGTGTGCTACGGTAGAATAAAAGCGACTATGTTTGCAATCAGTTGATAGTTTGATGGCCACAAACAACGCTCAACCCCAATCTTGTGGCAGTAATGTCAAATCGTGTTGTAGAACGACCGTGCATAGAATAGACAACAATCGGTGGCAGAGCGACTTGAGTACTCGTCCCACTGACTTCATGCTGAGTGTTGGAGTGAATACTGTCACTAAATATTCCGAGGTTTGAAAAGAAGCCTAGAGGATTTCAGAGACGAAACAAGTTGTGACATCACAAGAAATCAAAGCAGGAATGTGTAAGGCAAAATCTATGCCATTCAAAATATATAGCCGCTACCAAAAGGGTGCGCATTTATGTCCAGCGGAAGTCATCTCTCCGCCATCCGCATGCCTACCCTCCTAACTCATGTACACATATCACCTAGGCCTAATTGTACATCCTCCGCCGCGGATAAAAGCATTTGCGCATGTCTTGCATGCCTTGTGTACGTCTCCTAGTCGAGATGTACATAGAATTGTCTTCAACCAAAGAACAGCTGCTCGCTACACCGGAGCGAAGACCACACACAGAAAGGAAGAGTGCTCCAGAACCCACTACAATGGGGCTTTATTGAAAAGAAATATCGTCTTGCGACGAGTCCCGAATCCAAAAAGAAAAGGAGAATCTCAAAAGGTCGTAATCATCCCAGGGCCGCCCGGAAAAACAAAGAGGTATCTGAAGGAGGACTAAAACAAGTAAAGAACCATAAAGTCATACGACCAGTGATGTCGAGGTCGTTGGAAGAGCAACGTGAGCTATGGGCTCAGGCTTGCATTCATAAAATGCAGGTGGAAACGGGGATAGAATCATCCAAGATGAGTGTTGGTGGTGATGCTTTTGTTCGTAAGACCTTGAATCGCCGGTACACCGCGCAAAATCGAGTTGACGTAATGTAAAGAATTAGAAATTAGGTGGCTTAATTGACTTGGAAGTCAAATTTGTCCTTTACACTACCGATGCTGTCTTTGCTGATGCTCTCTTTGGAAGAATGCCCATCTCGTTGGCTAAGAGATTCTGCGTCAGACTGAGAGAGGGTAGGTTGGTGCGAAGGCTGTTGTTGTACTACTACGGGTTGGTAGTTTGGTGTATATGAGCTGTACCAATGAGTTTTAGGTTGTGCAACGGAGGCTTCGCGGGGCTCGAGGAGAAGACTGCGACGATAGTAACTTTGAGTATTTGCCGAATCACTCTTTGAGACGCGATTGATCTGCATCTCCATCCATTCCTGTAGTTCAGGAACGGCGATGAGCCGGTAGGGTATTTGGAAACGCTGCACTTCACCAATCGTCTTGGCAATTTTCATGCATCGATCGAAGTTGATGACATATCGCTTGGGTTCAACGCCAGGGAGCTCGCGAGAAGCAGGATTACCAGCGTTGGTGAAAGTCAAGTCTGTGAGGTACATTCCAACGTAGGGAATGCAAGGGGCAACGTGATTCTTGAGGCGTTCACGAAGCACAGAATGATTTCTTGAGCATTCGACAATCGCTGAAAGTTCTTCCAGGCGAGTCTTGGTCTTTTGAGAAATCAGTTCCCATGTTCGTTTTAGTCGTGTAACGACACTAGAATTGATTGAGCAGATTATGGCCATTAGAGTGTCGTAGTTTGCAAGTTCCAGACACTTCATGCCAATCTTGATCCACTGCTTGATCATAACAGCGCGTTTTTTGGGCTCCTCGAACTGTAAAATGCTCTCTGCGACCAAATTGGCCAAATCGGTAGCTAGAGTTGACATTGCCAACACATTGGCAACTCGCGACTCCGATTTCTTGGTGTACTCAAAGTTTAGCAATTCCTCTGGGCCAATTGAGCAGTAAATCCTAGACTCGATGATCGTGAATTGTCGCGCCAGTTCCATGGGGTCGAAATCCAAAATAGAACACTGAGAAACTCCCATGCGAGCTTGGCGAAGAGCATTTAATTGACTTTTGCTCATGATAGGGCTTGGTATTTGGTTGTCTGCGGACGAGAAGACACTGACAGAACTGCTTGTTCGACCAAGGGTCGACACAAGACGAGGTACCAGCGTTCCAGTTTGTTGTTCAGAAACTTTGGTAGTCAGCTCGAGAATCCGTTTGCCTGCTGATGGCAAGCTCAAAGTCAACTTTGTTTGCGCAAAGTCGGTGATGACTGGTAGCACATCCGCATCAGATTCGGGCTGCCAGTGTGTTTCAAGCCAGCCTTTGAAGACGTTGCTGATACGTAGCCGCACTGGGACACCAACATTGTGGCTGTCTCCAATATAGTCGAATCGATCGATTAGGCCTTGCGCGAAGTCCATAGGGGTGGTGAAGAGGCGGAAAGTTAGATAGAATGTAGTAGAGAATGTTGCATCTGGCGTTGAGTCATGTGCAGTTAGACGCTCAATCAAAGCAGACAAGGAGCCGCCGAGAACTTGACCGTCCTTGCTAGGAACTAACTCATGTGCAAAGGTAGTATCAAGCATCTGTTCTTCTCCGGTTTCTTCGCTCACGACAGACTGGAGTTCGGATACACTTCCAACGCTATTGGACATGAGAGAGTTATTTGGTTGGTGGGTGGGTGAACGATCCGGAGTGGTGGCCCGGGTAGAGGTATGCGAAACTATGCTCGCGCCATCTTGCATACTATTCCGCCAGGTGCTATTTGTATCGGCTGCAGATGCTGTTGAGGTATTGACACTATCGGTTCTAGGCATGCGCGAAAATTCTGATGGCTGAAGAGGAGGGCTTTGGAAAGAACTTGTTGGGCTGACATCTTGCTGAATACGTGGTAGGACTGAGATAGCTGGGGCAATCGAGGAGCCTGAGGATCGAGTTGGTGACTGTGTTGATGCCTGTGGTAAGGGAGCTTCAGCGATGCTTTCGGTGATTGGGAGGGGTGAGTGCTTTGGTGGTTCAGGAAGTGGTTTGGAATCGGTCTTGAGAGGCGGTAGTGGAGGTCGGGCGGTTGGTTCTGGAGGTCCATGTCCGGGCGCAACTGGTAGAGGCTTATCTACCAGTGAGAATGAGGCCCTAGTGGCTTCGCTGTCTGCAATTGACGCGGCTGTTGAAGCTACCGTTGATTCTGATGGAGAAGCTGATTGTGTTCGTGATAGAGCGCCAAATATTTGATCTGCGAGTCCAACTGACGACGATTCGAACTCAAAGTCCCCGATTCTTTCAATGGTATGTTTGGCCTTGCTAACACAGTCGCCAGCTGCCAGAATACAATTGGTGGTGGTCATAACCAAGCGATTTCCCTGCTCTGGATCCAGTATGTCGTCGCCATTTTGGGCAGTAGCTAACATATCTTTGGCCGTTTGAACCAAGTCTGCGAGCTTAGCATACATAACATCTCTTGCGGATTTGAGCGAATCTGTTCTGCGGCCGTCGCGTGCCCATATTTCTTCAACCACAGCAATAAGTTCCCTGCAGGCTATGACTGATTTATGAGTCGTGGCCGCAAGCTCGTGGGAGGAACGCGATTTAATGTGGAGACCAATGAAAGTTCCAAGTAGGCCCATAAACGAGTCGTGAGCTGCACTTAGGCGTTCCGAAGCAAGGTTGTGCTTCTGTGTACCCCCGCCACCCTTACCGATGTAGGACAAACGGTGAGATACGGAGATCCGCTTCGTTGAGATCGATACTGGACGTGGTGCAGACTGGGATTGCGCCGACAAATCTTGACCAAAAGAACCCGATGGGCTGGCCAGTCCACCCTCGTTTTTCGTGAGGCTGTTGTCCACCTTCATTTCGGGCAGAGCAGGTTCACTGCTTTTAGTGAAGTGACTGTCTACAGAGACAGCGTGTGACGTACTGTCTTCATGCTGCTCAGCGCCTGCTGTTGACTGCTCATCAGTTGCATTGTCCACTGGAGGTGTCGGAGGCCTGTTAATGGAGGTCTGCGCGGACAGAGCCTTGTTGCTTTCACTGTCCACATCCTGGCTCCATATATCGTGAAACCTTACAGCCCGCTCAACAACTTTGAAAGCTTTGAGCACTAGCTCATCGAGCTGCTCAAATACTAAAGTTTGGGTAGTGTCCGATTGTACCGCTAGCTGCAGCTCTTTGGCGATCCGTACGAGCATGGAAAGGTCACTTAGGAGACCCTTGCGCAGTCTGCGCAAGCCTACATGGCTAAGAATAAGCGAGGAATCTCTGGATAAACATGATGTTTGTTCCTGCGTTACATTAGTATCAAGGCCCCATGTTGCGCAAAGTAGCTCAAATTCAACTTACCAAGAAAAACCGTACACCAGCAATCATGCCTTTGACGTAGTCCTGACGTGAGAACACAATGAGAGATTCATGTTCAGGGCTCCGGACAAGATCCCAGAGATTTGTTAGAGAGTTGAGGAGAGTGCGAATCTCTGGCGGATCATAAGGTTCGCAATAATTGGTTGGGAGCCATCCTCGTGCTCCAGATGTTAGAAGCGAGCCGTCAGCCCAGCCATTTGGGTGTATTGAATGAACTAATATAACATCGCCTTGATTGATGGGAACTGTTATGGACGACTCATCTCCCGACGATGATACTGTTGATGATGGGTGAAAATGGTAGAAAGCTCGAAGGTAATGATGGAATGTTGTTTCGACTTGGGAATCGGTTTGAAACTCAGCGCGCGACTCGGTTTGCGATTCGGGTCGAGGTTCGTATTGTTCCTCAGGAAGCGCCTCCTTGGAAGTACGGGGTGTTAATGGCGGGGACATTTGTGATAAGTTGTTGGATGGACCTGTTATTCGTGTTGAACCAGAGGAGGTTTGCTGCGCATTAAGATAATCCCAGTGTGTTGTCAATTCAGCTCTTTTTGAGTATCCCTCCCCATGTGAATAACTTCTTGTTTCTGCTTCTCTTCTCGCTCCAGCACCAGTCGCAGTCCCAAACTCCGCTTTCGACTCTCCAAGATAGTTTTGTATACCGTTCATGGTCCGAGCAAGACCATTCAAAAGTCTAATCCGATGAAAATGACGGACTGGTTAGAGTGGTCGCGCGCATTGGTTGAAAGCCTAGAATAAAAGACTGTTATTGAAAGAGACTGGAGAAGATGTATTTGACTTTCGTCTATTGCTGTGAGGCTAGGAGGCCAGTGGGGCTATCGAGTGTTTGGTTCTGGGAGTGTTAGCCTCCTTGATGCCAATGCACAGAATGCACCAGCACGTACCTGTTGTGGGGTCGAGGAATGGAGGGACAGACGCATTCCAATATATCCAAATAGGAAGAGAGAAAAATGCCTGCAGGTGCTATTGACCAATGTTGAGATGATGGCGGCTATCAAAGCGGAAGTTGCTGGCCAGAGCAGAGAAGGCTATTTCCAAGACGGGAAGCAGCCAGAAACCAAAAATTATGCTCGTCAGAGTTGGACCACGTTTTTTCCCTGCGGGTCTTCAGTTAATGATGTCGCCCTTGAAACTATGCGAAGTTGTTTGTTTGCTCAAACGTCAAGCGTCGACAGTCAGAAACTGCGCGAGGGGTCCTTTGGCGAATCGCAAGGGTAGACCGAATCGAGATGTGCAAGAAGCTCGTGTTGACATCAACTGGTATTTTCCTTCTACGGGCCGTTGTTGCCACGGAACAGATGGTTCGATCGCGGATCCCAAGCAGAGGGATTATGATGCTGGGGCGCTGGGAAAGACAGTTCAACTGATATCTCGTGGAACCGTCGGCAGTGATCCGAGGGCAGCTGCAGTAATCACACAAACGAGTGTCCAGGTTTCGCCAGGTCGAGTCCAGTGTTTTTGTTTTGCAAAGAAAAGATGCAACGCCAATTCAAAGTCGATGCAAGTGTTGACCAGTCCGCAGCGATGGTTTCGGACAAGAGAGAGAAGTCCAAGGTAACAGAGCGGAATAGAAGCGAAAAGAGAATGCAATGCCAATGACTAGAGTAGTTTGGGTAAAGTCGTAGTTTACAGGTCGACAACCAGGAGCGCGTGCGGGCTGAGATTAGTGCAGGGGATTAGATTATTATCAAGGAGGTTTGGGAATCTGGGAGCAGGATGGCCGAGAAAGGCGTGAATAGTTGACCAATTCCAAGCTACGTACAAGCCAAAAGCTACTAAAAACTGATCCCCTCGACGGCACAGACGAGGCGGGCGACGGCTGTGTTGATGGCGGCGTGCCACTGGGCGAGCTCGAGCAAGAGAGATCTGATGGTGGAGTACGCTCGGGGCCTTTTTGCTTGGGGCATCCTGGCTGACCCTCTAGTCGCCTGCCTCTCCATCCTGATCTCCTTCAAGGCCAAGGAAAATCTCCTATCAAGATACTGCCCGTTTGCTCTGACTGACGACAAAATATATCTTTGCCCATGCAATCCATTCTCTCACAATCAAGGCCATCAAGTCGCCACTCCCAAGAGACGAAAAGTTCTCAGAGAGAGATTCAAGCCTAGAAAACCGCCCACCTACTCCACCACCCAGTTATCATTATTCTAGTCTGGCCTTGTACCAGTATTAATAATAGAGCTATCACCAAATACCTCCGTAATTCGGCTATTGGACCAATCATGGGTATTGACACATTCACACCTTGCTTGTTTGAGAAACTCCACGCTGCAAACGCCACTGACATTCTGCTGATCTGCTCCGCTCAACTGAATCGCTAGTTTGGAGTATCGCGTTTTCTTGCCTTCCATCATAGTTTGCCTTTTCCTCCTACTTGTTCATATAACGGTCGATTTCGAACCAGCAGTTTACAGATATGATTCAACCATGTCCATGGTAATCTATCGTCGTGCAAACATCATCGTGCTAGTACAGCGGAATCAAAGTTTGGAACCTAAGAAAGCGCGTGTATGGGCCACGTTGCTCCCTAATTATTTATTGAAATTCACCGCATGGTACGCTACATACGGCTATTTGATTTCTCGGATCCGTTAGAAAAGGCGAAACCGCCGTCTTCCACGCGACAAGTCGTTTCCGATGCAATCGCTTCGGAGTCTGCCACCATTGACAATGGCCGAAAACTGTCAGCCAAGCGTTCAAAGGTATTGCTGAGGCGATGGTGATCTAAATTGTCTTCAGTCTTGAGTAAAGAATAGCCGATCGACTTGTATCATCGCAGACATGTTTTGTCTGCCCAGGCTTTACCAAGGACGTCCACAGTAGCGACCGCATGACTCCCTCGCTCGTTTGCAAGGTTTTGTATATTTCGCGGAGAACCATGAAGTAAGCGATCGAAGCATACCGTATGTAAGTGCTCTACGCATACTCCATAACTGACATGAGTCAAGCTGTTACCATCGAGAGAGTTGTGATGTGTAGCTGCAAGAACTATACGATTCACTGCTATTATTTCCTTGACCAGAATCATGTCGATCGAATCCTAGGTCCGCAAAATAGGTAGGTACGTAGTTGGAAGATCATCAAATTGTCCTGTAATTCCTGTTCGGGATGATGTTATCGCATGGATTACGGAATATAACAGGTTATCACTTGCAAGCAAGTAGTGGTAACCCTTGTCAAAGAAGCGATGAAGATCTACATCAAGTCCTCCAAGTAATCACGTTTAACTATTTTTATTCCACAGTCAACAACTTTGACATCAAATTGCTATTGAATGATAAAGGATACGGTTATGACCCATTTGTCTTCAGTTCTTACAATAACTCACCAATTAACAGGTTGACTTAAACACAACATACTTGATCAATTAGAGAGATTTGTCGTTCCTCCAAATAGTAGCGCGGCTGAAGCCCGTGGGCTTGAATCTCAGGTTTCTGGAAATGAGCGCGAGGCTTGCATGACAATAATCTCGAAAAGGATTAGCTGACCCCTGAAGAAAATCACACCACAGATGGCTTGAGATGGCACTGCCTCTTGGACATTTCCTTCAACATTTCTCAAAGCGCGCCAATATTTCTTATTCATACCTTTCTGATGGGTCAACTCCAAGATAAACTTCTCCATTATCGTTCCCAGATCCCGGACCTGATTATGAAGATGCTTTTGTTGTGAGCGAATTGCATCACGCAGACCTCAAGCCCATTCTCGACCCCAAGCAAGGTATTCCTTAGTTGTACTTGGTACGCGTGTATTCATTCGTGTCATGTTGTACTTGGTACGCGTGTATTCATTCGTGTCATGAGTCCCAAATCTCCAAAGGTCAAGTACAAATCTGTTTTGTTTGTATGATTGAAGCATCAATTGCAGTCTGAAGCGCAGGAGGAGTTTCCACTCCCCCCTTCCAGCGTCCCCCCGTATCCAGAGGCCCCCCCCGACCCCTAGAAGCCACGTCGGAGGGCTTAGAGCCCAAGCTTTTAGTAGCAACGCCACCAAAAGCCTAGATTCTAGCCTACTAACGTTAGTATACTAATAAATCTACGCGGACGCAAAATCTAGTATCTAAAGCGTATTTAGAACGCGTTAGTAAAGTAAAGATAAAGAAGACTTATAGATTCTATAGTTTTATAAGTAATTACACCACTAGTTTAGTTTTAAAGAGCTAAAGGCAATATAAATAAGATATTAAGATTCCTAATAGTCTATTAGTTTACTAAAGTATTAATTTTGCCTTAAATTCTTTAAAAACACTACTCTAAGATAGCTAAAATATTAACATACCTAGTATTAAATTAAGTATTTAGAACTAAGGATAAAATATATACTACTTTAAGGAAGTATGCTATTTTAAAGCGCTTCTAATTAGGTATAATTAATACTAATAAGAAGAAGCATAAAATACGTTATAATTAGGCAAAAAGACATAACAAAGAGTATTCTTAATATACTAAAGCTATCTCGTAATTAAATAAGAATAGTAGAGTTATTTAGAGGATTAGTATTCTTAATTCTAATAATATTTATACCTATTAAGGGCTTCTTCTACTATTATAAATAATAGAATTATAGGTAAAGACTATTACTAAAGCGTTAATAAAAGTAGAGAGTACTATTTCGCTAAGAACGCCTATTTAAGACGTATAGAATATATTACTTTATTCTATTAGTTATAAACTAAGCGCGTATCAAATTAATAAGACTAAGAAGAAGATATTTAAGAGGTCTACTAATAACTTCTTAAATTCTTATCTCTAGTTCTCTAACTATATTTAACGCTTAAAATAGGCTAATCCTAACGTATTTATAAGTATTAAATTTATAGTAAAGGAGTAGTATAGGCGCGTATTTATCTACCTACGCATTAGTAAAACTTTATAAGTAAATATACCTAGAATTATCTATTTAGACGCGTGCTATTACAAAGAAGACTATAATTTATATCTTGCTATAGCTATAAGTATTAACGATAATAAAGAATTATTAATTTATACGTAGGTAGTATTTAAAAGTAAGTTAAATAAGTCTTAGAAGTAGTTCTATAGGTATTTAAATAAAGTAATACTAAGAATTAAGATAGGTAAGCAAAGAAATAAGAAATATTTCTATTTACCTAAAGATCTTCCTATTAGCTTATTAGCTAGAATATTAAATATTCTAGCACTTAGTAGCCTTAGCATACCCTATTAAACGCGTTAAATATTATAATATTATAATCTTATAGTACTTCCTATATCTTTATATCTTTTTACTTTATCTAATTTACTCTATTTTTAGTACTTCATTCTATAATTCTTTTAGATTATAATAAAGGTCTTTAAAATACTATTCTTAAGGTATTTATAAATATAAATTCTAAGTAGTATATATAGCACTTATCTAAGAACGTTACTAAAAAACACTATTTAATAGCTATAAGTAAACACGTGCTTTAATACATTAGCTATACCTCCTAAAATTAGTTTAACTTCTTTCTTTATTAAGATTATATTACCTTTAACGCTAAATATATTAAGACTATCTATTTCTATTCTCCTAAATAATAGGTTCTTAAAGATTTTAAGAGTCTATAATATAGCGCGATAACTTTAAACTATATTAAATCTACTAATGCTACTATACTTTCTATAAGAGAGAATTATCCTCTTTTTATACTTAATACTATTTAGAACTACGTTATATAAAAGTATATAGATTAATCTTATGCTATTACTATTACCCTTAAACGTTTATCTCTCTATTACTTAATTTTATATATATTCTTTACTTTATACGCATAAAATATACTTTAAGAATATCTTAAGTTAAATAGGGCTTAATTCCTATTATATATAGTTAATTCCTAGGGTAGTATTAATAGTAACATCTTTAGAGCTTTAGTAGTTATTTAAATACATAGTAAGAACTAGTAGAATATAAAGGACTATAAATTAAGTCTTTATACTTAATCTTATAGCTATTTACGCTAGTAGGATAAGTTATTTCTCTACTTATATGCTATTACTATAATCTAATATTTACGTAGAGATCCTATAGAGTTTATAAATTAAATCTACTTCCTTTAGACTATTAAGAAGTACTATCTTAACTTTAAAGAAGGTAAAGACAATATAATTAATTACACTATAAGTCCTATCTTTATTTTTAACCTTAAATTTAACCCTAATCCCTTTCTTCTACCACTAGAAACCCTTAAAATTAAGACTTAGGGGCTAAAATAGAAGAAAAGGAAGCTTATTAGAGGTAAATACACTAATCTAAAGAACGTAAACCAAAAGTATAGTTCTTATAATAAATTAGGATATAATTCTTATATTTATAGAATTTAGTAATTATATATAGTTTAGCAAATAAAGTTAGCTATCTTTAACTCCCTTATTTATAGAAATTAATATATTTTAATACTAAATCTAAGGTTATAATATAATCCTAAAGGATCTATATCCCTTCTAAAAAAGCCCTCTAGATTAGCATCTAATTTAATGCTAACTAATAGCGCTATTACTATAGCTAGCTTTTATATAGCGTCTCTACACAAAAGATGGCTACAGCCATGGCGCGTCAGGATCCCTAAAGGGGGGTCTCTAGTACGGGGGGGCCTCTAGAAGGGGGGAGTGGAAACTTCTCCTGGTCTGAAGCGTGAAAACCCGCGTCAATATGGCCGATATCCACAAAAACCGACCCAGTCCTGTTCACCCCACGAATAAAAGCGCCAAATCACGGGCTCTCGGAGATTTATCTTATCCAGGTTTGACTCTTGAGTCTCTCTCCATCTTGGCGCGTTCTTCCTTCACAATTCCATCAACCAGTGAGAGGGTCAGTCTGTCCGAGAGGACCAAGGCATCGTTCAAAAGAGAAGAGGAGCAACACCATTATTGGGGAAAACGTGTATGAATTTTCAGATTGCCCAATCAAACCACTCAAGCAGGCAAAGCAGGCATAAAATGTCTTTTGATATCAATAAAGTATACGCGCCTGTATCTTGTGATCTCGTCGATCGAGAGCATAGTGCGTCTCGACTCTCAATGTCACTAAGGTACTGAACACGATCACTCTATTTAGCCAATAATATGGCATCTACACGTCTATCTGGCTATGCTCCGTAGTTATCACGCGTCAATCGAGGGTTTTGTTGATATAACACTAGTAATTACAGCCCTGGCGCTGGCGATAAGCGTTCAACATGGCCAGGTTTATTAAAATATAGACACCGAATCATGAATCATTTGAGTACGCCTCGAGTTAATCGTGTTAATGAGGAATCTGTTTGAATTCGGTAGGTATTTTTGAGTGCTTCAGTGCAGCAAGCGTTCACTAGACTCTACTCTAGAGACCGCAAAATCCAAAAGAGCTGCTAATCCATGCCATATCATGCAATATCTTCTAAAAATGCAGGCATCAAGTTCCGGCTTCTTGGTCGATTTCACACACTATGGTTTGCCTGAAATAACGGAGCCAATGATAAAGAGCATATCGTTCACCCTTTCAAGAGTGACGAGGCTGCGATTCTGCAATATGCTACCCCTGAACTTTGAAGTACAAGTAGCCACTGGTGATACTGCTAATCCGTAAGCAGTATCTCTTTGCCTCAGTGCAGATCTTGAACTTATGCTTCGTAGCCTAGTAGGATCGTTAAGTCGATGTGATATTGATTCTTGAATCCTCCGCGATGAGCTGTTGAGTGTTGACCTGCCCGCATCCTTCCGAAGAATCCAGATATATTGTGCAATAATGCCTTTCTCCAAATCCTCATCAGCATTGGTCAAAGAGTTCATCGCACTGACCAAAGGATCAGGCTAATTGTAGCCTTCCCTGTTCCCCGGTGACCCTGATCCCAGCCAACTTCTCGCTGGGACCACCGCGTCCTTTGCCGCCCGCTGAGGCGATGATTTCGGAGTTCCCCTATTTAGCATTCCCTCGCTGTAGGGTTCCCTGCGCCCTCTAGCTACCTAAATACCCTATTAAAAGTTAATACTAGGGCGCTATATAAATATATAATAAGGGATTTACTATAGTAGGATTAAAGGGCTTTGCTAAGAAAAACTTATTACTAGGATATTCTAGATATATTAAATTCTAAGTCTAGATTACGTTTAATAGCTCTACCAAAATATACTAATATACGCGTAGCTATAGCTTTATGAATTTTCTATTAAAATATAGTATTTATTAGTAAATTATACTACTAAAGCATTTATAGGATAGGATATTAAGAGATCTTAACTTAAGTATTAATATTGCTATTACTTAGGATTATATAGCTAGAAGGTTAAGATTCTTTAATATTAAGTCTAAAATATATAAGAAGATAATATAGATATAGGAATCTATAAGGAAATATACCTAAATGGTATTTAGATATAATATAGGTTAAATTCTAAGTCTAATATTATAAAATCTTTATTAATATAGCTTTACTATTAGTAATATTATAAAAATTGATTAGTAATAGTAAAGGAATAAGATTTAGTAAAGGAATATACCTAAATAGTATTTAAGAGTAATTTTAGTATATATTTTAATAATTCTACTTAAGATATTAGTATTACTACTATTAGATTATCTTATTCTTTAATACTACCTATTTATTAACTTTCTATACTAAAATTCTACGCTAAAATTACTATATTATTCTTACTACCCTTTTGCGCCCTCTAAGTATTTAAGAAGCTATTTATTAGCGCTTAATTTAAATCTATAGAGGACTTTTATACTTAGGTTTAACTATATATAATAAAGAGGAGATTTAACCTAAAGAAAGATAATAGATTAAGACTAGCTAATAAGAAGTAAGTATTTAAGTACTTTAATCCTCTTTATAAATAGCACGTATATATAACTTATACTAAAGAAGGATCCCTAATATCTAATAACTTCTTCTAAGTATATACTATTCTAGATAATATTAAAGAATATACCTACTATTTAAATGTAACTCTTACTAGGGCGTTTACCTTTAGAATTAAGATAATAAAAGCTATTATATAGAATAATATACCTATAATATTTATAATACTAATAAAGGCTATTATTATTACTATAAAGTAGCTTACTAGATAAGTTATTAGTACTAAGTAGGCTTTGCGTCTAAAGAGGAAGATATTTAAATAAACTATTAAAAACTTTAAGGAGAACTTTAAGTTATTTTCTTTTTATCTTACTAAAGTTATAATATTAAATATAGGAATTATAGTAAAGAGTAAGACTATGGAAGAGGAGTAATATAAATACGTACTAATTTGCTTAAAGATTAGCTAAAAGTGCTAGATATTTTTACCTAAATATCTTACTTTAGACGTATCTTATTATTAAACTAGATATAAGCCTATCTTTACTATAGTATTAAGAATTAATTCTAATAGTAAATTAGTTATTTATACGTAGAAAATTATTAAGAGTAAGAATATTAAAAAATAGACGTAGTAATATTAATAGCTATTACTAGTAATACTAAGGATTAAGATATATATAGAAGGTAAGATTTTAATATTATATAACGCTAAAACCTCTCTAGAGCTAGTTATTTCGTTCTATTTACTCTATTAAATTATTATTATATCTTTAAGACTTCTCTATAGCTTTACTATAATATAACTATATACTACTTTTACTACTTTAACTAACCTATTTATAGGTTATTCTTTAGTAATTATCTCTAATCGTAATAAAGGCTTATAAAATGCTATTAATTCTATCTTTCCTAAGTCTATAGAGGAGTATTATATATAGTATCTTAAATAAAATATAAAATATAAAACTAAAAGCGTTATAGTAGGTAAATTAATTTAATAACTTATGCATACTAATACTAAAAAGTACTTTAACTACCTACTTCGTAAGGAAAACGCCCTTTTACCTATTTTTAAAATATACGTTAATTCTTAGAGTTCTTATAAGATATAGAATTACTAATACTTCTCTACTACACAATATAGTTATAACGTTTCTTTCTTTAGTAAGATTACTAATAACGTTATAGTAGAAGCTTATTATAAGTACTCTATCGCTATGCTTATTTATGTTTAGAACTAGGTAATAAATAAATGCGTAGAATAGTAAATAGCTATTTAGGCTAAAATTACTAAGAATAAGCATAAATAATATATTAGCGCTTATAATCTTATTATATATAGCAAATATTTTATAACTCTTACTAAGAAGTATCTTTAATTCTATAACATTACTACTATTAGTACTCTTATAGACATTAATAATCTTATTGCTAGCATACTTTATAATAGTAATAATTAGGGTACTAAATATACTATAGATTACGTTGTAGATATTATAGCCTATACGTATATTTATAGTTACTAGTAAGATTAGCTCTTTCTTTATTTATATACGTAGGTAGCTATTAAGTATCTTAATAGTAGTAACTTTCTAGATTACGTAAATTTAATTTAGTATCTTAATACTCTTCTTTAGGCCTATACTAATACTATAGATAATAATAAAGTATTTAATTAGGTAACTTTCTACTCTATAGTTCTTATCTTAATAGGTAAGTTACTAACCTAGAATAATAATACTCTAATCTTACTAGTACTTATAGTTATATAAGGTCTTATAGCTAAAAAGTAGAGAATAAAAAGCGTATTTTATTTATAGCTTAAATAGGTTAATTAGTACTATAGCTTCTATAGATTAAAAGACTATAATATAAAGACTTACTCTATCTATAATAATTAAGTAGATTAGTAAGGGAACGTAGGTAGTTTAAGTACTATCCTTACTATTATTCTTTTCTTTATCTTTACTTATATAGTAGCATTATCTTATAATACTAGAATTTAATATTTTAACTAAAATCTTATCTTTAAATTAACCCCTACTAGCCTAAAATTAGTAAAGATTAAGCCTACTAGCTCTACTAGTTCTGCTATTAAGTACGTTCTTATTAGCTTCAAAATAGTGCCTACTAACAAATTTGGTAGCGCCATTATTACCCCTATTAATAGGTAGATCCCTAATCTAGCGCCCTGTCAGGTAACCCTGCAGCGAGGGAATGCTGAAGCAGGGAACGATTAAAACATCTCCTACCGCCCGCTGCAGTGCAACTCATGCAGCCACTCAAGCCAGCAACTGGTCCGTGGCTACACAGTTGACAGCTGCGCAGCTGCAGAGCGTTGGGCCAGTTTTGGACCCACGGGAGGATTTTGCGGAGCCTTACGCTCTAGCCTCTAGGGTGGAAAAAAGCGCTAGCTTGAAGAGTTTCCGTGAACTTACAGATGTTTGTGGGAAACAGGAGCCGCATTACGGAGTAGTCGAGCCTTTTCGAGGGGGAGTTCCTTGAAAATGGGCTTTCTGGAGGATTGCATCTTGGAGGAAACTGGGCCGAATAATGACCACAATTTCAGCGCATAAAGAGAGGACTTAGTGCTTACTTCACAGTTGGCAAAGTGCTCTGCCTCCACATAACTTTCGCATTGTTCGCGGCTTAGACAAACACCATGCAGATTAAATTTGTAGGGGATGGTGAAACGCGTTATCAATCCACAGCTTTACTTATGGAAGTTTCTATAATGGGGACCGTTAGTAGTTCAGATTCTACTCTTTTTATTTAGCGATCTTCACCCAAAACGGCTAGTAGATTAGAACGAGTTCACGGCGCTAGAGCTAAGTTCTAGCGCCGTAAACTTAATCTAAACTCCTTAAATTAGTTTAGCAGCGCTGAGATAGGACTAGCTTAATGTCTATTTAAACGATATTCCGTTAATCCGTAGATCCGTAGGTCCAAGAATGTTATTAAGAAGGCGTATCCTAAAGGTGCTAAAGCTATTAAAGTTAATAAAGTTAAATAAATCTTTAGTATAGCTATAGGTAGTAAAATACCATATAAATCTATCTACATCGTTAGTATATCTTTAAATCTACGACACTTACTAAACGACACTAATTCCTTACTAATAGAGTTGATTTAGCACCCTCTATAATAGTAAGAATCGCAAGAACAGCTAGAATCTTAAGAACTATAAGAATCATAGTATCTAAAGTTATTTAAGGAAGCCTATGACGTTAATAAGACGACTCTTACGTAAATACCCTATGGTAGGGCGTATTTTAGCTAGAATCCTAACTTCAACTTTACTATAAATTCGTAGAGGACTAATTCTTAGCAAATACTATCGCCGCCGTTATAGGATCTCTAGCCTTAACCATAATATAGGGATGCACGCCAAAATAGCACTATACCACAATCTTTAGATTAGTTTACACTAATATCGCTATTATAGAGCTAGCTAAAGCCTTATTTACCCCCCTCTTTATAGCGAGCAGTTTCTACTACGCTAGCACCTAAATTCTTTATTCCTACGACTCTAATATCTTTATTACTAGCACCCTTAACTAGGAAAAGGAAGTAGAACCTTAACTAAGCCTAGCTACTATTAATAACAATGTTATAGTATTGTTTAGAGAAGATTAATAGTTATAGCGGTGTTAGTAGTAAAGCGCTAATAAGATAGAAGACATAGTAGTGGCATAGTATTTCTATCTTGTTTAAGACGAAGAGAAATCTTAGTTAGGAATTAGGACCTACAAAACTATTATATATAGCGGCAGTAGAGAGGGCAATTCTATAGCGAATAGCGAAGAGAGATAGTCCTTTAGGCTATAATATTCTACATAATGAGTTTTGATAGGCTCTTAATTAATTTAAACCCGTATAGACTCGTCATGATAACGTTATTAAAGCTAAAAAGGATACCACTAAAACTAAGAGGATACGGAAGGACGATAGCATTATAACTCGTAAGAATATTACTAAATGATACTTAGAGAAGGGCACCCTATCGATTAATATTCCCTTAGATAGTGACAGCGACGTTGAAGAATTATCTATAGAAACGTTAGCTAGAACACAAGATATTATCTAATAGCCTAATCCTATAGGTACGAGCGTTACCCCTCTAGTAATTCCTAGCTCTTCAACTTTAATAACTACTTAAGAATTAGGTCCGCGTTCAAAGTATAAGAAGCTTAAACAATCTTATATACCTAAAGACGCTATTATGAAGATGTCTAATACAATTATTAAAGCTCTTAGAGACTACAATAAATAGCGTAGTAGTATTGCTAATAATTCTACAGGTAGTGGTAGTAGTAGTAGTAGTAGTAAAGGAGGTAAAGTTATAAGCCTAAGGGAAGAGGTAAATAGATTACGCTTAGAGATAACGAAGATAAAGGAGTTATTAAAAGAGTCTTTAGGTTAATTATAGTTATAAAGGTTAGGCTAGTATTTCCTATATAAATTAGTAGTAAAGATAAAATCTAGTTTTTATAGAAATATCACGATAGACACTAAAAGCTTCAAAAGTACACGGAAGGGTTAAATAATTAGCTAACCCTACCCTATTAATTCTCCTCCTTTAGCGAGAATATCTAACTTCACTCCATAACTTTAACATCTTTAATAAATATACAACTATTCTATACCATTCAAATCCTCTCGTCAAAGCAATTCCAATAGTGTCTAGTTATTAAAGATACTACTAGGGTTTAAATACTTATTAATTATTAGCGGTTTAATCATAAATCAACTCTTAACAAGATTTCTCTACTATAAGGCCGTTCAATAGTTTTAAAGTAATACTAACACGGTTTAATAACAGACAATAGGCATTAAACCTATCCTTATATTACGTTAACAGTCTAACGTACCTTCCTACTAAGAGTTCTTTAATATTACAAACATCTACTTAATGGCGACGTAGAATCTAGATTATTTAAAGTTAAAATTCTACTACTAAAGTAGTAATTTAGTGCCCTAGTATAGTAAAATAATTATATCGTTACATAGATATATAGCATCGCCATATAATAGCTTTTTTAGACCGTTACTAAACATCTATTAAATCCTATCTTTAAGACCTAAGTCCATTAATATTAGGGGGTCGTTTAAGAATCTAAAGTAGCTATAATTGAGTATTAGCAACATCCTATCAAGTGTAGCAACAGCTTGTGTTTTTATGTAGTGGTTCCCTTTATAACTACTATAAAACTCTCGCTATATCTAGTAGCCTTCTAGTCTACTAATGTTAATATAGGTTCTATTGATCTAGCCTCAAAATTTAGGTGCTCTACTAGCACGATTAATAGCCCTAGCGTATTGTTTACATCTTAATACTATAAGGAGAGGATGGAACCATAATAGCGTCTCTATATATTTATTATATAAGTAAATTAATATGGCGTTAAAGTAGAACTTCATATATGCTATACTTTGTCTAAAGTGCTAACAGATATTAACATAGGTATAAATTTAAGTAAGTCTATAGCATACTACATAAAATAGGAAATGCCGTTTATTTAGAGGTATAATTTAATATAGTAAGGGGACGTTATTAAGATCTAGCTTCTCTACTAATATCTATATTTTATGCTTCTCGAAACTATTACATACTAATTAATACTATAAATATTATTTTAAGCTAATCTAGCGGCATACTAATATTTAACTTTATATATCTAGCTAGATTTATCCTTAAGATTCTAATTAAAGTGGCAATACTTGATTATAGGCCTATATTTACCCTCTCGTCGCTCTTCTTCTAGTAGCTTATAAAGCAACATCACTAGAACACCAAGCGTAGCTATCTTGATATCGTTATCTTTAACGGCATCTATTTTGAGTTAGGATTAATAGAGATAGGTTTAAGATACTATAAGATTATGGCACAAAAAGCTACATAGGGGAAATTTGTATGTAACACATTATCTTTATCTAATACTCGTAGATCTAAGCGCTAATGCATCCTAATCTATATCTAGCTAGAAAACGCGTAAAAGATATAAGCAGAATCTGAACTGCTAATGGTCCCCAATCGGTTACTTCATGGATAGCTTCTCTAGCAGAGGCATACTAACGCAAGATGGATCATCACGCCTCACCTACTCCGTAAAGCCAAAGATAGTTGCAAGGCGTTGAACATGTCTCAAAGACTAAAGGTGAACTCATGGAGGTTTAGCCGCCCCACACCCTATAGAGTCCAGAAAAGCTATCTCCAAATTCTAGACCAATTTTTGTGGGATTATGAACGATATCTAGGCTTTGACTTGATTATTACAGCTGCGCCTTAGAGTCTTGGACACTTAGATTTTCAAGATATCTGAAAAATTAACACCAAAAGCGGGTCGTCAGTTTCCTCCGCAAAGTTGTCGTTCCCCTGAATGTTATCCACTATCAAGTGGAAAGTAACCAATATCTTTTGAAAGAATCTTCTAGCGCACCTTTAGTAATAGCAGAATTTTGCAAACTTTGGGACTTATTGCACGTGGCTTATCGCTAGCATAAAACGAGGTTTATGTCCGATGTATGGTGTACCACACTTTGTGCCTGTGTAATGCTGTTCTAACGTTGAATATTCGGAGATTTTGAGTTGCAGTTTGCATGGCTACCGCAGAGAATTCTTCAGATGCAACATTAATTAAGCCTATTTGGGACGCCAAAATTGGTGCTTACTACTAAGTAATCTTAGGGGTTAAACTAGTTATGGATGTAAATGTCACTTTTATGGAACCAACATGTGATTATAAAGAGTAGTGCTACGATCTATAATTGGTGAAAATTATTATTGCACTAAACTAAAAGAGGCTAATTAATGTTGCATCTGAAGAATTCTCTGCGGTAGTGTAATGTTGTATGACCCAATCCGAGAATCGGGTACGCTACTCTAAGCGACGAATGACTTGCTCAATAGTGAGTTCATGGCAGCCTGCCAATTACTCATGGGAGTCATAAAGATCATACGACAACATGCTTGAAGTATGGATTGTTACTGTTTATTTACGAGCGCTCGTAAAACTATAACAACCTGTTACCGTTTTTACCCTTTCAGTTGGGATAGGTTAGCGCGGTTTTTTAGGCGAGGTTTGTCCGTGAGCGATAGCGAGTCCCTGGCTAAATTCACAGCGCCACCAGCAAGAAAAAGCGCGCTAACCTATCCCAACTGAAAGGGTAAAAACGGTATTGCCTTACTTGTATAGAATGAGATCAAGTCAGATGTATATTAGTAGCAGAGGCTTCTCTTTATTGAATATTTTGGAAATGAGGTGTTTGTCATGTGCTTGGTATGTATTCTCGTCGACAGGTTCAAAATCTGTCTGTACAATGTTATGCTTGTGTCGCAAATAATGATATCCGATCTATAAGTCTTGAACGTCTGAATGTCTAACTTCCAAATACTTAGTCCACCCAAGACGCCAAGAGTCATAAATAAAAAATCAAAGATACCTCTTGTGATGTATATACGACTGACAAGAGTATAGGAGAGTCGAAATATTCACGATTGATACCTAGTCCTCACAGTCAAATGTCTACTGATGAGATTATGAGCTTTCCTTTCATTACATCTTGCTCTGAAGGACCAAAACCTTACTGAAGAGCATCACAGTATGTCGACTAAGCACTATTGTCGCCGTGCAATTCCTCTCGAAACCTTCTTGCCTCAGCTTTGAATGTCAGGTTTTGTAAACTTCGGAACCTGAACGTGGATTCAAGCTACCTGATCATCCCATTAGGACTAGTTCGGCCTGATGTTGAGGCTGGGTTATCTCTCGCTATTTGATGGAGGACAATTCACTCTGAAGAATATAATGTGGTTGCGTCGATATGATTGTTGATATGTAAGTTGATGTATCAAGATGTATAGCTTGAAGTGCAACGCTGCGCTAATGACACAAGGCCTTATCAGCAAGCGTTACCGTATTGCAATCTTCTTTCATGTATTCTGATAACGCTATATAGCCTGGTAAGAGCGCAAGAATATGTTATGGTGTGGATTTGGAGTTGAGATCTTCGCCACGGATTAGACATTTCTCCGTTACTTTAGTTATAAAGAGCCGGTTCAAGATTCAAAAGCATTTGCAACGATACTTGGAGTTACTTGAAGAGAGTTTGGACATTTCAAGGACTGTAACATTGAAGCGTTGCTTCAAGGTCATTCATCAATATAATTCTCAGCACCCATCAGATATCTTAACTTCTTATGGACACCAGGTGCCTACGTTGAAGCCAGCCTTGCTATTCAGTCAGTGGAGGACCCAATAGCTGCATCTCGATAGCCTCTGTTAAGGTCTTCTTGGTCAAACAGCTAGGCAAAGCACTATGTAGTAAGCGAAAGCCTAGGTATTGCCTCTTAGTGATTACAAAGTGCTTCTTGCTGAGGTTGGAGGAAACGACTCGCATGGCACTCCTTGAGCTCCCATCAACGATGATTTTATCGAAGCATATCCATGTCTTCGTCTTCGTCATCTGCTGTACCTTGATAGCCAGTCCTATCTTCGTCTTCCCTCTCCCGTTTAGCCATTTCTTTAGCGGCTCCGATTTTCCTGCCACTAGTAAGTATACACTTGTCAAGATGGCGATTTCCACAAACCTTAAACTGTCAATCACTCCACAAATAAATGACCTTCCTTCTGCTACCTCCATTCCTCCAATGCCATTCATTGGCTTCCCTCCGCCTGAGTCAAGCGCATCAATGCCAGACCGCAGCTTTGCCAATCTAGCTTCACGAAGATCCCGCAGCAGCCGTCGCACTTGATCCACGTCCTCAAAATCATCCGATGCAGCTTCTAACAATATCTCTCCCAGTTCCATCCAGTGGTAAGGAAGTGCATTCGGCTGTCCATCGGCAGTCGAAGTCGGTAAGAACGGAGGACTGATAATGCTCGACTCATCCCCAATCGGCGGCAATTTCGGCGGCGGAGAAAAGTCTTCCGGCGCGCGCTCAGTTTCGTGATCCAGTATAGCCGATAGTGACTCGACATTTAGCCAAGGAGGTGGTACAATGTTCGCTCGCCGTTGCTTTTTTAGCAACAGCGCCAGCCAGAGGGGTACATTATTGCGCAAAGGAGGCTGAAGCACTGGAACGGGACCCTGCAGGAGCGTAAGCGAAAGCCAACGATAAGACAAAAGACAAGAGACAGTGCTAGTTTTGAACACGGATGGAACGTACTATAACTGCCCATGTTGGTCCATTGGCGGGGTCAACTCACCCCGAGTAGGTGCAGACTGTCGAGTTTTTGGCGAGGAATCACTGTGACAAGTTCCATCTCGCATAGGAAGGCGACTTCGGCCGGTGTCAGACCTGGTGGTAGAGGGAGAGCCATGATGTCCAGAAAAACAAAGGAGGTTAGAGTAGAGGATATGCAGGAGATTCACAATGCATTACGGGATGTAGTTGAGATTTGAGAGTGACAGCGGCGCGACTGCATGGTCAATCTGCGTGGGGCAGAGTGGGCATCAAAATGGATCTGAGACAGGGGGCTTCTTTGGGCGATGAAGGGCTGTGGAGAGCTAGTGTCGTTTCTTCTGGAATACTGTAGGGAGTTCATCGTGTCAACAACAGCGGCATCAACGCTTTTGCTTCCGACTTGCACAATCTTTCCTGGGTTATCCAGTCTGCTGCAATGAACCATGGGAGATCAAGTCGGTTTCCAGAGGCGGCGGCACTTATTATAACGGCCGTCTGTAGTGGAATATGGCATTCTTTCGTGTCAAAGCATGTTCCTCACCCTTACATGGTACATATTTCATGATTGTTTTCAACATTCGAGCTAACTCCATGAGTAGGACGAAATATTTCATATTCGCCAGGCTCAAGTCTATTGTGCAGGTGACTTTCAAACTTGGGATCCTATGATTACTACTCCTCCAGGCTTGTAAGAGTGCTGGCAAGGTCTTGAGGCTCTTCTAACGAATCTAGATATATTATTTCTTATATACTATACAAGTTAACGGGAAGCTGTGACATTGATTTCCTTCGTCTGGCCAATGTGGGTACAATTTGTTTGATCGCAGTACAAGTCTACGGCATGCTCCAGAATCTGGAAGGAACCCCCGAATATTCCAACACAACAACAACTAAAATAGACGGACGTTGGAATTGGGCTCATACCGCGATCAATGTAGCTCTTTTCCCACCACTGTTCTTTTTCTCCGGGTTGTATTACACCGACTTACAGTCCCTTCTCATAGTACTGTCGATGGTACATTTGAGCATGAAATACGGCACCAGACATAGCCAACAACATCCCGTATTCTTGCTCATACAGATTGTTATTGGGTTCTTGGCTCTATGGTTTCGTCAGACCAACGTCTTTTGGGTTGCGATATTTCCAGCTGGACTGACACTGGCTGACTTTTACAAAACTTCTCATACAGAGCCAACTCTCTTGGAGGTCTCCGTGGATTCTGGGTTCTCAATTGACGGTAAGAATCGTTCGCTATCGTGACTATCCTTTGCTAACTTGCAAATAGACTATCTTCACGTGGCCTATATGATGCCATGGACTGCTTTGACCAAAGTTGGTCCCTTAATATTGAGTCTGATACCTTATGGGGTTATTAGTTCAGCTTTTGGGGCTTTCATACTCTGGAATGGTGGAGTAGTTCTCGGTATGCGATACATACGCCTTCTTCCTGGCTTAAACACTAATAGTATTCAGGGGATAAGTCGAATCACGTTGCCACAATACATTCTCCACAAATGCTGTATCTCTGGCCATTTCTGTTATTCTTCTCATTTCCTGTCGCAGTTCCATCAGCTCTTGGAATGCTACATCGAAACGTGGGAATTTCAACAATCACCAGCCGACTACCCAGGCTATGGCTTCTGGGAGGCTTCACAGGTCTTGGTTTGCTTTCAGTTCATTACAACACCATAGTCCATCCGTTCACACTAGCTGATAATCGGCATTACATGTTCTATGTGTTCCGGATATTGAGGATGCACGGGCTGATGAAGTACCTGGCTACGCCAGTTTACGTGATATGCGCCTGGGTTTCGCTACAAGCAATGACCACAACGCGAAGACCCCGACAAGTCCGACGAACGGCTTCTGGCAGATCATCTCACTCTGAGAAAAAGGAAGTTCCGATGGATAGGCTCAATTTCATCGAGGCAAAGGGGCGTATTGGGTTTGCGATTGTCTGGCTAGCAACCACAGCTTTGAGCTTGATAACCGCGCCATTGGTTGAGCCAAGATATTTCATCATCCCTTGGGTATTCTGGCGGTTATCTTTGCCAGCAACGCAGCAAAGTAGTAGATCGCTTTGGGCGGAGACCGTGTGGTATGTTATGATCAATGGAGTGACAGGTTACATGTTCTTGTATCGGCCGTTTGAGTGGCTGCAAGAGCCCGGTAGTAAACAAAGGTTCATATGGTAAAGATCAGAAGTCTCATACTCCAATAACAGTCCAATGTTCAAACGGCAGTATGTTGAGTTTTTGTACTGGTGCTCTTCAGGGACAAAATAAGTGAGCCGGTTGGAAGGAGTTCCTTCGCATCAATTACGACGGCTACCATAACACTTCTTGGAGAGGGACTGCTTTAATTTACATCAGCGTCGTTAAACTTACATTATTTCATCGAATAAGACGGCAATCAAGCAGTCACTCTTCAAGAGGAATCGTCGTCCAAACAGCTTGCTTATTTTGTCCCTGAAGAGTGGTGATATTGGTTCAGCGCTGCCAATGATTTCTAGCGATCCAAGCATCCCCGCCTTGCCTGCTCCAGTCAAAACGGCGCTAAGAGCGGAGCAAAATAAAAACACTCACCTGTCTTAGACAGCTAGTCGATAAATACAGTTCAAGAATCAATTTCAGGAGCAAATGAAGTAGTTCTGAGCTGTGAAGTTGAGGTGTTGATACATAAGATGTTGCCAAAAGCGCCAAGATATGCCCCTCGGTTACCTAATGCCAGCCCCGGCCTCTCTAGCGCTCCTTCCTCTCAAGAAACTTAGGCTCATCACCCAAGCTGGCAACTGCACTTGACTGATCTAAAAGGTCTGATGCGCTTTGCGAGCCACACCAAAGCTACCAACCACCACCACTTCACCATTGCCTCCGCCCGCCTTCACCACTTTCCTTCTCGCCGCGCCTCAAACTCTACCTTTTCTTTCTTCGTCAGGGCGACATCCGCAACTCTTCTTTAGCCTGTTCTCAACACCCTGACACCCTGCCAATATTACCACAGTTTGCAGTGGTGCCACCCTATACCTGCGCATATCGCGATTGTCTAAACCCAACCAGCCAGCCTCTGAGCCTTGCTACTTTCCACGCCTTATAATCCCCCACACAGTCCGACGACCGTCTCGTTGACCTGCCGCACGATCACACGAAGCCAAACCTTCAGCGAGAGCGGGGGTATACGGAAGCCTTGTCACGATGGCCGCGTCCATCGAGGAGCTCGATAACACGGTCCGCGCCTTCTACGAGGGCCGTGGCGCAGCTGTAAGTTTTCAAGTTAGCTATGACTTGGTTAGCAAGATACTAATTCTTGGATCTGTAGCAAAAACAAGCTGAAGAACAGTTAAAAGAGGTAAGGACGATGAATCGCCATTACAAGGTCGCTCAACTAACCCCTGTGATAGTTCAAGGAGAATCCGGATTCATGGACTCTCGTCGATCGCATCTTGAAGGAGTCTGGATATCAGCAGACCAAATGTGAGCGACACTGGAAACTCTTAAAAGACGACGAACTAATTATGTGTAGTCCTTGGTCTTCAAGTACTCGACATCGTCATTATGACGCGTTGGAAAATCCTGCCTCGTGAGCACTGTACTGGTGAGTTTTGTTCGGAATCCGAAGCATACGCCGTCTAAGATTGGAACAGGTATCCGAAATTTCATTGTGAATTTCATCATCGAGATCGCAAACTCGGAGGAGAATCTCCGAACCCAGAAAACCCTCTTAAACAAACTGAATCTTGTGCTTGTGTCGATTCTAAAGCAGGAATGGCCTCACAATTGGCCAAACTTCATCAATGAGATTGTATCTGCATCTCATGCAAGCATTACCATCTGCGAAAATAACATGATCATTCTTCGACTACTCTCAGAAGAGGTATTTGACTATTCGCAAGAGTCAATGACCTCCACGAAACAGAAGGAGCTCAAGAAGTCTATGAGTGATGAATTTACATCAATCTATCGTCTCTGCTCTGAAGTTTTGGCTTCCGCGTCTTCTCCCAGCTTGATTAAAGCTACGCTCGAAACATTGCTACGGTTTCTCAATTGGATTGCACTGGGCTACATTTTCGAGAGTCCTCCGGGCGGATTGAGCTTGATTGAAACTCTACGAAGCCGTTTCCTTGAAGTTCCGGAATTTCGAAATATCACTCTCAAATGTCTCACTGAGATTGCAAACCTTCAGACCGACACTATGTACAACGACAAGCTTCTCTCCATGTATACGGAGACTTTGACTGAGGTCTCGAAGATCATTCCACTCACCATGGATCTGCGTAGCATTTACGCCAAGAGCGGAAGTAACGATCAAGAGTTCGTTCAAAACCTTGCGTTGTTTTTGACAACCTTCTTCAGCGCACACTTGAAGGTAAAGTCAGCCTCCTCGCAGTTGGAGAATATCGTTAACAAAAACAGATCATCGAGAATTTGCCGCAAGAAGAATACCTTACCCATGGCCACTACTATCTCATTCGCATTAGCCAAATCGAGGATCGTGAAATATTCAAGATATGTCTTGAATACTGGACCAAGCTTGTTTCCGAGCTCTACGAAGAGATGCAACAAGTGCCGATAAGCGATATCAACCCTTTGCTTAGTATTGGTGGCTTGACCGGCGGCATTGCCAACGGTGGTCGCGACTCGAGTGCTTTGAGTAATCTCAACTTGCGGAAAAACAAGTACGCTGAAATTTTGACAAATCTGAGAGGCGTCGTCATTGAGAAGATGGTGAAGCCCGAGGAAGTGTTGATTGTTGAGAATGATGAAGGCGAAATCGTTCGCGAGTTTGTCAAGGAGAGTGACACCATTCAGCTCTACAAGTCAACCCGAGAATGTCTTGTCTACCTCACACATCTTGACGTTAACGACACAGAGAACATCATGGCTGACAAGCTCGCACGTCAAGTTGATGGCTCAGAATGGTCGTGGAATAACTGCAACACCCTCTGTTGGGCAATCGGATCCATTTCTGGCGCCATGAACGAAGATACCGAGAAGCGTTTCTTGGTCACCGTTATTAAGGACCTCTTGGGATTGACCGAAATGAAGCGCGGAAAGGACAACAAAGCTGTTGTTGCCAGTAACATCATGTACATCGTCGGCCAATATCCTCGCTTCCTCAAGGCACATTGGAAATTCCTGAAGACTGTCGTCAATAAGCTCTTTGAGTTTATGCACGAAACCCACGAAGGTATGTTGAGATCAAATTTGACTTCTCTTGAGTCTGAACTAACAGCGTCATAGGTGTTCAAGACATGGCTTGCGATACCTTCATAAAGATCGCGCGTCAATGCAAGCGCCATTTCGTGGCACTTCAGCCTGGAGAGTCAGAACCTTTCATCGATGAAATCGTTCGTAATTTGCAACGAATCACGATTGATTTGAACCCGCAACAAATTCACACCTTTTACGAGGCATGTGGATACATGGTTAATGCCCAGGGTCAGAAAACTGTCCAAGAACGCCTAATTCAAGATCTTATGGGGCCACCAAATGCAGCAGTGAGTCACCAAAAATGTGCGGTTGATGAATTTACAAGCTAATTGTTCTTAGTGGGATTCCATCATTGCTCAAGCACATGAGAACCCCCGAAGTCTCGAAGATGGTAACACCATCAAGATTATCGGCAATATCATGAAGACCAATGTGGCTGCTTGTTCATCAATCGGTGCATATTTCTATCCTCAAATCGGTCGCATCTACCATGACATGCTCACCATGTATCGAGCTAGCAGTGGACTAATTGACACGGCCGTCAAGGAAAAGGGTATCATTGCTACGAAAATGCCTGGTGTTCGTGGTCTACGAACTATCAAAAAGGAGATTCTGAAACTTATTATCACCTACGTCGATAAAGCTGACGACAATGATATGATTCATCGACAAATGGTCCCGCCGTTGCTTGAGGCGGTGTTGCTTGATTACAAGAACAATGTTCCCGACGCCCGTGAGGCAGAAGTTCTCAATGTTATGACTACATTGATCAGCAAGCTCCATGTAAGTTTGAAGTGGCTCCAACAAGTAATGGGCTAGACACTAACGGATTTTAGAACTTGATGGAAGAACAAGCTTTGGTGATCCTCGAGAACGTGTTCGAATGCACCTTGTCGATGATCAACAAGGACTTCTCGGACTATCCTGATCATCGAGTCGAATTCTTCAAACTTCTTCGCGCCATTTCCACCAATTGTTTCTCTGCCTTACTCAAACTCGACGCCGGACAGTTCAAATATGTCATCGACTCGTGTCTCTGGGCATTGAAGCATGATAATCATGAAGTTGAAGGCCAAGGCTTGATGATGTGTAACGATCTTGTCACACAAATGGCCGAGATGAACTTTACAGAGTTCTTTCAGAACTTCTACAGTCTCATCCTTCAAGAGGTCCTCTACGTCCTCACCGACAGCGATCACAAGGCTGGATTTAAGCACCAGGCCAACCTCGTAGCAAAGATGTTCTGGCTCGTTGAGACAAATAAGATTGGTGGCCCAGTATACACTGCAGAGCAAGCTCCTGAAGGCACTCCGAATAAAGAGTTCGTGAAGCAATTCACGGGCACTCTGCTGCTTACTGCCTATCCCAACCTACAAGCGTAAGTCTCACGATTAACTCCCTTATAACAAATGCTAATGATGTACCAGTACACAAACATCCAACTTCATCGACGCACTCTTCGCAACCAACTTGGATTCTACGCGGTTCAAAGTTGTGCTCCGAGACTTCCTCGTCCAGCTCAAGGAGTTTTCAGGAGACAATGCAGAACTGTTTTCGGAAGAGCGCGAGCTTGCGGCCAAGCAACAGAAGGAGGATGAGCGACAGCGAGCACTCAAGGTCGGCGGTCTACTCAAGCCATCGGAGCTGGAAGACGAGGAGCTATGACTTGACTCTGATTTGCCGCTCAGTGTGGCAGTTAAATCTGAACATGATCGCGCCGCTGATGAACAAGGAGAAGCAGTTCATGGCCGTAATGACATTGTGTATGATGGTTGGGAGGCATATGGCTTCTAGCAAACGTTCAAACGAAAACAACCAGCAATAGCGATTGGGGAAAAAAAGAAACAATGACGACCACCATGGCGCTTTGCGAGGCTTGGACGATTCACAGAATGTCTTGGATTGCTGAAATGATGAAGTGTAGGATGGCGGAGAGGATTGATAGGACGGGCACGATATATCCATTGTAGCATAGACTAGCAGGAAAAGTTTCTGGGTAGGAATTGAATGAATTTTTAAATACAAATATGCCACTGTCTTGGCTTTAGTAATGTTCATATTCTTCTAAGGGTGGTTATGTGCAATGAGTCTAGACTGTTTTGCTATCAAATTTGAAATCTGACATTGTTGATGGTGACATTGGTGAGCTTGAATTTCTGAACTGCAGTTGCATGTGGGAAAAGGGGAGTATCTGATTGGCTGATTTAGCACAAGTTTTGATGTTGCGACCAATCAGCAATAGCGCAGTAAGCCACTCGAGCCGGGCTGGACAGCGAATTCGTTTGGTAACAATCAGTTGCAGCCGAACACCAAGAATTGATCAATGATCCTGAGCAAGTCACAATTGCCTGCACCACCATCTGCCCAACATTGAATCCAAATTCTTCTGTTCGTCAGACTCCTTGTCTATCGTGGCTGCTATCAGCACATATGACACCTGCCGCAGAGTTCATACATCCCATTCCTCAGGCGCGATCCACTACATCAGTGATCCTGCAAGTCTTGCATTGAACCACATCTCTCCCCAAGTCTCTGCGCCCTCATTCAGCTTGTGACTTGAGTTTGACTGTCCCACGCCAATTTTGCCATCGGTTGTTTACAGGGTGAAATAATACTTTTGACGTCTTGCCGGAACGTCCCACACAAACTGCTTCACGAGCCACTGACGCGCTGCAACCTGGAAATCCAGTCCGTCACCTCGGATCGTGAAAGGCCTTGTGCGCCGCCTTGCCAACTGTTCTATCTCATTCTGCACCGTCTGGAGAGCGAATCAGAAACTAGCTGACCGTCCCGAGTCTGCTGTTCTGTCGGCTTCAACCGACTGCTGAAGAACTCGCGGCCCGAACCAGGTTTGGTAACACCGTTCCTGAACACTGAAAAGCAAACGAAGGCTGGCTAGGAATACTGCATACTGCCTACTCGGCACACGCTGGAATCTGCTGTACCGCTTCGTGCGCTTGTAGTCCTAATCCTCACTGACCACTACCTTGTCAGTCTATGATAGGCTTAGCCACTGAAATCCCATGCGAGAGCCCCAAGCCTACTCATCATTGTCAGTGCATCCGGGTTACTTCGTTCCTGAGCCCGACGTGGGCGACCCTTTTCATTGAAAAAAGACTTCTGGTTGTGCTCATAGCCATCCTATCATCAATATGTACGTCGATCCCTTGTTTCTTTCATGCTTCCCCTGCAACGTCTCTTCAACCTTCTTGCCTGTCCAGTCACCCCCTACTCTTGTAGATGAAGTCTATACATCTGTAAGAGTCTTCTGCTCGGGTAGGCTTCCTCACATAGGAAGATTCTCCACGCTTGAACATCATTTTGAGCCCGAGAATGACTCTCAATCCACGGCCATCTTTGCCCCCATCGAATTGGAGGCCATTCAATTTGCAAAGACCTGTTCCCGGTCTGCATTCCGTTCTCGGCTACCAACATGTCGTACGAACTAGATCGATCTCACGATCGTCGGCACTCTGATTGGATTTCTGTAAGACCCGTTATAGATCATATCCGTTGACTTGTCTTTGTTTTGCGTCTGACAGGAAGTTCGGAAAGCAAATACAAAAGCGCCAGCTTGAAATACCCGAGTATGCGGCGAGCTTTGTCGACTACAAAGCGCTCAAGAAGGTTAGTCACCTCAATCCCTAACACTGCCGATATGTTCCATGGTGAAGTACTTACCAAGACCCATTTTAGCTCATCAAGGCGCTGAGCGCAACGCCAGTCCTCCCCGCGCAGAATGATCCATCGCGGTCGAACATCCTCGAGCCTCGAGAGGCACTCCAAGCCAACAAGGCTACGTTTTTCTTCCGCCTGGTATGCGACAATGACAGGTTGTTGAGCCTCCGGTGATTAATCAAGACTAGGAGCGCGAACTCGAGAAAGTCAACAAGTTTTACCTTCAGAAAGAAGCAGAGGTATACTACTCTAGTCTGCTATTGACCTGCTCGCTGACTTTGCGAAGCTGAAACTACGGCTGGGTTCTCTATTAGATCAAAAACGTTCTATGCAAGCGCAACAAACGCCCGCTTCTAGACTATCATCACGCTACATTGCGCTAGAAGAAGGATTTCGTCAATTCAGCCGGGACTTGAGCAAACTTCAGGTCAGATACTATGCTTTTCATTACGACACTTGCTGATAAGTTATAGCAATTCATTGAAATCAACGCCACTGCTTTCTCAAAGATTTTGAAAAAGGTTTGAATATCCATGATGGTTAGTAGAAACTCTTAGCTAACTTCTCTACAGTGGGACAAGGCATCAAAGGTCGGTCAAACCACAGAGACTTTTGAAATTGACTAAGTATTGTTTAGGATGAAACGAAAGTTGTGTTTCTATCTCGCGCCGTGGAAGTACAACCTTGCTTCAATCCTGATGTAATAAGTAACCTTTCGGATCAAGCTACGACAAATCTGTTGGACTTTGCGGCCTGGGCGGAAGGAGAGAAGATACAGTTCACAGCACCGGACCTTGACGACAATGCGAAGAGATCTGTCTCCCAGGAAAACGCCGAGCTCGATTCTCAAATACATCAAGCAGTTACAGCAGGCAACTTGTCAGTCGTGGAGGATTGGACAACTAGGATCCATACTCTACCGGATGCCTCGCTCCGCGTGACCCGTGTCTTCTTGGGAACTGCCGACGATGCGTCAGAACAATCTCTAGAACTTTTGCTCAATACAGGCTTGGTGGATTTGCATGAAATCGACGAGATCAATCATCGCAACATATTGCACAAAGCCGCAATCACGGGTCGGCTTATACTGCTCCGAATTGGTCTTGAAGGGAAAGTCGACGTCCGCGCAGTAGATGTGTATGGACGGATACCTCTTCACTATGCGTGCATGCATGGCTCAGTGGATATGATCCAGGAACTGATTGCAGCCAGCCCGAAGACTCTGGAATTCCAAGACCACGACAAATTCACGCCGTTGATACACGCCATTGTCCACGAAAGAAGAGAGTGCGTGACTAGCTTACTCTCGCATGGCGCAAAGATAGATCCGGCATCTGACCAAGATCATGTACCCTTGAATTTGGCTTGCCAGCATGGTTCTTCCACAATAGTCAAAGAGTTGCTCAAGCACAGCCCAGAGATTATACCTGATGCCGAGGGACTGTATCCACAGCACCTAGTCGCTCGTTCGCCCAAAGCACCACAATTGCTCCTGATGCTCAAGGAATATGGCGCTGATCTAGATCAACCCGACAAACTGTATCAGTGGACACCGCTATTCCATGCCTCCAGCGAAGGCAATGTCTCTTGTTTGGAGACCCTGATGGAAAGCGGTGTAAATTGTAGCATTCTGGACGAAAAGGGCCTGTCCGCCCTCTACTATGCCGCGTGGGAAGGTCATCTGCGCTGCATTCGACTACTGATTGAAGCAAACGTACCCTCCCCTGCGATTTCCTCTCAAAAATCTCCTCCTGCTCCTCCAAAACTCAATTTTCCTCCTCCGGCAAGCCCTTCGCCCATGAGTAGGATAGAAGAATCCATTCCACCTCTTGTCTTACCTCCAGCAATAGTACCAATTCGGAGATACGGGCACAACTTCCTTGACTCCAAAACCTTTGTGGTCTTGAACTTTGGAACATTTGGACAAGATGCCATTCAATTCTATGATGACAACAAATATCCGGCAGCCCGTATAACAGTCTCTAGCAAGTCCTCAGACTTGATTCCTCGAAATCTATTGCTTCCAATACAAGACGACTCGAAGATTCTCTCGTTTCAGATCGACAACCTGGAGACCTTCTCGATTGAATTTGACGTGTATGCCACATTTGGTGCTCGTGTAATCGCCAGAGCAGTTGCTTCTTCCAAAGTCTTCACAGCACAATCTGGATCGAGTGGCGAATGGCATTTGGAACTTCTAGATCCTCGACTCCGGGCTGTTGGTCGCATTTCCTTCTCATTTCTCGTCATCAAGCCGTTCACCGGTATTCCTCTGGAAATATCTCATTTCAGTACATACTGGAGAGCAACTGCTCAAGATCTTCAAGCTCAAGCGACTTCTCCACAAATCACTGGCTCCAGTCTTTCTGGTCAATATGTCCGTCTCTTCATTCAACTAACTTGCGACAAAATCCCAGTGCTGTACCCTCTCTGGACAGTCAACCACCACGGCCTCCAAGTGCCCATCATGCGACTGACTTGGGATCAATTCTGTGATATTGGAGCAGAGCATCCACAGCGCCATGATGCAGAAGCTGCCATGGCGGAGTTAGCAAAACATCCAGAAAAAGCAAACAATTCTGCCAATCTTGCTACAATGCATAAGCTGCTAGCTTCAAGCTTTGGCAGTCTCCAGGATGTTTTGTCCATGCTTCCGCCTCAGGTGCACGTCGACCTGCACATTCTCTACCCAACACGCGAACAGGAAGATCGCGAGCGTATCGGCCCCTCGCCAACGATGAACGACTTTGCAGACGCGCTGCTCAAGGTAGTTTTCGACCATGCAAGGGAAACTCGCAAGGCAGAACACCCCTTTGTTCGTGGTGTTGTATTTTCAAGCTACAATGCAGAGATTTGTACAGCGTTGAATTGGAAACAGCCAAATTGTTTGTATTCGATAACTTTGAAGATTCCATGATACTAATTTTCACAGATCCTGTCTTGCTATGCAATGATCTTGGTGCAGATGCAGCAGCTCACAAGACTGTTGTGCCTTGTAGTGGTCGAATCGTGTTCAGTGTTCAGGAGGCGGTATCTTTGGCTCGCAATAATAACTTTATGGGGCTTGCATGCCGCTCGAGAATACTGGTAAGCTCTATTGGCTCTTATAACTCGAGATTTCAATGCCAACACTAATCGTGTCTAGACTTTGGCTCCAAGTCTGGTTGAAACCATAAAGGCCGCTGGTCTAGTCCTGATATCCGATATATCTGGATCCCCGGCTGACTCGGGTGATCCTCCTCGTGGATCTAGCCACGCCACGCTTCTCGAGAAGGTTGATGGAACAGTCAGAAGCAACGGTATTCTTCGGTTCATGGACAGTGTGGATGAGTAGATGGGCTGATTGCCAATGGATGGAATGGGCACTCAACGTGTAGTGCGAATCAATTCTTACGATGATCTGATGATGAGGTATTAGACACTGGGTGGCTGTTGATGCTACCTTTTAGCGATTGTTTAGAGAGAATTCCTACACCCTGACAATTCGAGTAGGATGTTTAGCAGGTCTCGTAGTAAGAGGCAGTAAACTCTGCTGCCCTTGAATAGCTTCGAGACAGCTACTATAAGCTCTTGATCAACTAAGAGCTGTATTAAAATTATGATATATCATTATCACCATCTTCTCAAGCAGTGCCTCCTCACAATCTCTATGCCCCTTTGTAGTTGTACTTGAGTTTCTCAAGCCCGTCGACATCTATCGGGGCCAACGTCGCTCGTCCTACCATCACAATAATAAACACAACTATTCCACCATTAGCTGGCTCCCATCCTTACACTTCTCGCACCACAAACCTACCAAACGGCAAAATCAGCATTCCCTCTCCATCTTCCCACCCACTCAACCCATTCTGCATCCCCGCCACTCCACTGATCGTCAATACACACGCCAACATCGCATTCAGTGGCATCAACCACGTCTCTAACGGCCCATCCTTCTCACTCTTCGCCTTTGCCTTCCCTTTGCCCTCGTCGATAGGTGGCAGCGGTAGATAGTATAGCGTATACACTGTAGCTGCCAGCGAGCTTAGACTGCCTAACGTCATGGCTAGACCTATCGAGCGCGCGGAGGAAAGAACGAGTAGGCCGGCGAGTACGGGCACGAGCGCAAAGAGCGCGCGGTAGATTGCGCTGGAGCGCGCGTCGTGGGTGCGTAGGGAGGTTATTAGTTCGGCTTGCTCTTGTTCGTCTAGATCTGCGGTGGTGGGATCGTCGGTGGGGGGCGCGAGGGCGCGGCGGAGACGGGTTGTTGCCATGGTTGATGGTGTGAAGTTGAGATATGGATGATGGATGTTGCATGTGTAAGGCTGAAGGATACATGGAAGTAAAATAGGAGGGGTGCATTTTAACATAACCCCCAGCGGTTATGGGAGCTCGGACATTTGTAGATATTTTGTCTAAAGCATCAAGTCATTGAACCAATATCAAAACCACCTACACACCATGGCCTCAAGGACCCTGCCATCCCGTCTCCTTCGGCGGCCGCTCTCGACACCAATATGTATACGGCATACCCCCCGAACCACCAAACGCACCAACATCCCCGCCCCAGCGCCAGACTCGACTCCCTTCATGACCCGCCGCTCCGACCGCGACCTTCCACCACTCTCCCGCATCAATAATCCATACTATACCTGGCGCCACCTCCCCATCGTGCTAGTCATTGTTAGCGCGGCAGCATTCGGCATATTCAACTACCAAAAGATCAACCACTCCGTCGTCAATTCGTGTCTATATGCGCTGCGCGTACATCCATTGGCGCGGGAGAAGCTGGGGGACGAGATATATTTTCGCGATCGGATACCGTGGATTTGGGGGTCGATTGATAGTTTGCATGGGGAGGTGGATGTGACATTTGGTGTCAAGGGGAAGAGTGGGAAGGGCGTCATGAGGTTCCGGTGTGTGAGGAGTAGGGGCGATGAGTTTGTGAGTTTTATGCTGGGGGTCTATGGAGATGGGTGCTAATGAGGGTGCAGTTTCATACGGAGGTTTGGACGCTGAATACGGAGGATGGGCGGGCGTATGATTTGATGGAGGCGGAGAGTGATCCTATGGAAGGCGTAGCTTCAATCGGATGAGCGCCTTATTTATTGCATTGCAAGGCGTTATGGGGAGGTAGGTATAACCAATGCATAGGTTGTCTCTCCTTTCATGATATATATATTCTCCGTTCGCTGGAGGTCTCTAACTTAGCGGCCAATGTGTTATGCTTTGGAGCTCTCTGTCCGCTCTACCAAATCCGCCACACCCACTGCTCGCCCCATTTTGACCCTCCGCTTCTTTTCCTTCTTCGCTCCTCCTGTCGACGCATCTTCGCTTTTCTTGCCCTCACTGCCTACTGCGTCGCCTTCGTCCTCGTCTTCGTCCTCGCGCCGTCCTTGTTCTGCCTCAAGTCTGATATCTGAGAGGTCCATGCGCATCGAGTATGCATCTTCGCCGTCTGCGTAGTATTTGGATTCAATCTTGTCGTTTGTGAAGCCTAGGGTATCGCGGTAGAGGTGAAGAGCTGCGATATTGCTCACACGCACGTGAAGTGAGACGTAGTGTGCGCCATAAGATTCCGCCATTGCGCGCTCTATACTTCCTTATCAGTAAGTAGTTCAGCTACTGGTGTGAGTGGGTGGAGTTACGGCTTTGGCGCATGAGCTTCTCAGCGAGACCGAGGCGACGGTGTGTGCGCATGACGGAGAGACTGGTTATGTGACCGTGTGTTATTCCATCGCTGGGATCTTCTTCCATCTTGGCCAGGACGTAGCCGACAATTTTGGGATAGTCGTAGGGTGTTTTTTGTGGTCGCGATGTCTATATATTCCGTGAGGTTAGCTCTGCGCCGCATGGGGCAGGAAGCAACTTACGTCGACAGCAACGTAGCTTAGTTGCGGCCATGCCATGGCATGGTATAGGTAGTATTTGCAGAAGTAGTTTTCGGGGAGGTTAGTTATGTTGGCTTGTTGGACGTGGGGAATGTCCGAAGGCTTCATCAACCGGATATCCATGATGGCTAATAGTATGTAGGATGAGTTGACGGGGATTGGACTGGGTTTGAGCGGAATAGCGAGGCTGCTGTGAACTGGTCAAAGAAACCGGAGTTTGATTGTAGTTTGTTGAGGAGAATATAGAAGTTCGAGGGAGATGGAGCTTGGTTGAGTTGCAGTGGGCATAAAAAGCTGGGGTGGTCAAAATGTGTGGGACCAATCAATGAAGCCCCCTCGATTTCAAGCTTCAACAACATCTGATGATCTGAGACTGAGTTTTACCACATTACCCTTTTCTATCGGTCGCTCTAGTTATCCTGATGTATTCTATCTTGACGTTCTTCCCGAACCCTGACCAGCAGATTTCTGATCTTTCTTTTGTAAGACGCCGACAATAAATGCGTACTGGCCACTTATCGTTGCAAAATGTCATGTCGATGTACAGTCACTTGAATCATCGGACAACCGCCGAGCCATTCTATTGATTACCATTTGGATTTTACAGTCTTGAAACCTTCCTAGGCTAGTGTGACTAGAAGCTCATATACATTCCTCCATTGGCATTCAAGACACTTCCAGTTGACCAGCTCGCTTCAGGGCTGCACAGAAGTCCAACTAGCGAAGCGATTTCTCCTTCATATGCTGGTCTACCACCCGTTTTCTTGATATCTGCAACAAATTCTGGATTATCTATGCCCTCTCTTACTGCAGCGAGCGGAGTGTGTTCTAGGAACGAGCGCATTCGATCGGCAAACGCCGGAACCGCTGCACCACCATACTGCGAGAGTTAGCTTTGGAAGAAGGCCAAGGTATAACTATGCTCACCATATCGGTCGCAACTGGTCCTGGATTTACGGCATTAACTGTTGCTCTTGGTGCCAGTTCCCGAGCCCAGGTCCGAGTCATTGCTTCTAGAGCAGCCTTGGTTCCGCCATAGACACTCTGTCCAACAAATCCAAGACTGGCAGACACACTTGACAGGTTGACAATTCGACCAGATCGATCATGGGGCAGGTAATCAATTGCAGCTTTCATCAAAAGTAAGGGTCCACGGACATTGATGTTGTATTGGAACGCAAAGTCTTCCGCATGGCATTCTTCGATCGGAAGATTTACGCTCACGCCTGCATTGTTGATCAGGATATCCAGTTGGAAAGAGTCTGCCTTTTCCAATCCAAGATCGGCGAAGCTCTTGACGGCTTGCTCAATGATATGGCCAGGACCGTCGGTGGTCCCCATATCTGCTTGCACCACTATAGCTTTCACCCCATATTGACTTTGAATACGGCTTGCCAGGCCTTGGGTCCGCTGAGTAGAGCTTTCTGAGGTGTAATTGAGAATCAAATTCGCTCCTTTCCCAGCAAGGACCTCGCATATAGCTGCACCGATACCTGTAGAATATTAACCTACCACTTCGAATCCACAATTATACGCGATCTTCACCTCTAGATGCTCCTGTCACGAGAGCTATCTTCCCTGCTAGCTCATTGCTTGATGATTGAGCCATATTCGAGAGATGAGAGATGCAGTGCCTTAGAGGATTGGCGAGTGGTAGTAGGTTAGCAATTGATACAGGAGAACTAACGCTACTTTTCAGAAGCAAGTAGTATGATCGCAAAGAGCATTCAATGGCTCGCAAGGCGACCGGGCTATGGATGATGCATGTGCCGAAGACGGAGGTATTGTGTCCATGGATAGGTCTCCGTGAGGAGAGGCCATTGTATCACTTTACTTGGTGCATCAAGTTTTATGAATACTTGATATGCGCTCTCGAATCAATAGAAGATGTTGATTTCAACAAGATCAAAGCCAGAGCCCGTCCATCCAAAGCTCCAAAACATTCCTTCCTAAAGAGGAAGTTGGATGAGGCTTAGCCGCCAAGCGCGCCACATTGACTGCAGGTTGCTCCAACCTCAACTCTTCGATCACATTTCCGGATACACAGCAATCTCACCTCATCCACAAGAATTTCGCTTTGCAAATCGGACAATCGCCTCAGCCGAGGCTCCGCAAACATGAGCAGAGCCATTGCATCTGTCCGATCAGCGTGGTCGCGGATGCCGACTCTCTTCCACAAGGATTGGCAAAAGGCGTATAAACCCTCAAGAATGTCACCAGTACGTTATCAACTGATGCTGTGTGTCTAATAACCTAACACGAGAACCAGAAATACACTGTTCAGCCGAAAGGAGTATGGGCCGTAGTCAGCAAGCTTCTTGCGATTGACTCAACTCGATCCACCGGAATTCCGCTTAATCCTCAATTCCGCAACCCACCCCCAGGTGGTTTAGACCCCAACACATATGACGATCCCACCACAATTCCTGCTGCGGACCTTGCCAACAACCCGTACTGGAAACGAGACGTGAGAAGGGGATATCCACAGCTTAGCACAGTGACACAAGGCGATGTTGTAGCGCTGCTGAGCGTAGGCAGCCAAGCGAAACCAAAGGAGGATGTTCTGCAGTTGGGAGATGCGGGCAAAAAGCAATTGGTGCAAGTGAAGCAAGATAGTGAGGAGAAGGGTTTGGCATCGTTTTTGCAAGGTCAAACCAGTGTGGGCTCAGTATTAACTGCGGAGGGTTTGCCCCCAATGCCGCCTTCCCTGAATCATCATCCTCACGTCCAAAAGTACGAGCTGAACTATGATCAGTCATATAAAGACCAGTAAGTCAATCGATATCGCGGAAGTTTTGTACTGACTTGAGTTTTAGATACCCATGTAGAAACTTCCAATAGAGTCTGACAATGTATAGTTGACCATTGGGACAATCATCTTTTTATGTTTCTTTTTCTTTTTCTGTGATATATTTCTCTCTAGTAAGATATCTCTTTCTAAAATTTGCTCTAGTGTTGGATCAATCGCACCTGCCAAATTGGTTTGGTGATACCCGGATTTGGTAGCCTCGAGGGGCAAGCGCGCCATCCTATTCTAGCCTCCAGATGTCTGCCTCCAACTTCACGCTACCCGGATTCGTGCTCCATTTTTCTCATTTCTTACAATTACGCTCCGTTGCGACTCATACACTTGGCGGCCCATTATGGAGGATTACCTTGATAGTAAACAGCTCATTTCCCCTTACAACATCATTTTCAGCTGCGATATATGCCAGCGCACCGTCTCCGATATCTATCCCGATGCCACGCTGTGCGAAAGCTCTGGCGATGGCCGCCTGGAGTCGCCCTGCAAACTCTGGGTCACCGAGTGCACTCATTTAACTTGTAGTGAACATCTGGAGGGCGGTGGTAAGGCTTACCAGTCAGCTTGTTCTTCGAGGCTAATTGGCTGGACTAGGCGCACCTTTTCATGCACATGGGAGCGACCCAATGGCTGCATGTCCTCTGTGTCTTACAGAAAAGGCTGATCATACACCCAAGAAGCTGTTTTCGATATACGGACCAGGACCATTTGATCATGATCCACGACTACCTGTCGAGTGGTTCAGCACTCCGCCGATGAAGCTGGATGATGGAACGCCAAAGATGTCTGCCTTGAGAGTAGGCGATGCTCATTATCTCTTCATATTCAGCTAACAATATGATAAGTTTCAGTATCTTGCCCTGGTCCGGTACGGTGTTGCCATGCACAGTCGCCTCAACAGACTCAAAACGAGCTTCAAGTCAGTGAAGCAAGAAAACTCCAAGCTTTCAGAAGAACTGAGAGCGACAGAGCATGCGAAATTATCATTGAGCGAGGATGTGGAAGGCTTGAAGATATTCCAAAGCAAATACTTGCACTGGAAAAAGCGGGAGCCGGAAGTCAAGCACTACCTGGGCCAGTTTACAGCATTAGCTAAGTAGGTGTCAGGGCGTGTCGATAGTCTGAGCTTGGGCTAACAGACTTTCTCCAGGGAAAATGCTCTACTGAAGTCACAATTGTCAAACCTTGGATACCAGGTCCCTCGAACGAACTGGGTTTTGAACGGCGAGCAAAAGCCTGACAGTCAACAGCCTCATGCGCGTGACTCGAATCAGGCCAATCGCGTAGATCAGCATTGGGACAGAAATGGCACGCAAAGCCATACACAACCAATTGTCTTTCCCCCAGCGAGTCGAGATTTGGATTCACATCACGAAGTGAACCAGGGATCAGCACAAAATCAAGGTCGAAAGCGAGGGCCTGAGCACTTCGAGAATGAACAGGTCTCAAAGCGTCAAGGGAAAGAAAGAGCTTCCAGCAGTGAGATCATGCCACCCCCACCGCCGCCTCGGCTGCCTCGTCCAGTGGTTGAGCGACAGGATGCATTACCGGGAACTTCTCGCCAGGATTTGCGAGCAACAGAAGGTTGTAACAGTCCCATGGGCCTGTCTTCCTATCGTGTTAGTCAAATGGACTTGTCTTCCTATCGATACAATCCGGAAACTCCAAGAGCTTCATCGCGTTTCCAACATAATCAGCCACAGTTCGTCAATCCGGAGTATCAGCAGGTCAATGGGTATGAAGACCGGAGCCCAGTGATCACTAGGGCTCCAACATCTCAGCACCAACAGCAGAGCTACCACCAAAGACCTCAAGAATACTCTATCAACGGACAAGCAACTCTCAATACAAATATTCCACCAGCCTTATCAGAGTACAGCCAGTCACAGTTTGATCACCCTGTACGTGGGGGTGGGGACTATGAATCTGCGAATGAAAACTATCACTATCATGCCCAGCAACCCTCACCAGCTATAGGTCGCCATCACCCGTATCAGAAGGCTAGCACTAGACTACCCGGTCAGAACTATATGCCTGCTACGCCAACTGCAGCTCGCAGATCGTCAGCAATAGCTCAACACGTATCTCAGTACACTCCTGCGCGTACATCAGGAGCAGCAGGCTCTCTCAGAGTTCCAGGAATCGGTATTGAAGAGATATTTACTCCTCGTTCTCGGAGAGCAGGACCAACACTAAACTCGCTGTCGTTCATCAACACTCCGTATACAACTCACAACCAGCCCATGAGCCGAAGTCGTCCTATGCACTCAATATACCCGGCTCCTTATTCATCGGCTCGCCTTCCAGAGAACTACTACTCTCCGACAGCCACCAGCAACATAACGCGTGTCACGCATCTCAAACCTGCTCCAGCGTATGCGACACAGCCAAGTAGTCAGGCGGAGCACACGGTGTTCTTAGAGCCATATCACCGAAATCCATTGGTTCGACCAACTGGGTCAAGACTGGGCCTGCCAACACCGGCAGACTCGTCTCGTTCGCGAGGCGCACCCCAGACCGCGATGAAAGGGCCACTTCATCGTGCAGCAAGAAGCTCTCGCGGTTTATACACTGCTTCCGGATACAAACGACGAGTAGTCCGATGACTCATAATCATGGCTTCTTCTTACTATATTTTTATCATTAGCAACTTCTTGTAAAGGCACGAGGAGGCTGGACCAAGAGGCACGGTACCGATTCTCTTCATTGCCAAGTACTCTGATAAGCTGTAAAGGGCTCATCAGGACTTTAACAAGCATGGCTGGCCTACTCTGAGGGTTTGCTTTGGAAGACCCGGTGTCACTGCCAACCAATGTTGTGCAAGCCTGAAAAGGAGAGGACTGAACAATTACCTTGCTAGAATCGCTCTTTTTTGATGATAGTACCGCCGACTCAGGTCTTGAAGACGTTTTATTCTAAGGCAGAATCAAATCTAGCTAATATACTCTCCATGATTAGAACGTGATTAAGCATGAGCGGAATAGAGGAGAACGACAGCCTATTCTTCAACTATACAATCTGCTCGTACATTCAAGACTGCTCGTCATCATTCAAACCCAATAGCAATTACCATTTACATGTCGGCAAAGCATACGGAGTTTTAGTATGCACTTGTCGAAACTATTTGTGGTCTAGTTGTTTCAAAGGCACGACTACATGTTGAAGCAACGTTGACATAACAGTTCATTGACTTTTACGAACTACAGATCGAAAGAGCACCTTGGTTCAATGTTCGATCTGACTCTAATCTATAGTGTAAGTCCAGAAAAGGCACCAATAACCTGACATTCAGTCTACTCCTTGCTTTTGTACCGACTCTCTATATTCTCTACCATCCGCGACCTCGGTAACCTCCTCTACCACGGCCATAGCCGCCTCGACCTCTTCTATCGGATGGATTTGATTCAGTGACAGACTGGCCTCTGCCAGCTTGGCTCAGCACAGGCGCAGAGTTGTCATTGCCATAATGATTGACCACGACAGAGTGATTCTCTCTACCGCTTTGGTTGATCACGATTGAGTGGTTTCCTCTACCGCCTAGGTTGATCACAGGTGAACAACTTCCTCGCGTGGGCTGATTGACCACAGAAGCATAGCTTCTACGGGTGGACTGGCCAGCTACAGCTGCATAGATTCCCCGTAGGGACTGGTTGGTCGCAGGAGTATGACCTCCTTGAGTTGGTTGATTCGGAACCTGTGGTTGCGTAGGACGGGTTTCCACCACCGGCGTCATGGGTGAGTGGTAGCCAGAATCGTTTCCACTGCCAGATTGCGACTGAGCAGATGGAATCGAGTGCGCAGGTTTCGTTTTCTCATCAAAGCCAGCCTGCTCCATTGGGTATTTGTTGTTCTCTTCGTCAATTAGGACGTTTGGCTGAAGCTCAAGCTGTATGGTCTTGTCAAGGAAAGCCTCTCGTGTCTTTTCTTCGTGGCGTTTTCTACTTTTTGCTTGCCACCAAAGGTCTTTCGAGCTTGGAGTCCGGAAGGTATTATAGTGACCTTCACGGTTGCTCAACCGGCCAACACAACCCTTGATCGAATGTCTTTCCCGAGTTTGTAAGCGTTTTGATGGGTATTGTCTTTTTTTCCGTTGTTGCTTGCTTTTTGACTTGGGAAAGCTTGATATTGCTCGTTCCAATATATATGGGTCTTGTTCATTGCCTTTTAGCTACGCTAATGGGCTATGCACACGCTACTCTATCTGAGAAGCTCGTTCCATTAAGAGTATTGATTAGCAATTGAGACATGGTCATTTGCGAGCAACGAACACAATATTCCCTTCGGATCAGCCATCGATGATCTTTGTCTCTACCACCAACGATCTCAATCTTGGTATCTTCTCTACCATCCACGTCCTCGGCCTCCTCCGCCAGTACGACCAGGATTGCCAAGACTACGCTGGCCACCACGACCACCACGACCGCCTCTAGTGTCCTGACCTTGGCCAGTGAACGAGTGGCCTCTACCAGGTTGGCCTGCCACTGCCGAGTAGCTTCCTCTACCAGACTGAGTGGGCATAGCTGCAGAGTGACCACTTCCAAAGTTGTCGACGACAACCGAGTGATTGCCAGTAACCACCATCGAGTTGACTACTCGACCATAATGGTTCATCACAGCTAAATTGTTTCCGTGAGTCGATCGAATGGCCACGGAAGCCCAACTTTCTACAGCAGGTTGTTGAATCGCCGAAGAGTAGGCTGTTCGATTCGGGTAGTTTGTAGTGCCTCTACCTCTACCACTGGACGACATATTGGTAGGAGCCTGGGAACTTGGAAGTGCAGGGAATTTCGACTCCGATTCGACTAGAGTTGCTTCAGTTATAGGCTTGGAGGGTGACTGGTAGCCGTAGTCGCCAGAGTCGGATCCATGCCAAGAGCCATTGTCTGATTCAGTGGATGATTTCGCACGGGCGGTTTGTGGCTTCTTGTTGGGAACAGCCTGCTTGCTAATAGCTTTCTCGCTTTCTCGCTCAGTAAGGCCGGCTGAGTGAAGAATGATCTGTGAGGCTTTTTGAAGATAGTCCTCTCGTGCCTTCTCTTCCTGGCGTTCTTGGCTCTCCTGCCGTCGAAGGTCCGTAAATCGCAGAGGTGGGAAGGTTGTGTACTCGCCCATCACGCGCAGCTTGCCGACACCACCTCTCAGTCGAATGTGTTCCTCCAGCTTGCGTGCATGTTGAAGGTCGCCGTTCTTTCCCTTCTCGCTAGCTTTGTAAACCAATAAGGCTTCAAATCGCTCACCGAAGTATTCATGCTGGTTGGCAATTGATATGTGATCTGTCGCGAGTATTGGACACAGGGAGGTGTGATGGGTATGGACAGAATGGCATCGACCGCAAATGACGGCGGCTCCACAATCGTCGTGCGTGAAAGTATTGCACATACGGCAATGTTTATGGGAACCGATGATGGTGCGAAATGGTTTGTTGCGTGAGGCCTTTCTCAATTGGCGGACTATTTGGTCAGCATTCGCGATCGATCCAATTCCAAGCTTCTGACGATAAGAAATCAGGGCGCCGCAGAGAAGATGTAGGAAAGCGTCGTTTCCTGCGTTATGCATGTGCTTTACGAGATCTCCCGATATTCCCAGGGCATCCAAGACGTTTACAAGTCCAGTGGTCTTGAGTTCCCCAGCTAGAAACCGAACAGCCTCTTGCTGGTTTTCGATTCGATTGCGTTGAAGAAGAACTTCCTCCAGGTGGTATCCAACGGAGTGGAATTTCTTTTCCTCATTGAGTCCGCCATGACCGTAAAAGATGATCTCACGGTTGGCAGTTGCCGCCGAGTCTCCCAGAAGGGTCGTCAACGCCTCTTTGAGCAAAGACAGAGGCAAGTACTGGGTCTTGCCGTACTCGAAATTATACGACTGGTCGTAGTCAATTCCTTTCATTCGAGCGAACCATTTCTGATTGGTACGACGCATTCGATGGTCCGAGATGCGGAAGTGTAGTACCTCAATACAGGATATAGCTTCTGCGAGACTAGGAGGATTGCTCTTGAGTTTGTTGGTATCTAGTATTGACAAGCCGACTTCAGTTAAGTAGTCTCCGGTTGAAAGCTTTGCCCCGGTCACCCAGCCTTCTGTATCGAATGAGATTAGCAGAGGACCGTCATCCTTTGGCGACTTGAACAAGTGTTTAGTGAGTAGTTCTATTCCACGAAGTCCGGAATCGGTGCTGGAGGACATTTTTGCTATTCTGAACGTGATGCTGGAGAAACAGTGGACGTCGAAGTGGTTGAAGATATTCCGACGACAGAGTCTCCAAGCGAATCTGATAAAAGGAAGAGGTGGAGGATTGCGACGTTCAAGATCGTAATGAAGGACAACAAGGCGTTGGAGAATGAGTAAAACTTATAGAAAGGTAGGTAGAGAGTTTGTTGTGCTGGGTTTGATAGTTGGAGACCGCAGATGGTGAGAGCCGGAAGTTGGTGGAAGGGAATAAGTTAAGCAATCGAACATTGGGGATAGATTATATAGCCATGATATCTAGCCATTGCCGGTGAAGATGAACATAGTTATCAATGTTTAGAGGTAGCAATGGCTCGTTGAGGCAGCTCAGCGCCATGAGGCAGACCTCAAATCGACCTCAGCATGCCGGTCACTGTACAACTACACCTTGCTCAATACTCCGGTGACTGGGACAGATCGCAACAGGTAAGTGCGGTGAATAGGCTTGTAGGATTTCTCGTATAGCGGCACATTATAGCAGTTTTGAGGTATCTTAGCGCCGAAGCGCTCTGATCTCCGCCAACTAGGACATATCAAAATGAGCAAGTGCGACAATCGTAGCTTAAAGTTGTCCATACAATCACGCATTACTGAAAAGTTGAGGTCGATTAGCTTCTAAGTGCTCAAGGGTGCAGTGACTGTGACATATTAGATAGGCCAAAGTGCGGCCCATACGCATCCGAGGTGCGCTTTGAGGTGAACATATCACGCTCCCAAAAGGCTGAAGGCTGAAATGCAATGCGAGCTGTAAAATCGTTCCAATGGGACGTCAAAAGGACGATATGAGCTTAAGCACAACATGGCAGAACTGGGGAGAAAGGACCCAAATCGAGCAAATCGTGCTAGAAGAAGACAGGTTTTTGATGGAAGCTGCTTGCGTTGGCTCTGAAGACGGAGAGCTGTGGTGGCACAAAATATTAAGTAAAGACTCCTAGTCTTATGAAGAACTTGCGAGGTTTATAGAGAACAATTGGAAACGAGCTTGTTGATTGTGGCTTCATCTGAGTATTTGCCGGCATCGGCTTGTGGATCATGATTGTGAGAGGATAGCAAACCTGCGTTATTCAATTCTTACAATTTGACCGATCAGCTCTACGTTATGAAGAGCAATGAAAACCACGTTTGCCGAAGACAAATATAAGAGATTGTGGATCATATTACGAGGCAAGACCTTTTCGATAGACTTTTAATCAATATCATCACGCTTGACAAACAAAGTCCTGATGATATCAAGTGACTTCGCAATAAACCACTACAGAATGAATGATCCCATCGCAAGGCTAATTTAAAGTACCGCGTACCAAAAAGTCGAGAAAATGTTCTAAAGGGGCCTCAAGTAGCCCCTGAATTGTCAACAAACCAGTCTGCCAGCTTGACGAAAGACAACGATTACTGAGACTCCAATTTGAATTATGACAGTCGAACTCAGAGAAGGTACTGATTAAATCACAATTGACCTATTCGTAAGAGTGCCACAATTTGTGCTGTGCCTACCGGTATATCGTTCTACGCGAATTAAGCAAGATTGAAGAAACACTTTCCAAGCTCTATTCTCAGTCAATTGTACACATGCTACGACTTTGATCACTAAGATCAAAATACTCTTTCATCAAGAATGATGGGTAACTCGGTAAACGAAAGTCGCCAAACGGCTTTGATGCATCTCTGCAAATATGCTATTGATATATTCCACATTTCACAAATGAAGTTCCAAGTTCCCTGAAGTTTCTTGATGACAGTTCAAACTGATTTCACACACAAGGAAATGCCATTTCCCTTATCTGCATTTGGCATGCAGTTATGGTATTTACTCCAACTAGATCATTCATAAATCAGGCTGAAGTAGAACAGAAAAGAAATACGAATACAAAGTAGTCTCACGTAGCATAGAAAATCAGAAAGGGGCAGGCCAGTCACGCCAGTGTAAGGAATCGGTCACTATTGACCCAGAGACTGTCAGCGATACGATTCCTAAACATCAATCGAATCCCAAATTATGTGTCCATACTACTCTCCAAAATGAAAGATAACGGAAGTATCGGATTGACATTTGCCTCCAAGTCTGCAAGTCCCTTCCAGAAAAGCATTAAAATGATGACGGCTTCTAACGGCCTTCTAGAAACCATCTAGAAAGACGCTAGAAGGGTGAGCGCACGAGCACTTTTGCGGCTGATCGGTTGACAACGGTGATCTTGCCAAAAAAGACATGAATATGTGGTTGCTTCCTCGGGGTAAGATCCAATCAGAGTTAGTTGCATCCTAATTTTATAAAACATACCTATGTGGCGACATAAGTCTAGCACGTCCGTGCATTAACTACATCAACATATCTAATCTTTAAATAGTAATAAATAATTTAATTTATATTATATCTTTAAATTAATTGTTATAGGGTAGTAAGGAATTTTAAGACCTATAAGCTAGTCTTTTAAAATATCTAATATTTATCTATTTGCGTGCTTTCTTATTAAAGTATTTATTATTTTGCTAGATTTGCTTTATCTTTGCTTTAGCTTTAAGTTAAATAGCTCTTATAGTACTTTAAATTAAAAGTTAATATTATTTAATAATGTTCTTTTAATCTTTATAAAGCGTTTTAATTAAGTATAGATTAGGGGAATTAGCTAGTGTGTCTAAAAAAATAATTTTTTAATTAAATATCTAATTAAATAAAAGCTACTATACCTTATAGTAAATACTAACGTTATCCTCTACTAAAAGTACCTATTTACCTAGATTTAAACGTTAAACTTTATTATAAAAAGGAAATAATTCTTTCTAATAAGCGTTAAAGGTATACTAAATGAAATTAAGGTCTTCTTTCTTATAATCTTAATCTAGCTTCTTATATTTAAAGAGACGTTTAGGTATAAGTAGGTATTTTTAACCCTTCTTAATTCTTCGTAAAATTAATTAGTTCTTCCTTTAAATCTTATCGTTTTTAGCCTAAAATTCTATATATTTAGAGGTTCTAATGATTAAATAGTTAGCTTGCTTTAAATTAATAATATTCTTTAATTTTAGGACCTAATTCTTCTATATCTCTATTAAATATAAAGTATTTATCTCTTCTTCTTAATTCTAAATAATATAAGGCTGTTTAACGTACGTATCTAAATAAGTAATATCTTATTATATCTTTTTAAACTATAGATCTAACTCTTTGTTCTAATAACGATCTTTACTTTTTAGTACGTTTATACTACTTAGTTTACTTTCTTTAAAGTTAATCGTTATCTTATTATATCTAATTATAACTATATTAAGAAAAAGGTCTAAAATCTTATAAATATATTACTTTTAGTCGTTAAGATTAAGTTTATAAAGACTAAGCTTCTATATAGCTTTTTTGCATATAATTAGCTAAGAATTAATTCTGTCTCTTTTATAATAAGCCTTAGAACGTAGAATATTACGTAACTATTTACTATAAAGTTCTATAAGTTCTTAAAGTAGAATTCTAGCTTTATTTAATCTTAGATAATAAGCTTCTTAATAAACTAAATTATAAGTATCTTAAGGACTCTCTTACTTATATTTCTCCCTTATAGACTCTTAAATTTGCTAAGATAATATAGATCTAGGCTTAACTCATCTTAGTCTACCTTTTCTAAAGGTAGAATCTACGTGTTGTAGAAGGACGTTAATAGATATAGAATTAGCTTATTATTAAGTTTAATAATAGAGCTTAAGGATAGCGTTTAGAGTTATATTACTAATTTTAGCTATAATTTTGCTAAAAGTTAGCCTATTATAGAATTAATATTAAATTATAAGTATATGCTTATCGTAAGGAATTTTAGGTATTTTTAGTAGAGTTATTAATGTTTAATTATCTTAGGGATTTTAGTGTTGTCTATCTAAAGAGTGCTTGGCATGCACGGACGTGCTAGACTTATGCCGCCGCACAGGTACAGGCGTTCCCGAGAAGGAGAAGGCAAAATGTACAGCCGAGGTGTGGAGTATTCAGATCTTGAGGTGACATCCGACCAGGATCACCGACGCTAGCCGGTGGAGTTTTCCCCAACTTGGACTGCAGGTGTTGGTGGCGTGGGTTGGCGACAGGAGCGAAGTGAGAAAGGAAAGGCAACCTGCAGGAGCTTTGGTCGACTTCAACTTCAAAGTTCAGAGTGATCTGCAACCTCAAGCCAGTGCGCAGAGCTCGTGTGCACGGTAAAGTCAAGGGTTGCTGATGGTCCAAGGTTGCTACCAGGTAAAGTTGAGCGACTCGAACATTGCTGACCTGGCGTTTGGCGTGCGGGGCTGGCAAAAACCACTTGAACTGCCAGAATTGTACTGTGAGTTGAGCTGTATGGTATGTAGTACTACTGGTAGTATTAGGTACTTCAACGATCGTAGGACACATGCATATAAGACGAATACTTGTACTCGATCCTCGTGTTACTCTCTCTTATCATTGAGCGCCGTGCAGTGTCCCCGCGCCAAAGTTTAAACTGATCATATTGAACATTGATCGATCCATTGGGCGATACCATCATGGTCCATACAACCACTAGCTTTGCCCATTTGATAACTGGCGTGGTTGTTGGATGCGCGCTAGCTATCTCTCGGCTCGTATCTTTGTCAAAGAGGAGTGATACGAACTTCACACGATGCTGACCATGTCAGTATTACTCCGTACAGTCACTGATATCTACGAGTACCACCTCAGGGTTAGAAGGGGCTTTCAAGCAGGACATTTACTGATATCAAGAAAAACAAATGTTGTTCATCTGGTTTTATTTTGTCCGTTGCAGTGCGGTTAGAGATGATTTTGGCCATGGTTACAATCTTTATCTTATGGCTAAAAGTCGATGCAACACTACAAGTTCGGATGTCTAACGATCCAATCACCAAATGCAAAGACATGCAAGGAGATTGGGAAGCTTTGCAGCTAAACTGGTGGCGCTGGCTTCAGAAGCATTTCAGCGATGCTGATTGCTCAGAATGGCGGGAGGAACATTTAGTGAGAACGGCGACTTGTCTCTTTTGAGCCTTTGCGATCAGCCACTGACGACCTTCTGCATCCCAATATCTACCCCATCGAGTTATCAACGACAAATTCCAGACACTTTTTGGTGTTTACAACTACATCTTTCTTCCAAGGTCTTGATATTTGATTAGTCCTTGGTGGTGAACTAGCGAAATGTATGCTATTTGGACTGAACAAATACGTTACAAAATGCTATCTTTGACATATTCAGTTAGTCTGGGAAAGATCGCCAGCGTCCGTAACTTTGATAGCCATCAATTGTCTGTGCATAATATGTCCAGCACCAATTGACCATTCGCCCGGGACTGTCGCATGCATGCCACCCTTCTCTTTTGGCATCCCTGGTTCGGTGTCCCCCGTAGCCTTGGTCGACAATTGATTCGCTGGTGGATTGATTCGACACCAAAATGTCATGGGGGTGGCACTGATGCTCAGGCCATGCGAGTCGGCCTCCCCTCTCCACAAGGGATCGTCAAGGTTGAGGCAAAACTACGAATTACATGCGGTTATTTGGTGATATGACCCGTTAGCTTCAGAGCTCCAATGAACCATTAGTCTGATGGCCTGTTGAGGATCCGACATGGCGCTCCCGGCCTGTCTAATCCAGAATGTAGATAAGGGTGCTGGTTCTCCCACCTCTGAAGCATCTCCCAGTCTGATATTCAGATAATCTTCTCCCAACATCTGCTAGCTCTCACTTCTGGAAAGAGGGGCACACTTGTTGAAGCTCTCCTTTTAAACCCTGCGCGGTTTTTACCTTACTACCACTGGACAACTTGCGAGTGGTTATTGTTATCAGCCTGGTCGTCACAACCTGTGACCTGTGACAATGTCTCACGAAAAGACCCCCGAAAGCATCCATGAGGATTCATCCCATGGCATGCGAAAATCGAGTATTGGCGAGGATTTCCTTGCAGAGCCTGGCTTTGAAGCGCCGACAGAGGAGGAGCTATTGACCCTTCGCCGTGTCTCCGATAAGATTCCAGTAAAAGCTTTCACAATCGCTTTTGTTGAATTGGTAGAGCGGTTATCTTACTATGGCTGTGTTCAGGTATGTATCAATAAACTCAATATTGGAAACTCGATTAACTGTTTGGTAGGTGTACAGCAACTATATCCAGTTTGACCGACCTGGCACTGCTACAGGCAAAGCGCTTGATCCAAATGCCTCGGACGCTCAACCAGGTTTCCTTGGCTACCAGCAACGAGTTGCCAATGGAATCACAACACTTAATCAGTTCTGGGTTTACCTCATACCGCTATTTGGCGCTTATGTCGCAGACACATACTGGGGCCGTTTCAAGACAATCTGGGTGTCTGTTCTGATCGCCATCGTGGGACACATTATCCTCATCTGTTCAGCTATTCCCAGTCTTATCGACAATTCGGGCAGAGGTGGTGCTATGGCAGTTTTCATCATTGGTATGCTCATTATGGGCATCGGTACTGGTGGATTCAAGCCAAATATCTCCCCTCTCATTGCCGAACAGATCCCTCATGAGCGCATTTTTGTCAAGACCTTGAAGTCTGGCGAGCGCGTCATTGTGGACCCGGCAGTTACCATCTCCCGAGTCTACAACTGGTTCTACTTATTCATCAACATTGGTGCATTGGTCGGTCAGATCTCAATGGCCTACGCAGAGAGATATGTCGGATTCTGGCTGTCTTTCTTACTTCCCACCATCGCTTTCGTCGTCACGCTTCCGGTGCTCTTCTTCTGCCGAAATATGTACAAGAGATCCCCACCCACAGGTAGCGTTCTAGGACCAGCATTCAAACTTCTCATGTACGGATTGAAAAAAAACATTTCTGCCAATCCAGTCAAGTCTTACAAGCGCATGACCGATGGAGGCTTTTGGGACAGAATCAAGCCATCAGTCTTCGCTCCTGGTACCCGCCCAAAATGGATGACATTCGACGATGCCTGGGTTTCTGAAGTAGCTCGTGGTTTTGCTGCGTGCAAAGTATTCGTCTGGGTAAGCTGCTCAAAACGTAGACAAGTGATGAAATATATACTAATGGAAGCAGTACCCTCTATGGTGGTTAACATACAACCAAATTAACAACAACTTGACCGCTCAAGCAGCACAAATGGAGCTACACGGTGTTCCCAACGACGTAATCAGCAACCTTGATCCTTTCGCACTGATCATCCTCATTCCGGTTTGCGATGTGCTTATCTATCCTTTCCTCCGCAAGATTGGTATCAATTTCTCGCCAATCAAGCGTATGTTTGCTGGCTTCATGGTCGGTGCGATGGCTATGATCTGGGCTTGCGTACTTCAAGCTTACATGTAAGTTCCAAAATTTCCATCCGACCTTTGTTTATGAACTCTCGTGCTGACAGAAAATAGCTACAAGAAAAGTCCTTGCGGCGATTTCGCCAGTGACTGCGATGCTGGCAAAGCCACGATCAACGTCTGGGCGCAAACAGGATCTTACATTCTCATTGCTCTGTCCGAGATTTTTGCCTCCATCACTTCCCTCGAATACGCCTTCTCCAAGGCTCCAAAGAACATGCGATCCATGGTTATGGCCGTAGCTTTGTTCACCAGCGCGTTGGCTGCTGCTCTTGGCGAAGCTTTTACCTCCGTCTCACAAGATCCTCTTCTCGTATGGAACTACGGATCAATGGCTGTCATTTCTTTCGTCGCTGGAATTCTCTTCATATTCATGTTCTGGAGTTTGGACAAGCAAGAAGATGCTCTTAACGCTCTGCCCACTGGTCATGTCCGCCGTGAGCAATTGGATGAAGAAGGTGGTCTTCCTATGCCTGTTGATAAGGCACTTGCGCCGGAGAAGTTTTAGAATTTTCAGTGTTTGGAAATTGTAAATCTAGCGTTTGTTTTGTTGACGTTGGAAAGATACCAGTTGTAACGTTGCCGTCGGTGGCATTAAAACAGATTAGACACCATCGTGGAACTCTTATGCTTGATGAAGCTTGAGATAATGTTAATGACAAAGAGAATGATTCTGAATGTTTTTCTTCAAACACCGTGAAATATAGAGCGCGCCTGCTGCTTCATTCTACTGTATTGCCATGGACGAAGCTGGATTTTCCAGAGTAGTGCTCGAAGTAGCATTCATGTTGGCCATATCAAGCCGGTACAAACAATTTGACGGGAAGGAAATACCGACGGAGGTGTCTCGGCATTCAGGGGAAACTCTGCCAGAAACAGATCCGATCTCGTTGCGGCTGCCACATCGGTCCCAAGATCTCTGTCTTCGGATCATTAAGTTCGTCGCGTGCTCTTTCAGGAACCATACATGTGCGGCGGGTTCGTTGCCGTGAGCCAGCAGAATGGACCTCCGTCTTTACCGCCTCGATCGGTCCCATGTTCCTGCTAGTGTGACATGACCGCCTTTTCGACCCGTGGACAATGATGACAGCATTCTGAAATTATTACAAAGTCTAGATCAATGAGATGAACTCTATGGATATCGATAAGCATTCAAGTGTGTGATATAGGGATAGGGCGTCGATGGGTGCGCTAGAAGGGCTAATCGATCTTCCGAGAGTATATTGGGGTTTCTATGCTTCAGCGAACATCAAGCTCTGTATAGATCTAATTCTTAATATGTTCCAATTACGGCCAATGCTTAGTCCACCTGTGGTCCTACAGTATGAAAGCTTGTAGGTTTTGTTTCTAGTGCTGAACACGAGGGCGAAGGTGGATATATCGCATGGTTGGCGGCTTCGAAACAATGCGGAATGATTCCAAAAATCAGGTATCAGGTCGGTTGATGGTACGCTTGTTCAAGGATAGCGTGGATACTGGTGTTGAGTTTGTTGAGAGTAAGACTGCCTGCCTTGGTGTTGAAGATGTTGTCTTGAATGACTCGACGCCACCAACCACGACTAGCCAGTCACAATGCATACAACAAGTCAGCCTAAAGAGGTGGCGGGCGGTCAAGGATAGATTGCGGGGATTAAAGGCCTCTTCGGATCAGAGCCATGGGTACTTTGGCACTGACATCCTCAAGGGCATTCTTGATTGCTTAAAGTCCTTCCCTTGACATTTGCTTCGCTCACCCAGCAGCTTGTATTGTCGTATTACTTGTCGTTGTAGTTTTACGCACATATTCGCATCATATCTTCAGCGCTCGTTCCATTCGAGCTGTTCCTGTTGTTTACGCATTCTTTGTTGTGCCTACGATCATTATGAGGCTCTCTCAAGCTCTATTAGTTGGCGCGGCATCGACCGCATTCGCTGCGCCGCGGATAACAGACTATCAACTTTACCAAGGCCTTGTCGAGCAAGACACTAACAATGCTCCTGTTGAGAGGTTTCTGGTTGAGACAGCGCCAGGTGTGACAAAGTGGGTAACTGAGGAGGACAAACTAGAGATGCTTCGAGTGAGTAAGACCCAGTCTGGAGACCAATTACTTTCGCTAATGTCCCGTAGAATGATATCAACTTTATGGATATCACCGAGCATCAAGACTTTGCAACACCCGTCCGCGTTGCCAATCAAGGAAAAGTCAAGTTCCCGAGCGCAGCTGCTAAGCAATCCGGCGTGAAACCGTTGCTACCAAAGCTATCGATCGATCCTATGAAAGAGAACCTCGCAAAGTTTTCAAGCTTTTACACTCGTTACTACAAGTCATCGTATGGAGCCGAGTCGTCGAAATGGCTACAGGGAAAGATTGCCGACACCGTGAAGGAGTCCAAGGCAGAAAAACTTGTGCAAATAAAGCCATTTGACCATCCATGGGGACAGAGCAGCATCATTGCGACCATTCCCGGCAAGTCCAACAAAACGGTCGTAATCGGGGCGCACCAGGATAGCATCAACATGTTCTTCCCAACCATGCTTCCAGCACCTGGCGCCGACGATGATGGCTCCGGCACCGTAACCATCCTTGAGGCATTGCGCGTTCTTCTCCAGGACCCAGATATCCTCGCAGGCAAGGCAGCCAACACTCTCGAATTCCACTGGTACTCTGCAGAAGAAGGCGGACTTCTCGGCTCCCAGGCCATTTTCCAATCATACCAGAAAGCTGGCCGCGATGTTCGCGCTATGCTGCAGCAGGATATGACCGGCTTCATCAAGCGCACGATAGCGGCAGGCAAGAAGGAAGCGCTTGGTGTCATCACTGACTTTGTCGATCCTGACCTTACAACTTTCATTCAGAAAGTTATCACTGAATACTGCGACATCCCATACGTCTTGACCAAGTGCGGATATGCTTGCAGTGACCATGCCAGCGCAAGCAAGGCTGGTTATCCTAGCGCATTCGTCATCGAGGGGGAGATGGATTTGACGCATGATGGTATTCATACTGACAAGGACACCATCGACCTTGTTGATTTTGGACATATGTTGCAGCATGCGAAGTTGACGCTTGGGTTGGCATATGAGCTGGCTTTTGCTGATCTTGAAATGTCGTAGCGCTGCCTGCTTGACTTTGGCATGTGATGAATGTGTATAATTATCTTGAGAAAGAGCATATATATTAGAAATGAGGGAATTGGTTATACGAGAGCTGGCTTAAGGAATCGGAGGAGATGTTGATGATATCCTATGACGCATATTACCGATTTAAATATGAATGAAAGATTTTAAGAGATGACTGCATATATGCTAATATTTGTACAATGAGTATTTCGCTGCTAAGAGACAATCGATGGCCTTCCCAATCTCTGGCAAAGGCCATTACTATGGAAAGCGTCATATCGTTATACGACAATCTCGCCCTTCCATGTAGCCTCTGTGAGTCCCAGAGTACGGATGAGGTTTTGCCACCGTGGTCCACCCCTTTCTTTTCTCACAAGATACTTGAGCAGCTTCTGCCTCTTGTGAACCATAAGGCGAAGGTTTCGCTTGTTATGGTGATCCTTATGTCCTCTCTCTTGAATAAAGTTGGCAAGGTTCCTGATCTTCGCTGTTAGAACAGCAATCTGGACTTCAGACGACCCAACATCCACACCCGCTCGGAACTTTTCTGCTCTTTCTTTCCCATCCTTTCCTGCAAGAACCGCGTCCGTGTTGTGCCGACCGAACGTCTGAATACATGTTTGTATGTTGACCCGTCGAAGATCTTTGAGATTACCCGCCTCCAGTTTTACAATTCGCTCAATTGCTACTTTCGCTCGCTCATGCTCGGCTTGATGTCGCTCTTCCCGGAGCGCCTTTTCCTCTTCCATGCGTTGCTCATATTCCTCTCTTGTTTCCACAGGAAGCTGCTCTGGTCTGAGTATATCGGTGCTGGTAAGGTGCTTTGAGCGTGCGAGTTGCTGATCCAGTTGTTCTTGTGTGAGATGGAAGTTTAGTCTTTTATCGGCATTCTCTCTCGCAAGCTGGAGAGCTTCCTCTGTCGCGATGATACTCTCGTCATAGGTCTTCGGCGGATCGAACGATTGGAGAAATCGTGTTGTTAGGCCACGAACTGGATTGGTGCCTGGCTTCGGTGGGGGTTCATCCTTTGACTTCTTCCCCCGAGACTTTAGCGCTGCGGAATGCGCTTGTTTTTGGCGATCAACGTATTGGTTCGTGGCTGCTTGATGGTTGGAGTATGAAGTGAAGGTTCGGATAGGCAGGTCGCGACATGGTCGCTTGTGAACTTCAGAAAGTTAGGCAATGGCTATAGGTGAGAGTATGAGCACACTTACATATATCTGCCCTTAATGGGACTGGTATTCGTGGTGGCATTGGGGATGTAATGCGTTCTTCATCCTTCACGAACCCAACTTTTTTCTCCCATTGCATGGGGGACGAAGGTTAAAACTGCTATGTAAGCAGTAATATTTAGATCAAGTAGCGTATTGTAAGTCTTGAGCCAGAAGTAGTTAGACCGGCGCTAGCCCAAGTTTCGCTTAGCGTCTCTGGACCTGCACACAACTCCAAAATCCTCAATTGCGAAATTCCTCCCACCTCGACAACATTTCCACTTCGTTCACTCTTCACTTTGTCAAACCGCTTGTTCTAGTCGCAATCATGGCGTCCAAGAATCTGCCCGCGCTCTTCAATCCTACGTCGCAGGACATTGAGCAACTGCTCGCTGCCTCTGCGCATCTCGGCAGCAAGAATATCCAGGTATGAAGGTATAAAATTCATTCCACCCAATTATAACTAATTTTGCTCTCAGACTCATATGGAACCTTACCTCTGGAAGACCCGTCCAGATGGAATCAACATCATCAACATCTCCAAGACCTGGGAGAAGATTGTCCTCGCTGCCCGTATTATTGTCGCCGTCGACAACCCCGCCGACATCTGTGTTATTTCAGCTCGTCCATACGGTCAACGTGCCGTTCTCAAGTTCGCTGCCCACACCGGTGCCGTCGCCATTGCTGGTCGCTTTACTCCCGGTAACTTCACCAACTACATCACTCGCTCCTTCAAGGAACCACGCTTGATCATTGTCACCGACCCACGCACCGACGCCCAGGCCATCAAGGAAGCATCATACGTTAACATTCCAGTCATTGCTCTCTGCGACACCGATTCTCCCACTGAATACGTCGATGTGGCCATTCCGGTCAACAACAAGGCTCGCCTCTCTATTGGATTGGCTTGGTGGATGTTGGCCCGTGAGGTCCTCCGTCTCCGTGGCACCATTGCCTCCCGTGACACCGAGTGGGATGTCATGCCCGATCTGTACTTCTACCGCGATGCTGAGGCGGAGGACCAGAAGGAGGCTGCTGCTGAAGAGAAGGTCCCAGGTGCCGAAGAAGCTCCTGGCTTTGGAGACGAGTGGGCTGCCGGTGCTTCCGGTGCTGGTGGAGCTTTCGCCGCAGCTAATACCTCCGGCGCTGGCGGAGCCGGCGGCTGGGACGCTGACGGTGCTACTGACTGGGCTGCTGGTGGTTCTACTGAGCCTGCAGCCGCTACCGATGACTGGGCTGCTGCTTCTGCTCCTCCAGCTACTGGTAGTGGAGATGCTGCTGCCAACTGGTAAGGGAGGAAAACATGCTTGTGAAAATCAGGAAGCTAGAAGGGGAGCAAAACGATGTTTTGCAGTAGGTTTGATTGATACAAAAACGTGGCAAAGGCAGCCTTGGAACAAAACTGGCCGCACTAATGAGGGAAAGATACTTGTCAATTCATTGGCGGGGGAAAGCCCTGTGTGGTGGTCTGGGAAGTACTTGAACGTTGCCCTTCCATAGCAATGCTTAGCTTACTGTTTTACAAATCTACCAGTATTGTGTTGAACCGATGTTTACCTTTAAGCTTACGCCAGCTGGCTCATCTATGCTCACGCAGGCAAGCAAGTATATCGTCTAGTTTCGTCCTACACCACTGCAGAGCCACCCAGTTCTTTTTTCTTTTAAACACATCGGAGCAAGGTTTGAAATTATGTGATATCAGTTTAAGAGGAAATCACCTCCTAATGTACCTGAATTGCTGTAGATGGGTATGAAGAGTTACATGTGGCGAGCGGCAGAGGAAAGCATACTTTGCAAAGGTTACCTAAAGCCAATATTTGTCTTGAGGGAGCTGACGGGAGCTGTCCGATTCGATAATTGGTATTGACAGTTCTAACATCAGTGTTGTATCCGCTGCATGCCCTTGGAGATCGATCTGATCTGATCGCGATTGGCTGAGGTTGGCCCTTAACAGATTTTCGTCTCAGTTCTTGGTTGTTGACTGCCATCATTGATCTCCATGAGCTTCTGGAGCTTTCTCACAGCTCGAGCTGTGAGCTATCTTTAGTTCGCGAGGGTCCCACGCTTTTCAAGGAAACAAACGGTCCAGCTTTGCCTCAGAAGAAGGTTGCTGTTTCGAAACCTTGACGCGCGCCTCTGCAGGGGCTTGCAGATTGCGACACTAGAGTCGTTTCTTGGGGCTGGGGGCCTGTCAACTTCACCTCACTTGCTCGACTCAGCTCAGCGACTTTACGAGCATTTGATTGCAATATTTCTGAAGGTTTGCATACGGGTGGAGACCTAAAGCTGTCGATACGCGCAAGGACAGAATTGGTTTGACAAGGCCAGTCGCGGATATCCGCTTTCGGATCGCTTTCCGGGTCGCCTTGATGGCGCAGGATGCTCTGTCATCCCACCATGCTGTCCTACCAGTCCAGCATCGCGCGTTGGCCGATGAAGAAATCAGATGGCGTGGATAGCTGCGCCCATTGAAATAGGGAAATGCTAAAGTTGCAAGGAGGGGCAAGTCATGTCATCATCAGCATATAGTTGCAAAAGCGTCTTTGTGGCGGCTGTCAGAATGGTATGTGTGGTGAATTGGCCAACGCCAGGGCAAGTCAGTGTCAGGTCTCAGCATTTCTAGCATCCCCTCAGAGCTTCATACCTACATGCTCCCGCAGTAGATCGATAGGCTGCAAACATACAGGCCCCTACTGAGACACAGGATTTCAATCTCATTCTGAGAGCGTCCCCACCCTAGCGGTTCCTGGAGATCCTGCAATTGGGCCCTGTTAGGTGTCCGAGTCGCTGGATCATGGCCATGGCATCCCATCCACGCGTGGTCGAAATTACAGTCCGAGCAAAGACCAAAAGCGACAAAGCGTGGCTATTAAATGTCTCGTGTGTCGCGGGCAATACAGCTAGATTCAATAGACTGAATCTGTTCATAAAGAAAGGATGCATGGCGGCGCGCCCAGCAGCAGCCGACGGCTAGTGATGAAGGACAAGGTGTAACAGGTTACCCAACAATGCTTCCTAGGGATCAAAGGTATACTATTGCCCCGTAGCCTCGTAATGGTAGCTATACGCTGAATGTTGCTGATGTCCATCAGTGTCGCATGTTGTACATAGCTGTCCCGCGGCCCAGACTTAGAACTGCTAGGTAAGGCAGGTACCCTCCAGACTCTCCCACACGTAGTTTCTGTAGTTGGGAATGTTTCTTGTTCGCCCCTGCCGTTTTTTGACCTGCTCCTACCTATCGTGTCTCTCGTTCCTTCCAAATCAACTGCTGCCTCCCACCTTTAGTCTCAACTGCGAACCTCGCACCTCCCGTTACCTCTTTCTAACCTCCGTCCGGCGTCAACCAACTGTGGAATCTGGATCTGTCTGAACATCGACTATTTCAACTATTCTCCTGGAGGCGAGCTATCCAATGACTAGACAATGAGCTCGAGAACCATTACCAGTGTGGTCACCTCCGACACCATAGCCTTGAACGCTGCTGTGTTCGGTTATGCGGGACATTCGCTCGTCACGCCCCACTCGGCCATCAAGCAGATATGGTGGACCGAAGAACGCATTCAGGCCAAAGTCACGAGAGACTTTATCGTCTCTAAGCTTCGTCCAGACGAGCGCGCCCAGCTTGATCAGCCCGTTTCGTTTGGTAGCGAGCTCACCGACGCTACCTACATTGACTGGATCCTTGACAAGACGAAGCGACTCTTTCTGATTCTGGTTGAAGTTGGCGTGCCAGATCAGATCTTTGGTGCCATTGACGATGTCTGGGACGACCATGATCTCCCGATACCTCTGGAAGATGTCGACAAACTGGCATTATCCTGGAAAAATGACGAGACCCTGAATCGAAAATTCTATTCTACTCAATATTCATTTCTCCTCCGACCACTCACGGAGGACGCTCATATCAAATATGGACCAAATGAAGTGATTCCCCTCGAATATGTTCACCGACTCCCGCCAGCGGCAATTCTCCAAAGCTGGCTGAAAATGCATTTACCTAAAGAACCAAATGAAATATACGTCCGTAGAAAGGTTAACCTGGGAGCGACTGGAGACAAAGTTGATCCAACCAAGGAGGCTCAATTTCTTGCCGACATACAAAAGGCACGATTGATCCAACATAAACACATTGCTTTCGTGTGGGCTTCATATACTTCCAAAGGAAATGGCTTCTTCCTCACAACCTTCGAAGCCGAACATACATTAAAGTCTTTCATTGATTTCCGTTCCGCAGCATCTCTTCAGAAACTTACCAAAACCCAACGAAACGAGACTCTTCTCACCTGGCTTCACTGTCTTGCGGATGCCCTGGCATCTATCCATGATCAAGGAATGTATCACTGCGCCATTACTCCATCCAACATCCTCATCGATGGCGAGAACCAAATCGCCTTTAGTGATATTGGTTCCCTTAAGACTTTCCAGACCGAGAAGAAGCATGACCCGTCAGAAGGGTACAATTACGGCGCACCCGAAAATCATGCCACAAAGCCTCTACCATTTCTCAATAGCTCGCCCGAGAGTAGCTTTTCCAGATTTACACATCGCCGGAAGAAATCGACCGACAGCAAGCGATCCTCAACCACAAAGTCACGCCAGAGTAGCCATTCATCTGGTAATTCAGTGTCCAGCTTGCCCGACATCGTCCCACCTCTGGTTGAATGCCAAACCCCTAGTGTGTCATCCATGTCCTCAATGGACTCCCCTCAAACTCCGACATCCGAGATCTCCCCAATGCAGCCAATGCGCCCTCCACCACCTCTTCCTAAGGACGATATCTTGAAGACGAAAGTGTCCGTCGTCGATACACTTAGCCTTTTCAACGCTTCCTGGGCAACGATGACAACAACGTCATCTCCACCTTCATCTCCTACGCGTACAGGTCACACCTTGCCATCGAGCTACTTTGGTCAACAAGCTGACGTCTTCTCTTTGGCGTGCATCTTCACCGACATCATAACTTATATGATTAAGAAGAAATTGTCCGACTTTGTCAAGTACAGAACTACCAAGCGCAAGGATTCAATTAGTGCATCCAATCTAATGTCCCCCCCTTCCTCTGGGTCAAGCTCGTCACCCCAAGCTTCTTCGCCCTCCAAAGGCAACGCCGATTCTTCGTTTCACAATAATCTCGGCAAGATCACAGACTGGACCGAAGTACTCGAGGCAGAGGCAGCCGTCCAGGACGACCCAACCTGCCGGGCCATTCCACTCCTAATGCGCCTTGTCCGATGGATGATGTCGCCTAATCCGCTACATCGTCCTTCCGCCGCCGAGGTTCGTGAGCGAGTCTTTGATATCCTCATTGGCCATGCCGGAGTCGAAAGTGTCTGCTGCCACTCTGCCCATCGTGCCATGCCTGGGAACAGCGCACCTACTGTGCCGCGATTGACCTTACCGCCGAAGCCAATGAAGGGTGGTGATGAGGTCAAGAGTCGCGCCGGACCCAGTGGATCCAGCGAGCAACGCAAGCAGACACAGCGCAAACCGGTGCCACTCTACATTCCCAAAGACTCAGAGACGAGTGTCAATAATGTCCCACCGTCACCCAGCAAAACTTCCTCGTCCTTCAGCGGTTTTGTTCGCGGCCTTAAATGGCGCAAACAGAATACTTGAGCATCGCATCGTGCCTAGCTGGCATATATCACCAGCTCGTTTTTTTCGTTTTCATTTTCGTCTGTCTTTTTCGACATTAACGATACCCCCGTCATGGCGACATTCTACAAATTTGTTCTCAGGAGTATGTATGAGCAACCATTAACTAATGGAGTTTATGTGTGGGAAAAGGCATGGACAGATTCTGCCTTGTACATTCATTTCATGGAAAAGATATGTTCGGGCGCCAACAGATGCGCCGAACTCTTTACTGGCTTTATTTTGACAAGCTTATTTGCGGCTGCTGCCTTTTGTACGAAAGCTTATACTATGGCCTTTTAGAGGCACATTACATCAATGGTAGTTTCTTCTGTGTAGTTTTAGATCAACTGGTGGAATACCATTGACTGCGGAGAATGGAAGTGGACAGTTGTAAGCATAATCCAATCAGTACAGTCAACCCAATGCTTCCCACTATCCGGTGTCCCCTGTAGTCGTGAACAGCATCATGAACTTGCATAACTCTCGACGTTTTCTGCTGTCCCCAAAACCCGCTGCCCAACTGCTACTGCCAGGCTGTCCACCATCACCACTAACTGTCCCAGTTCCCTCGCCGCTAACTTCCCCGTACAACAGCCGCATACTCGCACACAACCTCTCGTACCTGGCACTAGTCACACACTACGGACAATACCTACCGCATGGCAGCAAGACAATCATGAGAGAAGGGAGAAAAATATCCATTTTGCAATTTTTGCCGGCACCCGGCAACGTCCGTGGGAACATTATTACATACATAGTTAAGAGACACGAGAGAAGAACATTCTAAAACGCAACACACATACAACCCAACAGAGAAACGTTTCAGCGCGTTGTCCCAGCATCACCACATCACCCAGCCAACGGAACCAAAAATGGAGCCTACGACGCCTGATGCCCAATGGTGTACAATGAAAGAATAGCAAGACCATAGCACATTACGGTATGTTTTTTTTGGAGGGGAGGTGAAGAATGATTGTAAACGTGCAAAAGGGGTCATGAAATTATGTTATGTACAAAGTTGGGTGCGCTTCTCACACTAAGTGTGCATAGTAATGTATGAAGGTCGCTGTAAAAGCCAAAGAATGAAGAGCGGGGAAAGATTGAATGGCTAGAAGGGCGTAGACGGCAAGACACAGTAGTCGTATGTGCGAGTATGCGGTCGCACACGATCCAGCACTGCCTCGGAGCGCCAGTACCGAAGAGCTGTGTCCGTTGCGAGGAAACGTGGTGCGGTGCAGCTGGTGCGAGGGAAATCGGGGCTTATGTGGAAGAGGTTGGGAAGGAAGAGCGCCTATTGGGTATTCTTTTGAGCGGATTTCTTTTGAGCGAGAAGAGGAGTTTTGTATAGTTTGGCGCACAGTTGGGGACAGTCAAAAAATCTTCAGTAAGGTCGATGCCTGTCTCATGGACTGCTGATTTCCACAAGGCTTCGATTGCCCGCAGGTACTGAAGGGAATCAAGTCCCCACGTGCGCATCATACCCGATGGAGTAAAAAGCAGGAAGGCGATAGGTTTATGCTTCTAGTATGGTACTGCCCCACCCATTGGACCACCCATCGAGCGCATATGCTCGGCGAGTTGGGGATACTTTTGTTGCACCTATATCACGACGGAATGTTAGCATGGCGAACGATATGGAAAGACTTGCAACAACGACAAGAAACGTAATGACATGGAAGGAAGAACGTGGACTGACCTCGATTTGAGTACGTGTTGCCTCGGCGTATTGTAGCGCATTAACTATCTCGCCTTCTGTCCGGGATAGGTCTGCGGCCTTTTCAAAGTACTTGAGTGCTTCGGTGACGTTGCCTTGGGTCAGCAACAGTTGTGCCATGGTGGCCACGGCGATGTCGCATTCTTCATCGACTATTGAATCTTGTGAGCCAGAACATCACTAATTGGGAATATATAGCGGTAAAACTTACGGAGCAGAGCCTTTTGACATAGTTCCTGCGCTTCATCCATGTTCTGCTCCCATTGGAATTTGGAGAGGGCTTTGTTGACTAATGGGAGCACGTTCATGCCTGTGGGATGGACTTGCTTCTCAAGATCAATGGCAGTGTCGAATTGTTCCACGGCTTTTTGGAACTGTTTTTGATCGAGTAGGATTTCACCATAATAGTTGTATACATCTGGAACGCGTTCAAAGTTCTTGATACAGCGTCTGAATGTTGCCATCGACGAGGCTATTGATCCTTGCTTGTATTGTGTGACGCCAAGTTGGATATGTGAGTAGATGAAGTCCTTATCGAGATCAATCGATTTCTGATAGTCAGCAGCTGCTTCATTCAATTCCTGGTTCAAGAAGTGGAATTGGCCTCGGTGATACCAGATATCAGGGTCGTCTGGCGTATGCTCCATAGCTGCCTCAAAGTCCCGGAGAGCACCATCACGATCTCCTAAGATAAGTTAGACAGCAGTCGATGAAAAGAATGGCTTCGGCTCTTACCATTTTCCAGGTACATGCTGACGCGCTTGACATAGCTTTGCGTCATGGTTGGATCAAGCTCAATGCTCTTGTTGATATGTGTCATGGCACTATCAGTGTCGCCAAGGAGCCATAAGAATGTCGCCCGCATATTGTGGGCAAGAGCCTCATATTCACCCAGGTCATCGAGCTCCAGAGATTTCGTAAAAGCCTCGGAAGCTTCGTTATAGTCAGCAGCACTGCGTCCTCGTAGAGCAACCAGTCCTTTCCGCAATTGTCCCTTTCCAGATGATTCGTCAATGTCGTCGGTTTCCGTCAACCCGGCGGGCAAATCTTTTGGTCGGAAGCTTTGTAAGTAGTTAGATATGAAAGCCGCGCTAGGTAGCCGGGCTTTTTTGGTCTCGAGCATTGCTGAAGCCTTCTCGGTTGCGACAATTTGCAAGAGGGATTCGACCTTGTTGGCACTTGTTGGATTCTGGAACTTTTCGATTATGCAACTTGCAGTATAGTCCAGGAGTGCTTCGCTGTACTTCTTCAACTGCTCATATGCATTGGCACGTCGGTTCAACGCCTTAACGTACATACGGTCCAGATTGAGAGCGGCTGTAGTGTCGTCGACAACCTTCTCCCAGTCACCCATAGCTTGATGACATGCAGCGCGGTTGGAATAGAAGATTGGATCTTGCTTCAGATCAATTGCCTTGGTATAGAGCTCGATAGCTCGATTGAAATCCTTGGATCCATAAGCCTTGTTACCTGCGGCCTTGAGCTTGGAAGCATAATCCTTTCGTTCCTGCAATGACGTTAGTGGGCTGCAAGTTAGGCAGACGCGTATAGCAAACCTGTTCTGACAGCGAAGTGATAAATTCTTCACTCATATCTACATTCTCAAGTTCATAATCACCGGTTGACGCCGAGACCGATGGAGGGGTTTCGCGGCTGGTGGTGGCTCCAGTGGAAGCATCTTCATCCTTCTTGCCCTTCCGCTTCTTGGACTTCTTCTTTGGGGATGGTTTCGAAGGGGTGGTATCATTGACGTAATAGTATATGCCGGCGGCAGAGACCAGGACTGTTACGCCAGCGATTGTGTATACGACAGCTTTATTCTCTGATGCCCATGTTGATATCCGGTCGAACAACGAGGAGGACGAAGCGGAGGGATCGTACGGGATGGGTAGAGTCTGAGGAGGGAGATCGGTGGCGTTTGCCATTTCGACGATGGCCGCAGATTAAGAAATGTGGATGAGATCCAAGTAATAGAATGAGGAGGATGTCTGGATCAAGAGATCAGTATTGTGTTGATGGACAATGCAGTTTGTCAAGATGCATGAGATCGCGCTCAATCTGATGGTGAATTATCGGCTCTTAGCTTTGCAGTTACCCAGATTTTTGAGAAAAGCTTTGGCGCTAGCTGGTTATTGCCTAGCGCTTCTCCTCAACAAATCTCATGTCAAGCAATGAGAACAAACATTTCGACCTTTCACAACCAACAATGTCTGCTAGTGGTAATAATACAGTCGGTGTCGCCTCTCATCCAGACGATAAAGTGAAAGATGTGCCTTATATCTTCACCAGTCTCCGATATGATCCTCTTTTAAGAGATTTTGAAGATCCTCTGAAGCAGAAGTAAGTCGCGACTTTAAAAGCATGACTTCATATGCATATACCCGTCGCAGTTCGGATCTTACGGCAAACCTTCTACCATATTCATATGCGTTGCTTGAAGCATATTGACAAGATTTCCTAGAACTAAATCGGCTTCAAGTCATGGGAGAAACAATCCCTGGTACAACAGTCCTTTATATCACTGTCGATTCCATCAAGAACGACTCATACAAGCAGCCCAGAAATTAGATCTCAAAGAATGCCTACGCCGACCATGCCTCAAGAGCCCAGAGTCATTCGAAATCTACATCCTCGGGGCGTACGGTCGTTACTTGGAAACATCTGACAACCATGCCATATCTAGTGATACACCGCTCAAAATCCGCTTCGTGATGACCGAACCAGGAACAGGAAAGTCAACAAGCACTGAAGACATCATCAAAATATCCTTCGACCCAACTCCCGCCACAAGTCTCGACCTCTTATACCCAACTAGTCTCACCCTCACCCCCATCCAACGCCAATCACTAAAACCGCACTACACCGTAGTCTTGGACTACCTTCCAACCGAAATAACACTTTACACGACCATCAAAACCGAGCGTCGAGCTATGTATACCGCAGCCCGCGAACGTATGGACACGCTATTGGCCGCTTTACACACCGAGAATATCAAGACTGCTTCCACCATCACCAGCGACGCTACTGAAATCATCCTCTTCAATCCTGCTGGCCAAATCACGGAGGGCTCAGTCACCAGTGTCTACTTCTACCGCGATGGGCGGTGGATTACGCCGCCTGTTGGTATGGAGTACGGTGGTCTAGCGGGGACGGCTCGACGGTGGGCGTTGGAGATGGGGATTTGTGAAGAGCGGGTGGTTACGAGGGACTCGGTGAAGGAGGGAGAGGAGGTTTGGCTCAGTAATGGGGTTCGTGGGTTTTTGCCTGGTGTTGTGCTGTGGGCAAGAGGAGAACCGGGTACGAATGGGTCTGGGGAGCAAGATGAATGATCTACTGCAGCTTTATGTCTTGAGTAGGATCAAACCAGACCAGCTGCGATTCTTCGAACATTCTGGACTTTCTACTGTCATTTGCACAAGAGGTTCATTCTTGTCACCTTGGTATGGGTTGGTTTGATGAAGCCAAGCGCAATAAGAGCGAAAGATACAGATTGATCGAGTCATGGCTTGTGAAGCAAATATGGCAAAAATGATGATGAGCGAGCGCGAGATGATATGAAGTACCATGGGCTGTGGTCAAAGGCACATCATTCACCTAATCTGTATATACTATAAAACTTCTGGACTGATCGACAATGTTCCGCTTGCACCATCATGAATGAAGAAACCTGCAGTGATCGTAATAGTCCTTTCTGGTGTATTCCACATGCAGATACCTCACAGCAGTAGCACATTATCTTGCATCGTGTGTCAGCCAAATAAGTTTCCGTCATGACAGAATCTTCAATATCTTTCAGGTAAGAGGATCTCCAGCCATCTTAATCCTTAAGGAAACATACATGTAGGCTCCCAAAATACACACAACCAACCCCAAGCTTTGATCCTACAGAGAATTCGTCAACAGTGTGCATGCAGACTCGATCTCCCGTCATCGCGGTCTTCGGGACGCGAATATGAACTAGCCTCATGCTGGTCTTCTGTATAAACACACAGCTCCAGGATTCCCTTGTTCGAAACCCAAAACATATATTGAAACCACCATCGCACAGTCTCCAATTGCGCCATGTCCATCTAGTTCACTAAAGAACACATGTCTGGCATACATACGCTCAGATACCATCATCATTTTACTCCGTTTATTGAGAACGGAAGACTTTGAGAGACAAAATAAAAAAGTTTTCCAAACACACAAACACTGCTAAAAGATTTTCAACAATTGGCAAGGGCACGAGTCATTTGATGGTTTGGCGTAGGACATACACACAGGGTCGCCCAGAGCTGTATATTTCAGGGCATCTCTTTGCCATCACACCAGGTCCCTTCTCGGAAAAGCGGTTGGATATACCTGGTTGGTTGTTACCTGGTAGGTTGGTAGGGCAGACGGCAGTAGCACCGAGTGGATGGTATTGTTCAATCGATGGCCTGTAGGACGGTCATGCTGTAGTGATAAGATGGTTACACGGGAGAAAGGGAATGGCTTGGGAGGGTGTACAGGGCGGCTGGGTTTGTTATGCGGGTGGATGATGGATGGAGGAGCGTTTGTGCTTCATTGTCAATACCTAAGTACGTGAGAAGAGATTGACGGATAGACGTTGGGGTGGGCGAGGGAAGAGTGCTGAATGTGGTCTGATAAGTCTAGGAGTAGAGTATCAAAGGAGTGGATGGGTCTTGATTTGGGTACCCGGTGGTCATCAGTCAATTGAATCTTCTGTGATGAGGATTGCTGGATGTACCTGTATCAGACTTTTGAAGATGAGTAGTGGGGCTCCTTAAGGATCAATTGAATTAGCTTTACTATTACTACTTTACTGGGTCACTGAATAGTAGTAGGGTAAAAAAGATGGAGTGTTGAGGTGACAGCTGGGGCGAAATTGCACTTTAAACAGAGGGGCAATGTGATCTAGCAATTAAAGAGAACGACAGGGCAGGGGATAGTGGGCGACCAAGCGAGAAAAGGATTATTGAGTGCAGATGGATGGACGGCGAGAAATTAGAATTGATTGGATTTAAAATCTCGCTCTCGTGTTCGGAGACTATTGATCAATATGTATGCAGAATCAGCAAAGAAGCGAGGGAACAGAAAGCAAACAGTTCGCATGAGATGATAGATGGAATGTTCTTGGAAAGGGTGATGACAGGCTCGCGAAACAAACGAAACAGAGTGCTGCAGGTATTCGGAAGATAAGATATCAAGATCATTGGAAGCACTGAAATTCTTCTGTATGGTAAAATGAGAGAGTCGTGGCCATCTTGCAGCAAAAGACCGGGATATTGTAAGGATCAATTGATTACTCGCGATGAGTGGAGGGATGGGGAAGGAGCGCAAGGGAACACAAGCAAAGACAGGGAAGGAACAAGTCAGATTGAGGCAGTCTCCACCGGCAGACCTCCTGCGCCCCTTCCCTTCTCCACTCAATCCACTGACAGCACTTGCCCAGAAGAGCCAGTGCAGAGCCAGTGCAGAGTGCAGTCTGGTCGCAACTGCCAAAGCCAAACCGTCGAACCGTTCAACACCACCACTTGAGAGATCAGCAGTCGACTGTCTCTTGCACCTTTCTTTCTTCTCGTCAAACTTCGCTACTTCCATACACTCCCCAAATCACCCACAATACCTTCTCTTTGTTCTTCAAAGCACTCGACTCTGTGCCGCAACAAAGAACCGTCCAAACTTCCAAAGACTCCTCCTACACCTCCCTTTCCCACCTTCGGGCCCCCAGCCGTTTCATCACCACTTAGGTTCACGACGCCCAGCGCCACTTTCCCCCTTCGCCTTTGTCCTCCGCTTTCTTCTCAACTTCTCATCCGCCATCACAATCCTCCTTCAACTGACAATACCACTCACTCTTTTCCCTTCAACAACGACCAACTCGTAACCATTCGCTCGCTCTTCAATTCCTACGACCCTCGACCGGCACGTCACGACTACAATCTTTCAATTTCTTCAACGAGTACCAATCTTCACCCGGCGGGCCATCCTTTCCTACTTCTGTTTCTCGCCCTTCAAGGCGGGGAGCATTACAATCTACCATGACACACTCTCCGTTCGGTACGAATAGCTCTTTCGCACCACTCACTCTCCTCAGCCGACTAATCCCCATAGCAGATATCCGTTCCAAAAACTTATTCAAGCGATGCGTTCAATGTAGTCCATTGACCAGCGCGGCTTGTCCAAAATGCGATTCCGACCAAGTCTGTACACTGCTTCCGGCCACCTGCGATCAATGCCCCCAATACACATGCGAGTCTGCTGCCGAATCGGGCGCCGTAACAAGTACTGCCACAGCACCAACTACACACAAGTCACCTGCTCCCGAGATTGCTGGCGGTGTTATAGGCGGTGTGTTGCTAATTGCTGCTTTGACGTATCTCATCTGGAAATGTGTACTAAAGGGAAAGAGACATGAGGTGGTAGAGGAGGAGTGGGACCCAATGGACTATCCCATGGAGAAGCCTGGCCACGACACCATGTTTTCGCGGGAGGCACGCTCTCGTGCGTCAACACATACAGTTACATCCATGGCTTCCACAGTTCTTACACGCGCTTCCAATGTTATCCAGATTGCGTTCATTCCAGGCGTAACGACCAGACAACAGCAAAATTCTCCAACCACACCCTCTACCCTCGTACCTCCTGTACCGCCAATTCCCATTCCCACAAACCCTGGAAGCAGTCATGCTCACGAAGAGCAAATGCTCTTCCTTCCTGGCGACATCCGCGACTCTACATGGTCGGGCATGAGTGACGACTCGAATGGACGTCAATCTATTGCGCCAAGCTTGGCACGAACAAGTATTGCTTCAACAATGTACAAGGACAACGCAGTGGCAGTTAGCTCGCTCAAACCAAGCATCGTCAGTGTGTCAAAGCACGGCAGTATGAATTCCACGCCTGTTGGAACCCCATCAGTCCCATCGTTGGACATGAGACGCTTTCCTTCTGGTACTCCTAGCAAGCCAGTACTAGTGCAAATGCCAGTCTCACGCGAGGGAGAACCAAGCTCAACGGGTCGAAGTCCTGTGGGTAGCATGCGTGGCTTGAAACCCAAGGCTGTGATGCTATCGAAAGGCAAAACAGTGAACGCTTCTTCCGAATCCCTAACATCATCACCTACTATTGTCGAAGAAGGCTCATCTACATCTGGCGATACACCACCCAAGAAATACCCATCGTCACCGCTTGCTCAATCAGCTCGAATCCAGTCACTAGCTTCGACTCTAGATTCGCCGCACGGTCGAGCAAAGCAAGCTGATCTCCTAGACGAAACCGACGATGAAGCCAGCCCTCACGAGCGTTCGCGGCAGAGCTTACTAAGAAAAGAATCAAGCCCATTCAGTGATTCTGCAGCATTATCGAAAAAGGCAGTAGATCCACGGACCAAGACTGAAAGTCCATTCGACGATAAAAACGAACTATAATTTATGACCTTTCGTGCGGCGGACAAGCAAAGTCACTCATCTACAACTTCACTTCTTCATATGGCCAGCAACAAGCACCAAGCCGCCAGTACTTTATTCACATCTACTATCTTCCGACCTTTTACAAACTAGAGCTAGCGTAGCTCTTATGATATCTTGGCTTTTGCTTCTTTCTTCATTATACCATTTAGCCAGAAGCCGATAAGCGTCCTTTGGCAATGTGTATCTTTTGGGACAGGTTTTATGGGTAGACGCGCCCTAGGAAAATGGGCTGCTTTTTGCGGAGGAGTTACAGATTATTCAGCCGATGATGCTAATGGCGTTGATTCTATCCTCGTATGAGCGAGAGCACAGAGCATATGGTCCAAGGACCTTGAATAGCAAAGCTTGTTCACTATACATTGTACCTTTGTACTTGATTTGTGATTGATCTTGGATAATATCGCTTCGGTATGTTAAGATTCTCGCAAACCACTTTGAAGAACAAATATTCATACAGAAGCGACGAATCCCGCTACATTGAATTCGTAAACTACTCGCTTCTAGAATAGCGAGTAGGGGTATCTATTGATCCTACTCCACCAAGGGAGCATATCTACTATAAAAAAAATAAGAACAATGAACTATTCCATCCAAAAACCTTGGTTTTGGGGAGCTCCTCGCAATATCTCTCTCGTGCAGGTCGGCAAAAAGGCATTGGCCTGGCCCACTATCAATATAAGCGTCTGCTCGTCCAATCTTGCTCGCTTCATCCTCTCTCGTCGTCAAAGAAATGGGTCAATCAGCGATTTCCACCACCCCGTTCTTCGCCGCCGTCCCATCCACCGCGCCATTCGCACCATCCTTAAGATACAATCCATGATCATTAATATAACTTATCACCTGCCACACACACACTTTCATTAGCCCACACATCCATCTGTACCTCTCACCCCCTGGAAAACTTACAAGTTCAGGCACTAAATAGCGAATACTCATATCCTGGCTCAAAAAGTCACGGATCTTGGTACTGCTCACATCATTCCGTATCTGCTGATGAATCGCATGCACGCGCTCCCTCCACTCTGGCTTCAGGCGCTGCAGCGCATCGGCCATGTCTGTGCCTGCGCGCTCGATTATAAAGGCGCCGTAGTCGGTGAGGATGTGGTCGAGATCGGCGGTGCTCCAGACGCCGGGCTGGGTGAAGGTTTCGAGGAGGTCTGCGCCGCCGAGGAGGGCGATTTTGGCGGGGGTTTTGGTGGATGTTCCCGTGCCGTCGTCGATGCCGCCGAGGACTGTGTTGATTTCGTGGTTGAAGTCTGGGATATAATGTGTTAGGACTGGAGAGAAGAGGGGAGTACGATGGGGGAGATGGGATTGTAGGGGATGAATTACGGTCGAGGACTTGGGCGGTCGGTTGGTAGGCGGATTGAGAAGCTTCCCAGTTGTCGACCATTAGGAAGCGGACTTTTTGTTCTTGTGTTGAGCAGGCGAGTTCGCACATTTTGACGCGGTCTTCGGCGGGCGCGAGACCTTTTTTCTTGTAGGCGTCGCCGACTGGCGAGAGGTCTGGCAGTCTTTTCGTTAGTTATAGACCCTTGGATAAGCGGTGAAGTTGGATGGTCTTACATCCGCCCACTACGGTATAGTTTGTGTGTAATCGTGCCCAGTCCTTTGCCATCTGTACGACTTGTTAGATTGGCTCCAATGTGAGTAAGGCTGGGTAGGGGAGGGTGGTCACGCACTTCGAACATTCGGAGATGTACTATTCGCAAGGTCAGCATTGGTTTCATGCCATGTATGAGTGTAGATAGGCAACATACGGTATGTCACTGGGGAGAAAGATCCACAAGCACATAATACAAGCGGTATTCTGCCTCGATCCTTCTCTTGTAGCCCCGTCAGTACGTCTGTCGGCAGAGAGTACCCCTTAAGCTCCGTGGTTTGCCCATGGCCGTTGGCAGTTGACGTTCCTTGCTCTTCAGACATGGTGTATGAAAGAATGTGATTATGGAAGAGGCTGAGTTGGTTTAGGGGGAGAATATAATGTTGTCGAAGAGAGGAGATAGGCTGCTGCGGGTACGGCCTGGATGTTTATGCAAGCAACAAGGCAGCCGATATGCGGGGTGATAAATGTCGCAAGAATAACAAAGGGTTATATATGTGTCCAGCAGTCCTTTGTTTTGTTGTGACAGGCTGCCACTCCAACAAATTGAATGAAGCAGGCTACAATTTAGCCAGCGCCAGTGTTTGGAAGAGGAAAATAGGCGGGCGAGTGGAAGGGCGTGGGGTACTACTTTTTGCGCTTGCGGGTTCGGGATGCGGAGACTGGAGTGACACCTTTGGGGCCGGTGTCTGCAACTGGCTCAATTTCGGGAGGACAGGATGAGAATGAGAATGGGCTTCTGAGGTATTGAAGGACGATGCGGATATACTGTGTGTATATCAAGGACGAGAAGTGAGTCACGGTTGATATATCCAGGATGGGAAAAACTCCGCAGCCAGCAACTGGGTGGATAATGGTAGCGTGAGCAGATGCACCGACCAAATGAGGGAAGATCTAGTGGGCCTTTTTGTAGTCGTAAATGGAATCCTACGGCGGTAAAAATGCGAGTTATGGGCTAAGATTTAGGAGAAGGCCTAGAATACCTCCGTATGCGCTGTAAGTTGGAGTGATACAGATCTGACTCGTTCAAAATATGTACCAAATGATGCCATTACCGCTGCGTTGCTGATCTGGCTCATCGGGCCGAGCCACTTTTTCTTCATCTCAGGGTCCTTGGTGCTGTTAGATCTTGAAGTCATGTCCCATAAGATACAGCGGATTATCTTGGAGCTCGCTCTCGCCGTCGATTTACCACCTGCCTGGTAAAAGTTCGTCATAATTTTTGTGGGGTTTGCATAATTTCTTGCATTGCATCAAGTGCCCAACAGCACACAAGCATGGAATTTACGCCCGATGGCAACAGTTAGTAGCTGATACATGTCAAATCAGATACAGGAAATTATGGGATTGGCCAGAATATTTACGAACAAACAATAATGGATCGGAAGAGCTTGTCATCTTTCGACCTGAAGTCATCTATCTCTGTATGTCTTTCATGTTTGGCTTATGTACTTCGAAGGCGTTACTGTATGTGTCCAAGGGTCTTGTGAAACACCATCAGAGGCTAGAATCGACAGCGAGCCATTCGGACGATATACGCCGAGTCTCTTGTCATCAAGTGTTATCTTGATGCTGATATCTATGTATCAGTCCGCTGCTCATAATCTTCCTTCCGCTTTTTCCTGTTCAAGCATTTGCAAAAATGCTATAGAAAACCTATTCATCTGCTCGTAGCATTTCTTGAAGCCATTGTCACCGCCATAGTATGGATCCTCCACCTCCTCACCTTGGCCTCTCTTGTTCTTCTTGCCTCCGTAGTCACCAAACAGGCCTACATGGGCCAGACCAGTCTCGTCACCATCTCTCCGGTGAACTAACCGAGCTCTGATGAATTTGAGGTTGGAGACATTTTCGCGATCCATGCCTAATATGTATTGAAAGTCTTCAAAGTCCGACTCGCTGACTTGCCGAGCGGCATGTTCGTAGTCGTCGATGCCGTTCACGTCTAAGGTAGCGGTTGTGCGGGGATCGGGATTCGAGCCTGTGTGATATGCAGCGGTGCCAGCCGAGTCTACAAAATCAATCAAAGGATGAGGAGGATCTTTTTCAGCAATGTGTCGGAATACAGCTTCAGCCATGGGGCTCCGGCCTTGCGGGAGTTAGCAATATGCTTTGATTGGCAAGGGTAGTGGGGCTCACAAATGTTGCCCAAGCAGACAAATAGCACATTGACCTTGCCGGTGTCTGTTGTCTCTTCTTCAGTCATTGTGTCGATAATATGTACAGATGTTATAGATACTAGGACAAAGGAAGTAGAAATACAGAGTTGGAAATACAGGGAGAAGAGTGGATCTCAAGTTCACTGCAGCACATGTCATGTAGCCTAAATAGGCAAGATCGATGCGAAGCTTGAAAGCTTGGCCTGCCCTTGAGGCCGCCTCAATGTTTGCGGAGTGGGTGAATGCATTGGAGCTGCTAGGACATGCTTGAATCGCCTGGAATATTCTACGTGGCAAGATGAGGAGAATTGATGTTTTGTCTGTTTGAATATTGAAGAGGAAGTATTCAGCCTGATGGCCATTAATGAGTACAGTGAGAGGTTGGAGAAGAGTTGCGACTTCCTTCGGATCTGGAAAAGGACAGGGGCTGGCAGCCTGGATTGGGAAGGAGTGAGGCTGGTTCGCAAGGCAGGAACCAGGCGCAACAGCCTCAAAGAGCTGGCAATTGTTGCTTTTGCAGGCAGGAGCTCACTGAGCTTTGGCAAAAGGCGCACGGAAGGGCAAGCGCAGCCTAGCAACCAGCAGCTGGCGCTTGGACCAAGGCTAGGTGGGCAAAATTCTAGCAGATTCTAAATTTCCAGAGCCTTCTGCCTCTTCCTAGACACTTCTCTATTAAAGAATTCAAACACCTTCAACCACCGCTTTCATCTACATCCCTCTCCAAAAATACTCCCTTAACCATCTCGCAAAGGTGCATCTTGCTCCCAAGCTAATACTTCTATACCCATCCATCATAACTCCTATTTACTCTCATTCCCCCCTCTTCACAAGCAAACATCACAACCGCAGTCATGTCTGAATCCTTTGAGTTTCAGGCTGAGATTTCTCAGCTCTTGTCTCTCATCATCAACACTGTCTACTCTAACAAGGAAATCTTCCTAAGAGAACTCATCTCCAACGCTTCTGATGCTCTAGACAAGATTCGCTATGAGTCGCTCTCAGATCCATCCAAGTTGGACTCCAACAAGGATCTCCGCATCGACATTATCCCCGACAAGGAGAACAAGACACTCACCATCCGCGATACCGGTATGGGTATGACCAAGGCTGTAAGTTGCACTCTCAAACCATTTTCGAGCCATGAGCTAACACGTCTCTAGGACCTCGTCAACAACCTTGGTACGATTGCCCGCTCTGGTACTAAGCAATTCATGGAGGCCCTGAGTGCTGGTGCCGATGTTTCCATGATTGGTCAATTCGGTGTCGGTTTCTACTCCGCATATCTCGTTGCCGACAAGGTCACTGTCGTCTCCAAGCACAACGACGATGAGCAATACATCTGGGAGTCGTCTGCTGGCGGTACCTTCACCGTCATTCCAGACACCGAGGGCGAGCAACTTGGTCGTGGTACCAAGATCATCCTCCATCTCAAGGATGAGCAGACCGACTACTTAAACGAGAGCCGTATCAAGGAGGTCGTCAAGAAGCACTCCGAGTTCATCTCATACCCCATCTACCTCCATGTTCTCAAGGAGTCTGAGAAGGAGGTCCCAGATGAGGACGCCGAAGAGGTCAAGGACGAGGAAGATGACGAGAAGAAGCCAAAGGTTGAGGAAGTCGATGACGACGAAGAGGAGAAGAAACCCAAGACCAAGACTGTCAAGGAGTCGAAAATTGAGGAGGAAGAACTAAACAAGACAAAACCAATCTGGACTCGCAATCCTCAAGATATCACTACTGAGGAGTACGGTGCCTTCTACAAGTCTCTTAGCAACGACTGGGAAGATCATCTTGCCGTGAAGCATTTCTCTGTTGAGGGTCAGCTCGAATTCCGAGCCATTCTCTTCGTCCCCAAGCGCGCTCCTTTCGATCTCTTCGAGACCAAGCGAGCAAAGAACAACATCAAGCTCTATGTTCGCCGTGTCTTCATCACTGATGATGCCACTGATCTCATGCCCGAATGGCTTGGTTTCGTCAAGGGTGTCGTCGACTCTGAGGATCTTCCACTCAACTTGTCTCGTGAGACTCTTCAACAAAACAAAATCATGAAAGTCATCCGCAAGAATCTTGTCAAGAAGACTCTTGAGCTTTTCCAAGAGATTGCCGAGGACCGTGAGCAATTCGACAAGTTCTACACTGCTTTCAGCAAGAACTTGAAGCTCGGAATCCACGAAGACACCCAAAACCGCAACTTGCTTGCCAAGCTGCTCCGCTTCCACTCCACCAAGTCTGGTGATGACATGACATCTCTCACCGACTACATCACTCGCATGCCCGAACATCAAAAGAACATGTACTACATTACTGGCGAGTCTCTCAAGGCCGTCAACAAGAGCCCCTTCTTGGATTCCATCAAGGAGCGAAACTTTGAGGTTCTCTTCCTCACTGACCCCATTGATGAGTATGCCATGACTCAACTCAAGGAGTTCGAGGGTAAGAAGCTTGTTGATATCACCAAGGACTTTGAGCTCGAGGAGACCGATGAGGAGAAGAAGGCTCGTGAGGCTGAGGAGAAGGAGTACGAGGGTCTCGCCAAGGCCCTCAAGAACGTCCTTGGCGACAAGGTCGAGAAGGTTGTCGTCAGCCACATGCTCACCGGAGCTCCATGCGCCATCCGCACTGGTCAATTCGGTTGGTCTGCCAACATGGAGCGTATCATGAAGGCTCAAGCTCTACGTGATACCAGCATGAGCAGTTACATGCAGAGCAAGAAGACTTTCGAGATCTCTCCCAAGAGCGCTATCATCAAGGAGCTCAAGGCCAAGGTTGAGGCTGATGGCGAGGAAGACAAGACCGTCAAGAGCATCACCACGCTGCTCTACGAGACCTCTCTCCTCGTCTCGGGCTTCACTATCGATGAGCCCGTTCAGTTCTCTGAGCGTATCCACAAGCTCGTCAGCTTGGGTCTCAACATCGACGAAGAGCTTGACACTGCCGATGAGAAGGCCGATGACTCAACCGCCGCTGCTGCCGAGGGTGAGAGCGCCATGGAAGAGGTCGACTAGATTGTTGGTTAATGCCGATGGATGAGTGATGCTTCATTTTGATATCCCAGTAGTGTTTTGTTGCCTCTTCTGTGAGGTTTTTGGTTTGCCGGCTAGTCATCGGCGTTGTTAGGAGTGTGTAAAAAAGGAAATGGGCCGTGTTTTCGGTTCTCCTGTTGCCAACACATGCACACTCAGATGACGGCTTTTCGAAAACGGGGTTTGATCGATCGATCGTGTTTAGATAGTAATCACGTTAGAAGTCATAATTCAAGCGAGTCTTTCGAAATCTCTCATATCTTTTTCCCAATAATAGTAATGTGATTCGAGCTACGCTAACTTCGTGCTATATGCAAAGGGTATTCGCAATGAATGATAAGCCAAAAATGAAGCGCAATAGTAGTACAGCGATAGCCAAACAGAAAATGCTAATGTTGCTAATGTGTCTCCATGTCCAAACTCCCAATAGTAACCTCATTGCAGTCAGATCAGCACCCGCCTCATCTGAAAGTTCTCTTCATCATCCCTCCCTCCGTCATCCTCCGTCCACAGCCCGCAATTCGCTAAGTGTACTGATGATTATGCGCCATCCAAAACACCAACCGCTGTATCCGCCGATAATCATCAACAACATGCAGCGCCACTCCAGCTTCCATCTCGCGCATCGCATACTCCTGCCCCACCCACTCGTAAAACTTGATCAGCGCACCACTCGCCAGCGCGCCAAACACTCGCCCACGCATCCCTTGCCGCTGGCGCGTCCCTGGTAGCGCTGTATCACGCACTACGGAATCAGTGTGCGTTATGCGGATCAAGTAGCCGCGCAATCGAGCGTGTACTTCGCGCGGCGTTTCTACTATGGATGTGCCGTTGTCTAGAGATGTCGTGCGGCGTAGGCAGACGGCTAGGAGCGGGTGTGTGGCTGGATCGGTGGGTTGCGCGGTTGTGATGAGGTGGGTGGTGTAGATGTCGGGGATGGTCAGGAGGGATGCGAGGGTGGAGTATGAGTAATTTGGGAAGAGGTCTGCGTGGTAGGGCGGGAGGTTTGTCTCGTCGGTTATTATTTGGTGGTTGTATGAAGGTGCGATGGTGCGCGCGGGTATGGTGTTGTACAGCGCGGATGGAAAGGCCTCGGTGAAAACAGCGGTCCACATGGAGATGGCGATTGTGTTGGTGTCGTCGGCGAGGGATGGCGCTATGAGAGCGCGCACGGTGGGAGATGCGAGATACTGTGGTGTGGCTGTTAGTTGTTGGCTGATGGTGGAAAGGATGGTGTAGAGGAAGAGTACGCACGGTGGCTTCGTATCCTTCGCGGTAGGGATATTCGGGGATGTCTTCTTCTTGTTCTTCTTCTTCTAGAGATGGGTCTTTGAACATAGTCTCAAAAAATGGGTCTGAAAGTGTTGTAGACATTGTTGTGGAAGATAGGTTGTGGAGTGGTTTTCGTGCCAATGGCCGGAGGAGATTCTTCGAAGAAGAGCATAGTGTCTTCTTGCATTTTCGACTTGGGAGTCCTCTGCGCTGGGAGGTGACAGCCATGGAGTAAAACATATCCGTGGAGCATCGCGTGCTAGGAGTGATTACTGGCAGCGTGACTGGAGATGGCACCTCAAATCGTACATTGCCTAATCAGGAAAGTTCACCTGCCTCGAAACAAATGACCTTCAGTACTGAAGATCCAGTCATCCAAGCTCATAACATTGACATCGTCAAATATCAAGTATAGATACTTGAGAGTTTCGGCAGCCCAGAATGATTCAGTGTCATCAATTAGTTTTATACCCTCCTTCACCATGACATCCTCGATTCCGGCATACCCAAACTCTGTCTTGCAGTACTTTTCCATAGCTTCAAATGCTTCCCAAGCCCAGTCTCGATATCGTTGCTCGCCAGTAGTCCGGAACGCATAGAATAAAGATTCGACATACTCAGGTCGGAGTTGGAAGCGAGCATCGGCGACCCAGAAGCCAAACTTAGCAAGCTCGTTCTTTTGACGGTCTGTTTTGGGCTCGAATGTTCCATTGTGAGATCCAGGTGATGGCAACCATGAGAACTTCTCCGGGCCAATACCTAGGGGTGAAGTTGCATAAGTATGCCTACATCCATCAAGCAATGCTTTTCCCAGAGTGACGAGATCCTTGCGGCGCAATACTCGACCACCAAGTAGCAGATTGCCTGGCGCAAAGCAAGCCAGATGGGACATTTCATTAAGGTACCAAGGACCATTCCATTTTCCCATGTAGAGGTGAGAAGTCGCATCTTTCTGGTAGGGGGAACTCCGACTGGTGATATTGTGACGCACGGCCTCCGCGGCTTGAGTCCATCGATTACGATATACTTTAGAGTTTGGTGAACTAGGGAAGAGAAGACTAGCTTTTAGCAAGTATTCATAGTACGAATCATGACCGGCATCCCAATGTCGATTGCGACCAAGCAATTCTCCAGTCTCGACATTGATCTTGCCATCTACCAGACCGGGCAGGTCTTCCACGTATTTGTTACGCACTAGACTTGACCATGCTATGGTGGCCTTGCTACAGTATTCCGGATCTCCAGTAAGTCTGCTCAATGTACACATCTCCAGAAAGTTGGATCCTATCCGCGCGGGTCCAACAGTGGCATCCATGGGCGAGACCTTGAAGTTACGAAAGTCGATACGCGGATACGGCAGTCCAGTCCGAGGATCAAAAGCAACAAGGAGATTGGTCGCTAAAGCTTCCGCCTGCATGAGTATGCCTTTACGTATCCTCGTGGTGAATAAACTGCTCGGTATAAGGCCATTGTCGCCAAGTTCAATTACAGACACCATTCCTCCAAGGTATCTTATCGTTGTCTCGAATGGATCGACCAGACCTTCCGGCGTCTGGAAGTTGATCTCTTTTGTTATAAAGTTGAGCTCCTCCGTCAACTCCTCCCACATGCCCATGACGGCCAACGTTGTAGTGGAATCCACAATGAAAGCACCCCATCCATTACGACTATTATTAAACTTGCCAGAGACTGGCTTAATATCATCTTTGCCCCATGCTTTTTCACGATATCCCTTGTATGTATGTATCATCGCCTGCTTGACTTTCAGTCGCTTGTCTAAATCAGCTTTGCCCGTCTTGTTCCATCGTTCATATTGTATGGCTTGTCTCTTTGGCAGTGGTTTGCCTTGTGTACGTGCGGGTGGATGTAGCTGGGCGTAGAAGAGGTAAAATGTGACGACAAATATGGCGCAGACAATCTTGGAGGTTGCAATGGGGTTGCTTCGACGACGGTACCTCATGATTGCTGCGAGGTGGGTTCAACGCTCAATGCAATGGATCGACAAGAAAAAGCTCGCGACGTGCTCTCCTCATGTTGCCTTGTGGTTTTCCAGAGCGCAAGAGCTCTTGAGCAAGTAGCTTGGCTTGTATGATCGTCGGTCGAAGTGGTGGAATGGCAGGACACGTAAGCGCGCTTGACCAGAGCAGACTGGGGAATAAGCGCCTCAACTAGATCGCCTGGTGTATTGTTTGTTGAACAAAGGAGAGAAGAACTTGGTCAGAAATGTGTCCAGTAACACGGAAGAGGTAAGGATCAGGATTTCATCCCCTGATGCTTTCCACGGATTCAATAAATCTTGATGTTAAAACCAGGTCAACACTTGGTCTGAGCGTTAGGAAATATCCAACGCTCGGAACCAACTCTCACCTCCCACAACTACAAACCATTCGTTGACATCTATTCGAATTCTATCTCATACTATTGGGCTTGACTGGCCAGCTCTTTCCCTGCTGGAATTATCCCGTCCCGCTAAGTTTGGCGCATTGTCTTGTAGTCCGCACAGGACCAACAAACACCTGCATAAACTCGGCGAGCCATGTTCAGGTACTGATCGTCAGTATTTTGGAATGTTTACATTTTCTAACAATTACACTAGGGCCTACTCAAAGCTTCCAACGAACCAGAAGCTGATTCTCGGAGGCGCTTTCTTGATCTGGGGTGGGCTTGGCCTTCAAGTTCTTCCGCGCATGGAGAAGAAACTTGATCTTGAACCAGATGCAAAAGAGACAGGAAGAATGACGAAAGTCCTTCCCAGGATTGAAGTACTAGAACCATTACCCAAGAAATGATTGCAATGGGAGAAAATGGGTTGAAGAGGTTGGTATGATCACTCGTCTACCGTATTGAGATGGAGTGCCAAATCGTTGTATTGCAGTGAAGAAGGAAGCCAAGGCGCTGAGACTGTAGTTATGGTGATTCACATAACCAAGATCGCGTGTATCTTAGATTGGAAGTGCTAACATCGCATAGAATTTACGGCTCAATGTACATTAGCAGATACATTTCATTGAAATTGAAAGAAGTAACCAAACTCGTGTATACGGCTCACAGCAGGATATCACTCTCGTCAAGCCCCGGCATCCAACCCACCTCCACTCGATATTTCTTATCATCTTGATTTGGAAACATCGCTGCCTGTACCTTTTCAAGCGTTATGGGACAAAATGTTGAGATTTATGATATCATGGTATTGAGGCTGGGATCCTTCGCCCGCTCAAGCTTCTGGATTAGGAATCCCCCACATCCCCATGTCTAACCATCAATCCCGTGGAGGAGCAACATCCATACATCGAGAAATACTGAACCCTCGATTTGACCACTTATAGGATAAGTATGACTCTCTTATAATTGGTACTATTATACCTTGCAGCTGCTAGGTGTGCATTGAACCAATTGGTCACGCTGAGTAAGGACTCCGCTTTTGAGCTCCAACTTCCCAGTTTGAGCATACAGAGTACAGTACTTTAGTACTTATATCTAACAACAATCCAGTTCAAACATTTTCCGATTTCGACATCTCGTCTACTATCCTCTGGTCTATATGTTCACCAACTTCAGCCGCCTAGCACCAATCCCCAGAAATATCCCAAGAATCATCCCAAAACTCACACCAACAACCAACATTCGCAAACTCACCATGTCAACTGCACCACCAGCATCCTACGACGCCATAATAATCGGCTCCGGCCAATCCGGCAACCCCCTCGCCTCCGCCTTGACTGCTGCCGGCCACTCCACCGCCCTCATCGAAGCTACCCACATTGGCGGCTGCTGTATCAACGATGGCTGTACGCCCACCAAGACCCTCGTTGCGTCCGCTCGCGTCGCGTACCTTGCGCGCAGAGCCGCCTCTTATGGTATCACTGTTCCCACCGTTGGCGTAGATATGCCAGCAGTGCGTCAGCGGAAGCGCGATATCGTATCCAGCTGGCGTTCTGGCTCAGAAGGACGGCTGGAAAAAGCTGGCGTCAAGGTAGTTATGGGGAAGGCGCGGTTTACGGGGGAGAGGGAAATTGTTGTGGATTTGGTTGGGGGCGGCGAGGAAAGGATGGTGGGGAAGAAGGTGTTTGTCAATGTTGGGGAGCGGCCGGTTGTGCCGGATTTGGTAGGCCTCAGCGAAGTCATGGAAAAGTCGCCTGATCGCGTGTTGGATTCGACGAGTGTGCAGGAGCTTGGAGTGGTGCCGGGGAAACTGTTGGTGTTGGGCGGTGGATATATTGGGCTTGAGTTTGGACAGCTGTTTCGAAGGCTTGGAGCGGAGGTTACGGTGGTTCAGAGAGCGGATAGGTTGGCGGTGAGAGAGGATGAGGACATTGCGGAGTGCTTGAAGGGGATTTTGGAAGAGGATGGTATTGAGGTACTTGTTGGATCGCAGGCGACGGAGATTAAGATGGCGGGTGGGGAGAAGTTGGAACTTACAGTGAAGTCAAAGGATGGGTTGGAGAAGAAGTTGGAGGGGACGCATGTCTTGCTTGCTACGGGACGAAGACCGAATACCGATACACTGGACCTTGATAAGACCAGCGTAAAGGTCAACAAGCGAGGATATATTGAGTTCAACGACGATCTCACGACGAGTGTGGAGGGTATCTACGTTTTGGGAGACGTTAAAGGACCTCCTGCCTTTACCCACGTTTCCTACGACGACTTTCGTATTCTCAGAGACAGTCTGGGCTTGAATCCGGATGGAAAGATAGTCACACGAACAGTCAAGTCACGAGATGGCCTCGTCCCATACTGTATGTATACGGATCCACAGCTGGGGCACGTTGGACTCCATCTGCACGAAGTTCCAGCCGGCACGAAAGTCAAGGTTGCGAAGATGCCAATGAGCTATGTTGCCCGAGCACTAGAAACAGACGAGCCTCGTGGGATGATGAAAGCTGTAGTCGACGCAGAAACCGGAAAGATAGTGGGATTTACTTGCCTGGGAATTGAAGGGGGCGAGTTGGTTAGTGTAGTGCAGTTGGCGATGATGGGTGGACTGCACTATCAGCAGCTCGCGGACGCGGTGTTCGCTCACCCAGCGATTGCGGAATGCTTAAATAATCTATGGGGGTATCTGGAAGACGTATGATGAGCAATAATGTTAGCGGTGGGCGGATGCGACTATGATGAAGCTCGTTGGGTGTCATGGCAAACAAAGAGATTCTTGGTAGTTGAGCTCTTACGCACAGCCTTGATTGAATCACTGCGGATTATGGAAGCTGTTGGTCACCTGTATCTGACTGTACTCTCCCAAGAAGATGTGTCTTTATGTAGTGAGAATAAGAATGTACTGTATAGTTATTTTTACACATTAGGAGGATCATAAGCCAAAGCCTATTAAGATAGACATCAGAGTTGATCTGCGATATCAGATCCGATATCTTAAATGGCAGGAACCAATGGCAAGCGGAAAGAAGGAGCGAAGCATAAAAGTCACGTGCTTCAAACAACGCGGGAACTAGCGAATGGTCCGTGACTCGACTAGTAGCCAATTGAAAGAGCCGCCGAGATCTGGGATGCTTCCGGGTGCAGTTTGCGCGGACCGTCAGGAGGTCGATGCGCCCGCTTCCTTTCCTATGCGCGCAGACACTGACTGCAGCTTCATCCCAACTTGTTCTTTTGTTGCCAAACCGGACACGAAGAGAGAGGCTCCAAACGCCAATCCAGAACGACTCATCAAAATCTTCACTTCTCTTTCCTTCACTCTTCATTTGAAATAGCTTCTTTGATCAGCCTTGCTTTTTCTCTTCTTTTTCACTTGTACTATCTAGTCACTTTTTTATCAAATACTCCGTTATGATACCCTGATGTCAGCGAGCCCTTACATCTCGCCCCTAATCTCCGCCTGACCATCTTAATTCATCGCCGACCATCGTCGCTGGTGCCTACCACCATTTTCGACTCCTACGAACATCATGGCTCCAGACGCCGCTACTGAAGTAGCCTCTCGCGGCTCATCCGCTGCTTCGGCAAGATCTTCTATTTCGCGCAGAGCTCCAGTAAACCCCCAGCAACAACTATCCCAAATCGAAAAGAGCGTAACCCATCTCCTCGTCGCGACAAAACAATTACTTGAAACACTTACACAATGGTCGAGGGGAAGCGCTACCGAAAATGAGGTGTCTGATGTCTATGTTCGACTCGGATATGAGTTTAACATAGCATGCCGAGCTTTCACTGCCATCGGTGTCGACACGGGCGATCTTGGCAATGTCCCTGAAATGCTTCGCGGCATACTTGAAGATACACTGAGCCAAGAAGCATCACAAGCGAGTTTGGACAGATTTCTACCCCGAATCCGAGATATAATAATAGGACTGTTACAAGGACTCAAAAGGAAGCAGGCACGGTTACGATCTCGAAACACCAGGGATCTTGATAGATCTGGGAGTACTGCATCGGTGAACAATGCCGCCACAGAAGAACCCACTTTGCCTCTTCCAGCTCGAGGATCAGTCCGTCATGGTGGTAGTCGAGAGGGTTCATTGGGAGAAATTCCTCCGCGCACATCTTCAAGAGCCGAAGGAAGAGCCTCCCCCAATGGACCAGAACCACCGCCACCTCGTATTGAACTTTTCGATGGACCGCGAGAGCTATCCGATTCGTCTCTGTCTAGTAAGACTGCACAGAATCTACCGGTACAAAGCCCTCCATATCCAACCGACGACTCAATGCCGCAACCTACACCACCCCCTCATGCCTCTTTTCCAAACCCACCAGTTCCCCCACCAAAGGGAGGCCAAGATGCACTGCTCGCTTTACAAAAAGGAGGTGAACTGGAGCGACGTGCGTCGCGGCGATTTTCAACATATCAAATAAATAAACAGCTGGGTGGTGGGTCCATGAGCGGCATCATGATACCCCCGGCTCAAAATGGCCCAGCTCCGAATCGTGGTCGCGAAGTCCGAGAGTCCCTGAATGCCGTGCGACAGCGCGGATCCCAGCTGTACAACCGTGCAAAGTCCGAAAGACGGTTAGTCGGAGACGATTCGCCCTCGCGAAACGTACCAAATCGGATATCTGAAGAGAGTCTGTCAAAGGGCTCGGACAAGAACGCCGAGGCGCTAGCGGAATTGGAGGGTGGTGATCAATCGCCTGCCATATCTGCTACGCTCTCCGGACCACTGGATACACCTGCTTCTACGGCAGCTGGGACACCGACTGTACCGGCGAGACGGATTTCTTCCAAGAAGCGAGATAGTCCAAATACATCGGGGCAGTTTATAGCAGAGGAATCGCCACAGCCCGGCAAACCGTTGACCCTGTTTTTACAATTCAAGCAAAAAGTCAAGAAGATTGTTCTAGACGATGGTTCGAATGATTTGTCCATTGCTCGCTTACAGCTCGCCTTCATCGACAAATTCGCATGGAATACTCATGGTAATGGCATGGATTTGCCAGAAATATACATTCAAGATTCAGTTTCAGGTGTGCGGTATGAATTGGAAGACTTGAATGACATAAAAAACAACTGTGTGCTGGTTCTCAATTATGAACCGCTCGATGAGGTGAAAAGACATATCGACGATGGGATAGGAGGCCTAAGAAGGGTAGTTGAAGGAATCAAAACCTCAGTCGATAATCAACAGTCAACCATCCAGAGAATCAACGACCGACAAACCGAGACACAGAAAGAAATCGCTACAATTGCTTCTGCTCCACCAACAGCCTTGAGAGTAACATCCTCAAGTAGTACTTCTTTAGCGGCACCCAAGTTCAGTGGCAATCAATTAACCGAGATACAAATTCTCCGCCGAAATCTTGCAGTTTTACGCCAATCCTACTCATCATTCGCCTCAGACATGGCAGCTTGCATGTCAGAAGTCCGCACCAAAGCCAAAGCAGTCACATCCGCAGCCGTCACCGCCGCCCTGCCAAACATGGACGGCGAAAGTGGTCGCGCATACATGAAAACTACGCTCTACGAATCAGTCGCCAAGGAACAATCTGCCATTGTCGACCGCGTCGATGACGTCCAGGACTCGATTGAGGATCTGCGCAAAGATGTCGTTACGCGCGGCGTCCGTCCTCTTCCTCGCCAGCTTGAACAAGTCGCCAAAGATCTCAGCAATGCAACCTCAGACCTCAAGAAACTTGAAGCTCTTGTCAACAACGAACGTCCACTCTGGAACAAGATCTGGAAACAAGAGTTGCAAGACGTTTGCGATGATCGAGAAACGCTCAAGGAGGTCGAGGCGCTGTTTGGCGACATGAAGCTTGATCTCGAGGAGAGCGAGAAGACATTCCGACTCGTTGAGGAGGCGTGCAAGCAGCAAAATGCTATGGCGGGAAATACACCCGCCAACGGAACTGCACGTAGTTCAAGTGGCACTGCGCGTGTTCCTGCGCTTGCATTCAATATCAATCCTCCGGATCCTGATAAGGCTAAGCATGGTTTGCTTGTTGAGGTCCAAGGACTGACAGTGGATCACGAGTCGAGGCTTGAAGCTATTCAGAGGGCGGAGCGCGCTCGGCAGAAGGAGCTAGAGAGTCGTAAGGACAACGATGAGCTGAAGAAGGAGCTCGGCAGCTTTGTCAAGGAAGACAAGTTGAAGAAGAGCGGAGGTGTTGAGGAGGCTGAGCGGATACGGAAAGCGAAAGATGAGCGAATACGCAAGGAGTACTGGGAGCGGCAGAATGGGATAGAACCAGCGGCTGAAGCAGATGCCGCTGAGCAGCAGGCACCCGAGGAAGAGAAAGTAAATGGGGAGAGTTAGACATGAAATTGCATGTATAATGTTTTTAATGTTGCCAATGGACGAATACGGGGTTCCAAATGGCATGTTGTTGAGCTATAAGCAGTCAGCTATAGTAAGCGGGAGTGATATATTGTCTCTGGGTTGATGTTTTTGCTTTACTTTAGCAGTAACTACCCCCTATTGCGCAACAAACAATTGATCTTTGCTACCTTTCATTTATATTTACCCAGTGGGTATCACATCTTCTTTATCAAAACTGTCTACGGTAATATGCAAGGAGAAACCATGCACAATGTGAAATACATCCCCTGTAAGAGCAATGATCGTCATTGCCCATTGGCACATTATCCACTCTTCCCAACTTCACTCCCTCCACCAGAACTCCCCCTCAGTTCCAATCAACAGCCCACCAAACAATCTACTAGTCAAATCCATCTTTGCTTTTGCTCTCCCATCTCCTCATTTGCTGCTCGTTTTTGTTGCATCAATATAAGCTTGATCTCTTGCTTCTTCTCTCCTTGTTGTTGCTGTTTAACGCTCCTTCAAACAATCTCAGACCACCCCACTTCATACACCACAGCTATCTACATCACAACCACAACCAACAATCCCAAATTGATCTCGCCCTGACGGCATGTCCTGGGCTGCAGTCCGTCCGGTCGACTGCGACAAGGAGACCTGCCCCTCAGGTTCTCCAGTCGAGCGCCGCAACCCATAATACACCACTCTCACTGGAGCCGCCACCCAACCTATCTAGAAATCAACCATGCCCTCATCGCCCACAACCACCACCAAAAACACAGCCGTCGCTCCCCAAGATGCGGTCCGTCCCCAAGACCACCGCCGACCCCGGCAACGCGCCCGTCCATATCCTCTCAGCGACTACGCGCCCACCCAAATAGCCAAAATCCTCGCCCAAGAAAATCGCGTCAAAACTGCTTCCCTCGTCTCTTCCATCTGCTCCCAGGTAGCCCTCTATCCAATGGACAGTATAAAAACGCGCATGCAGGTCCACAAATTCTCCTCCGTCTACGATTGCATTTCCGAAATTAAACGCACAGAGGGCTTACGACATGGGCTATATCGAGGGATAGTGGGACCCACTGTTAGCTACTCGATTGTCCGGATGATCACGTTTGACTGGTATAATAAGATGAAGTACAATGTTGATGATCTGGTTACGAGTGCGACGGGGGAGAGTGTGTTGGTGGCGGTGAATACGCCGGGGAGTAGGCCGAGTTTGTTGAGTACGGCGTGTTTTGCGTCGGCTGGGGCGGTGGTGGGGTTTGGGGTGAGCTTTTTGGCTTGTCCGTTTGAGTTGTTGAAGGTGGGGAGGCAGATGTCGGGAATGGTGGGGGCGGGCAGTAAGAGTTCGTTTGATGAGACGTTGAGTAAGAGGTATAGGGATCGGGGGACGTTGAGTGCGGCGTTGGATTTGTATCGGAGGATTGGTATAAGGGGTCTTTATTCGGGCATACATCTTCATGCGGGTAAGTCAATTGATATCGTGGTGCGCATGGTGGAGCTAATGGTTTGTAGTTCGCGATACGGTAGGCACTGGTATCTTTTGGGGGTCATACGAGGGAGTCAAGCAATTGCTAAGCGTCACTCGCGGAGGCCGACCAGACAGTCCATTGGCAGGCGGTATAGCAGGCGGTTTTTGCGGAATGCTGGCATATCTCGCAGTAAGGCCTTTTATAACACTTTCACAACATCTTTCTAACGTAACAGGCCTATCCAATCGACACGGTCAAAGCAGTCTACCAACGTAATTGCCTTTTCTCCAAAGATGGTCACAAGAACTACGTCCCAGTTCAATGGTTCAACCCCGAACAATACAGAGGTACATATCTCTACCACTTTGAGCCAGCATTGGTTTCTAATAATCTACCCACAGGTCTGCCTATTACCATGACGCGAGTATTCATGAGCAACCTCATACAGATGTGGATCTTTGAATATATGAAGAAAGAAATCCGCGCATTTGACATTGATCCTCCTCCACCGGCACGCCTTCCCAAACACGACCCCTTGAATTAGGGATGCACTCTTTCGCAGCCTATTTTATTGAGCACGAGCATCACTTAGGCGTTGGATGGTAACTTTGTGGTCTAGCTTATTTTGTTGGGTGAGAAACTCAGATTGTTATGTTTATGTATGATATAGTGGCTGGATGGATGGATAAGATAATGATATATAAGAAAAACATATCAAAGAAATGAGAACATTACTGAAATCATCACCGTTTACTCGGTTACAATAAGCATGTCTGGCGTAGCAGTCTTCTTGGTATTGGTTTGTCATTTTGATACAAGACTAATAATCGAGCTGCTCTGTTCACAGGTTATCTACTCTGCCAAATCTCCGCATGACTGCAGCTTTCAAAGCATCCAGATACACTTCTTCTCATCTAGTATTCAACGATTGGGTTGCCCCGGAGCTTGCCTCGAAATTCATACTTTCCCTATCATCACCAGCAATTAGTCTTTGATCTCCAACAGCCCCAATTCTCTCCAGCCCCCCGCGAAGGTGTATTCCGCCAAGCGTAGACTTACATCCGTTTGCAATCCCACATATAGAAAGGCGGCTGGTATTATAGCAACGTATACGAGCGATATCCGTGCTGTTCTCGGTGTCCATTTGAAGTACTTGTATCGGTTCGCGCTCATGTCTGGCAGATTAGGGTCAGTCGGCCGAATGTATACGTCCTTCGTGTGTTTTACGTACTGTACCACTTCAACAGCGCCGGGTCCATGTTGACCACTACATCATTTGGTTAGCTTTTCCGTCTTCAGAAAGCTGTTGAAGTTGTGCGGACCTTGGGGTCCGTGGCCGCCTGCCATTGTGGTCGTGGGAATTCGCTGTTGTTGCGGGTGATCTGGGTTGTGAAGAGCGGTACTCGGGGAGGTCTTTAGATGGCGAGATAGGGCGTGTTCTGGTGAGTTTGAGGACTTTAGAGGCGGTGTTCAATGGATGAAGTTGGGTGCAGATGATGCGCTTGGCGGGAGACCGAAGGTGTTCCGAGCACTATGATTGGTCGGTGCGGAATAGAGCTTCCTAACTTCATGGCGACTGTGAGCCTTTGTAGATGCTTCTTTGCATCGATGTAGTACATAATCTTTCAGCGTGCTATCGCTTCCGGAGAGGATTTCAAACAAGAGCTTTTGAATCTTCATTCCAATGCTGCACCGGTTGAGGCCTGCATTCGATGCGCCTACTTGACAATGTCCTTGGACGGCCAACCGCTTTCTCATCCGGAACTATTGACGACTCTGAATACCATTGAGTACGTAGAAAGGGTCGTAGAATGTTGGATTTGAATATTCTATGTGTGGGGTACAGTACTAATGGACATCGCGTGCCGCTTAATTTGTTAACCTGTGCCAAACCACATGCAACCACAGATACAACTCTTTACTCTAGTGATTCCAGCATATCTCGGTGATCTCAAGTAAACCGCGAAGAAGCTTGTTCTCCTTTTCCGAGCTCGCTTTCTTCCTTTCCAGTCTTGCTACAAGCTCACTCTAATGCAAGTTTTCTTTCCAAGGCGGACCTGAATACATGTCTAAACGAGGATCCTAAAAGGTCCACACACCGTATTAATATCGACAAAAACACGAAACGAAAAAGGTGAATTCAGTTGCTTATTGACACCAAAGGTCTTTGTTCCATAAACAGATCAGGGGACAGCATACAAAGCTATGATCCGAACACACCAAACACCAGACAATGGAGCGCATCATTTTTGGAACAAAGAATGACAATTCGGTTTTAGATTCTTCATGTTTCCATTTGAACACCCACAAAACATTTCTTGTTGCGCTTTTGCAGCCAAGATTACTTGCATCAAGAAATTTATAAGCCCTCGCAAATATGTCTTTCCGTTCGTCCAAGAGAATGACTGCTGGACCGTCCGAGAAAAGCGGTTCTGCTCAAGTCCGGAATAGACCTTCTTCCATGGGCGTTCTAGCCTCTGCCACCAAGGACCTCTTGAATTTCAAGTTAGACGGCAAGCCTCCTCTCATTAGATTCAAACAAATGCCAAAGAGTGACTTGGAAAAATGGGCGTCCATCTTATGCCATCAGGTGCCACCAAAGCAGCAGGTCTCGACTAGTTGGAGTGTTTATCGAAAGAACACAAAAGCAGAAATTGCAAAGCTTCCGGATCATCTTAGAGACAGCCCGACCATGTGGCATCGTTTCATGAACCAGAGAATGGACGATGAGACTAGAGCCACAACACGGGAACTTTGTTCAATGCATCATCGAATGAACCGAAAGCTCGTTCGCAGCACGCTCGGTTGGATAAAGAAGGAAATTGAACTCAACATCCCTGGTGTAATGACACCTTTAGTGGCTAATGGGCTCCTAGACTCTAAAACAGCTGCTATTCTGGCTACGTTGCAAGATATTGGTGCAATGTGGTTAGATCCAACCAACTTCGAGGCCGCTTTTCGTAGGCCAGTGAAGCAATCTTGGGAACAGCAAGCTGATCGCTGTGCTGCTTGTGTTCTAGCTAGATTTGCAGGCTCGAGCGATGCTGTCTGTGCTTTCAAAGCAGGCCTTATCGGTCGTGCATTATCCACTGGAGCGTCCAGTCGTCGCATGCAATATGTAAACTTCTTAATACAGGCTTACTCAAGTGGAAAAGCGCTCAATACCGCGGCTGAAGCATCTGGGCTCAAGATTCGAAGGGCTTTGAACGAGCTGAGATCTGTTCAACACTCTGTTTTAGGTCCTGGCTCAGAAAATGACAGCAACAAAAATGCATCACAACACCAGAAAGCACTTCCCCAAACTCCTCCTCATCTGTCGTTGCCACCAGGATCACCAACATCGCCAATGTCGCCTGCATCACCAGTTTCTCCACTTGATCCATCAGAAGGTTCATCCAAACCCGACGTCTATGCCCCGATCCCATGGCGCTCCCCGACTGGAAGACGGAGGCAGAGAGATCAAGTGTCCGAGCTGATTGATCACTATCGTCGAACAATTTACGAGCCCCATTTTGGCCAGGAAGATCATGCCGGCTTTGAAGAAGAACTAGAAGACGCTCCTGCGCCAGTGCGAGATTCCAATCGATGGCCAACAGCTCAGCATGAGGAGAGCATTGCGACAATGGTTTCTGAGCAAGACAGGCAATCCAGAACGCCTTATGAACGGCTAGGGGAGATTAGCCGACCAGCTGATCCTTACGGGAGCTACACAGCGAACACTCAAACAACTGATTCACCTATTGCTGAAGCAGAAAATTCTTTCACAGGCCCAGTTCTGCCGCGGCCAATTCATACACCACAGCGAACTCGTGAAGCACGCAATCGAAGCTCAAGCATATATGAAGAAGACGTAATAGACAGAAGAACTAAGCTAGACGATTTCATTTAAGTAAGTATTTTGTCGCATCTGTTCGATTTCCTCCTTCAGATCAATAGCTCCACACAATCAGAGGCTATTCTGTTGCTTGGTCAGTGGCCTCATTTTGTACTACCCTTACTTGATACCTTATTTTAGCAGAATAGCATATGTAATTCATTGTGTGGAACCTTCAAGTCCTCAATATGGCCCTCAGTGACTGTTAACAATCGTGATCCTAGCTAGGTGCTGCGATTCTTCGTAAACACTTGACGTAACGACTTGTCTGTACCTGAAGAGGTAGTAGTTAACTACAAACTGTGAGGATGTTTATTTATTTCGGAGCCATACTGGACTTTTTTGCGTTACTTGACGATGGTTGTGGGCCACATTGCGCCCCTATACACGCAAATATATTAAAACACTTACCTTTAAGTAAAAAGAATTTCCACTTCCAGTAATGAAGCATGTCCAAACTAGATTCACTACCAAATGTTCGGCATCCGGAAGAATGCAACCATATTGTTATGTATGATGTGTCTAGAATTGAGACAGGCAACGCTATTTTTTGGCATTTTGCTCAACTTTACTCCCTCAAATATTGTCGCAGATAATGTTGTCTAAGTTGGTGTTTGGGGTACTAGCCCTGGTGGATTGCTCCGTTGAAGCCTCTCGCCTAGCGATGCGATCAATATCAGAAGATGCGTTTAAGGGAGCTGTAAACAAGGCAACCGGCCCAGTGTCTTTGGACATTTCAGTCAAAAGCTCAGTAGGCAGGAACAAGACTGCCCCGTGAGTCAGCCATCATCCCTTTTTGATAACCTTCGAACCTAAAAAATTGAAAGCCACTTGTACGGGTTGATGTTTGAGGATATCAGCCATTCGGGCGATGGCGGGATTTACGGTGAACTACTGATGAATCGTGACTTCGCTGGTATTGTAGACAGGCTATAGACCATTTTCATGTTGGAGAGCTGAACAATTATAGGTGTTAATGGTACGCGCCATCCAAGTTTAGATGGCTGGTCTGCAATTGGAAGTGCAAAACTCTCGCTGGACTCAAGTAATCCTCTTTCGAAAGCTTTGCCGACAGTAATGAAAATTGAAATACCACAAAATGCTAGTGGTGAAGTAGGATTTCAGAATTCAGGTATATTTTGTTTTCAAGCGAATGCCAAATCAATCAACGATACTTACTAAATGTCATAGGCTGGTGGGGAGTATCGGTTCGTCCACAAACATATACTGCCTCTTTCCATGTCAAAGGCGGCAGCAATACCAAGGGAGGCAAAATTTATGCATCTCTTATATCCATGGGAGGAGAGTTATATGCACGATCAATGGTCGAGCCACAAATAGAATCTGTATTTGAAGAACTCTCCATGAAGATTGAGAATACCAAATCCGCACAGAATGGTGCCGCCAACAGATTTGCTATAACTCTCGATGCAAAAGATTTTGCCGGTCAGACTCTGTACTTCAGTCTCGTCAGCCTTTTTGGTGAGACTTTCAAAGGCCGTAAGAACGGGTTGAGGAAGGATATCGGTGAGGCTTTCTACGATTTGAAGCCAAAGTTTCTGCGTTTCCCAGGGGGCAACAACCTGGAAGGCGAGTCGATCGATTCTCGCTGGAAGTGGTTCGAAACCGTTGGACCATTGAAGGATAGGCCTGGTCGGAAAGGAAATTGGGGTTACTCGTAAATACAAATTCCATGATTGAGAGCTTGATCGACTAATGGGCGATAGGAACACCGATGGCCTAGGTCTTCTCGAATACCTGTATTGGTGCGAAGACATGGAGATGACGCCTGTGCTAGCAGTGTTTGCTGGATATGCTCTTCAGGGAAAAGACGGTATCTCTGTAGCTGAAAAAGATATGGGATGGGTCCTTCAGGAGGCACTGGATATGCTGGAATACGTGACTGGTCCTGAAACCAGTAAATTCGGATCTATGCGTGCTCAACATGGTCATCCTGCACCGTTCGAGCTCGAATACATTGAAATAGGAAACGAAGACTGGTTCTCCACCACTTATGACTACCGCTGGAGGATTATGTACAATGGCCTGAAAGCAAAGTATCCTAATATCACTTACATCAGCACGGTGTTTAACGAAAGAAACAACAAAATGCAGCTTCCTGCCGGAACAATTTGGGATACTCATCACTATGAGGAACCGCAGTATTTCTTGAAAAACTTCAACTACTACGACAACTGGAATGTAGTGGCTAACCAGACCGGAGTTGGTGTCCTCCTTGGTGAATACAGTGTGATTCAAGTCGACACTCCTTCCGGCGAGGTCAATTGGAATAATCCAAATGAACTTCGTGTTGAGGTACCAAGGTTGGTCTCTGCAATCGCTGAAGGCATATACGCCATGGGAGGAGAGCGAAATCCAAACACTGTCAAACTCTCAAGTTATGCTCCAAGTCTTCAGCGGAAAGAAGCCGTGAACTGGACACCGAATATGATCATGTTTTCCACTGATCCTGAGAGGACAATCAAGAGCGCGAGTTACTGGCAACAGTGGATGTTCAGCAGATACCAAGGCACTCACACCTTGCCAACCAACAATAGCAAAGGCAGCTACAATCCGTTGTATTGGGTGGCAAGCATCAACGAGCCAACAAGGGAAGTCTATGTCAAGGTCAGTTTCGCTATTTACTAGCATGCTTTGCCAATGGATGTACTCACCAGATTTTAGGTAATCAACGCTGGCGCAGATTCTATCCCATTGTCCATTAGCTTTGATGTCGCATTCGCTTCGTTCAACGTTACAAGTTTGGCTGGTGATAGCCTTAGTCTTTTCAACACATACGAGACCCCCTCCGTTGTACAGCCAAAAAACACTAGCGTAGAAGCATCAGCGCTTCAAGGTGGTGTTTTCTCGTGGATCGTCCCACGTTACTCGATCCATGTTTTGCAGTTTAATTCAAAATGATGAGAAGGTTTGAGAGCACCAGAGGCATTGTGTAATTCCATGAAGAAAGACAGGAAAAAGATATCTCAATTGTCTCCTGCGCTAAGCCTAAATGGATCGTACTTGAACGCCAACATGCATACACTTGGCAAGCAGCGCCCACTGTGCCATCGCGACTTCGTGATGCTTCATTGGCGATGGCACATGCCCTCGGCAGTCAGCTGAGGTAATGCAGACCATTTCCGGGCAATTCTTCATCTTCGCAGTCAGCCCAAGGTATGTTGTCCATCAGCCTGCTTCGTGACTTGTCTGTGTGCGATCCATATCTGGCCGGCCTCCAGGCTGATCGCTTCGCTCTTTTTGAGGATGCATCAGGTTGTTCAATCACATCCAACAACCCCAGTTAGCGCCCTGCGGCTTCTCCAGCTCGATCAGCCTTAAGAAGCACCTCAGAATCTTTGCAGCGACATTGGAGTCGGTCGCACCCGCTATGCCGCTCCTGCAGTTCCTATTTGATCATTCATGCAACGCCTAGGTTTGTTTCTTCAGCTGGCTGCGGACACCAGAGGCACGCCCTTCACCGTTATTTAATATCTCTACGTGCCGTTTCTTTACAAGGAAACATACGATCATCCAATTCCTCTTCGAATCCCTGGTTATACGCGGTACTGAATGCTACCATTAGGTTCTCAGTCTGCTTGCACATTTTTGCGTTCTGTTGGAATTATCAAGCCTCACACTCGAACCTTTCGTGTTTATACTTTCAGCCTTCGTGCAAGCCGAGTCGTATCGCGAAATAACAGAACAAGAGGTCTTGCAAACATGACGGAATCCCAAAACGCCTCTCAAAACGTAAATGTACCAAGCACAAAGTTGAAGTTACCGAAGAAGCTGGTTGTGCTTTGTGACGGTGAGGACAAAAAGTAACGCACATCCACTGTACTCCTAGGCTAATACTTCAATTAGGCACTTGGCAGGTTCGAAAAGATACTGCATTTCGCATATCAACAAGTGCTAATGAAGCTATAGAACAGCGACTATGGATGGGAGAAGGACTCGTGGTCACCGTTTGACCACGGCCATCCACAAGGTATGGAGTCGCCCATCACTCCCAATGGCTTCCATGCTGACTATTTGCTGCAAGTACCAACTAATGTGACTCGCCTCGGAAGAGCTTTGCTACCAGAAAGCTCGGATTCGCACCCTCAGATTATTTCGTATCATGCTGGAGTAGGCAGTTCTTCATGGAGTATCACAGATCACCTTCTTGGTGGTGGACTAGCATACGGAATCTCTTCCAACATTCGCGACGCCTACGTATTTCTGGTAGATAACTTCATGGAGGCAGCTCCACATGTGTCAGATCAGATATTCCTTGTAGGATTCTCGAGAGGCGCGTTTACGGCTCGCAGCATCGGTGGTATGATCTCATCTATCGGCTTGTTGCACAAGGATGCGATGCAATACTTCTATTACATCTTCCAGGATTACGAGATGGCCGGTGCTGACAAACCTCATTACACTCCGATGATTAAGAAAGCATTTCCGGATTTCCATGTTGAAAGTAGCGTCAGCGACGCAGCCAGGTTCTTAGAAGATTACAAAAAGGAGCTAGTCAAGGTATGCAGAGATTCATTTTTGGTTCTCGTTAGAGGCAAAAAGACTAACGAAGGTAGCGGAACCTCACTCGAATCGTCGACATTGAAGCAATCGCTGTGTGGGATACGGTCGGAACTTTGGGCCTTCCAGTGACGCCAGTGTTGCAGAAGATAGGTCTGCCCAGTGCTATTCATGCATATCGATTCTATGATACTGGCATTAGCGAACGGGTTAGACATGCTTTCCATGCAATGGCCCTGGATGAGCGACGATCGGCCTTTAATGCTACTGTATGGGAGAGACAAGCTGACAACAAAACTACGGTAAGTCAGAGGACAGTCAAGAGATTAAATCAAACTGATTGACATCTTAGATCCTCAAACAAGTTTGGTTTCCGGGGGCTCACTCCAACATCGGAGGAGGCTACGAAAATCAAGCAATGGCAGATATTTCACTCGCTTGGATGATGGACCAACTTGACCCGTTCCTTGATTTCGACAAGAACTACCTCAAGAAGCAGAATCAAGCACTCGTCAAGAATTTCTTCGCAGCCGATGGCGTAAAACCGACAAAACAGAAACCAGCTTTTGAGTGGGGTCTTGGCCCAGTTTATGAAGGCCTACAATTTCCATTGAGTCTTTTGGGATCCATCACTCGTACGCCTGGGCGGTACTTTGAGCTCGATTACCAGACCGGAAAGCCAAACTCGAAGAACCCCAAACTTCTTCAGAACACCAATGAGTACATTCATGCCAGCGTCAGAGCTCGATACCAGTATAGTGACGAGTTTGGTGGCTTCGATGCTCATGGTAAACCGTACAAACTGTCTGCAGCTCTGAAGAACTGGGAGCTTGTAACGGGAAAAAGAGAGGATGGCACTAAATGCAATAGTTGGAGAAGGAATTTGGCTGGTGATGCAGCGAATGGGCGCGAGTTACCAGAGGCCGAAATTGGTCATTTCGAATCACAACTGCTGGATCTCGATCCCGCCATGAAGACGAAGCTTTTCCCGACAACCACTGTTGCAACTTGAGGGCCTCTCTTTTGGAGCGAATGGATCAATGAGAGGACACGAACTATTACTGAGAGTAAATAGCCTGGACGCGTAGATTTCCTTGGTTTTCATGTACACCTACCTGCCTTTGTACAAGTCGCGTTCCTAGGAAACATCGACTTCACCCAAAGATTAATCCTAATTCCAAACTAATTGATTGTTTCGTTATCTACAAACACGTTTTCTAGTTCTGACCTGCAAGTCAAGCTCTATGTTTACGTCTCCTCGTTCGCATCGAATGGGGTAGGTTTTGGTTCAAGCCAAGTAGTGCACGGCAACAACCTCCAGCTCTACTGATGCTTGCGTTCAAACAGATAATAGACGACATATTTCAGAAACCATGGAAAGCCAGTACCGACAGCTTTACCCTCGAAAGTTGCGTCGAAGAAACCCATAAGAAGCGGCAGCTGAACTTTGCTATTGCACGTCTTCATGACATACTCGTGTGTCTTAGTCCACGCAACTGCTAGGGTCTTGCTGTCATAGGAACTGAGAGATAATGGCAGATTTGGCTGAAGACCCTTATTGGAGAAAATCCTAATATATTTCCACATGAAGGCTTTGCTTCGTGGGAAAAGCTAGCGAAAGTCAAGAATTTGCGACATTACTGATATTATGTCCGGCCTTCGATGGAAAGAATCAAACATTGCAACGGGACCAACAATTGTAGGGTATGGTGGAATCAGTTGGATCGGAAAGCATTAGTGGGAAGATCTAATTTGACCTTGGTAGAGGTTAAAAAGGAGTTGAAGACAAGTTATGGTATTGAACTGCTATCTATCAGACGACGCCACTGGAAGAGTGCGCCCAAAGGCTCATCACAATCATGTGCAAGAGCAAACCAAGTTCCAAAAGCTAGAACGTCCATCAGAAAGGGAACCCTTCCACAATCCGTGGGAATGAAGAATAGAAATTACACAAAACATAGTCCAAATCGAAACGCCAGTCGCTGATGCTAAAAATGGCTTCATAAGCCCAGTGAAGCCAAATGCCTTAGTATGTGAAAGCCTCTTCGATGAAGTCAATCAACCCCTTGTCAACTTGCCATCTAACAGCATCACGCACTGCATCAGCAAACACTCCCGGCCCACATACTGTTACTGCCACTGCTCCTTTGCGTGTGCGTATGACCTCTTTCATGATCTCATCAGCTTTGGCGCGCTCTTGATGGAAGACCTGCACCTTGCCGCTCTTTGACTTTTCTGCAGGATTGCGCCCTGGTGCCCGCGTAGATCTGGTGACATAGATCTTGATATCCAACAGATTTGGTCGGTTTTCCATGCTCAGAATATCATTCATCCATGGAACGATCCACTTGAGATTCTTCTCAGATGGGATTGCCCATACCAGAGTAATTCGTTGGGTTGCGACAGTGCCTTGGTTGAAGCCGTCAATGAGTTGTTTACAGAACATGAGTTGATGAGTGATGCCAACGCCGCCTGCGAACAGGACAACGTCGCCGTAGGAAGAGAGGTTTTCATGCCCGCTGTAGAAGCCCTCAACGTAACCCCAGGTCTCGACGATTTTGCGGTCGTCTTTGGGATTGGCAAGGAGGTGGACCTTTTCCCAAAGATCGCGGGTGAAGCCAGTGCGAGCACGGCATATCAGTGATACGGTGCTGCGCCACTCGGGTTTGTGGTCGAACTTTGGATCTTCCCACTCTGTGTCCTGAGTGGTGGAAGGAAGCTTTTCGGAACGTTGGTTCAGGTCATATCGTTCGGACCAGGCGACCGAGAAGGGGTGAGATTGAAGGTGGGCGAATTGAGGAAGATAGGCATGTACATGTGTTCCAGGACGCGCTTTCCAGTATCCGTTGAGATGGAAAGTGACGCGGCATGCTTCAGTCTCGAATGCTTCCACAGTGACCCGCGATGACCACTTTCTCCTCCTTATGCTGATGTTGTACTTGTAGATCCTGTAAAAGCGCATAGCATAGTCATATCCCCAAAGAATGAACACGGCGACCAGCCACATAGACTGTGGAAGATTGTCGAGCTTCAAATGAAGCAATGTGCCTAATAGGACAAGAAAGACCAGAGTCTTATGAAGGAATAAGAAGGTTTCGTAGAAGGCATGTCGAATTGGGCTCCATGCTTGGAATAGTATTATGAAGCCGGCAAACGTGGAGACAAGCCCCCAGGCATAGGACGCAGCATGAGGGCCTTCTGACAAACCAATCCTTACTGCGGTCCACCCGCCAGCTTCTCGTGTGTTGCCAACCCATGATAGGGCATGGATGAGAGCTTCGATGATGAAAATGCGAGCTGCCCAGCGGTGAAATAATTGAAATGTGTCGTAGGAAACATGAATGACCCAGATCAGGGGATTGTTCCGTAGGGCGAAGACGATGGTAGGGAACAGGTTAAAGACAGCAATGAGACCACTGCGACCTCTGAGGGAGGCAATGACTTCACGGCTTGGTTTATCATATGGGAGTGTGAGGGTCCATACGATCGTGAAAACCCCATAAATGAACAACAAGATTGAATGATTGCGACCTGGTAAGGTGCCGACGTTGACAGCCTTGGACAAAGAAATTTCCTCGTTATGCCGTTTCTTCCATAGTGGAGCATATATTATATGCTTCTTCAACCATGGAAACCAGTTATTTCCATTTTGCTTCCAGTAGTTTTGTCGTTCTGGGTTGGAAAGGATGGCCATCAGTCGGTTCCAATTTACAAACATATGAGTCCATCTTGCGATCAAGGTAAAGGCTAGTGCTATGGCAAGCAATGTGCCCATGATCTGGATCGCTAGATAGTTGCGATCTTGGTCGACACCATTAAGTCCCACCGAAAATGGGAACAGGGAGCCGAAGGTGCCATCGAGAGTAGAATTGGTGTATATGGGGTCCACGCCGTCCGGGGTTAATGGCGTAGAGCTGCTGCTCGTCATGTTTGTGGTGGCATTTGCAAGCTGCCGTAAGGAAATACGGGGGCTCATGATTCGGGTTGATCGCTTGTGTTGTTTGTGTTCGCGCCAGGCGATTCTGGTGGTCAAAGGAATCCGAAAGCGTGCATATAAGCGGTCTACTAATGGAAGTTGGGGAAAGTAGATATTGAGCACAAAGCAAAATAAAGTCTTTCAAGAGGATCTCAGACTGGGGGGTGTTGATGTGTTATTGAGGGCCGGACAATAGTCAACTGATCAATGGTGAAAAGTTCAACTTAACAATGGACAACAAAATCCTTTGTTCACTAATAATGGTGTTATTCTCTTAAGCCTCAAGTTCCAGACTTGCTGATAACTGTCGCATTGTGATCCTCCAGGGAGTGTAATATGGTGATGAAGATCCTGATGAGGGTGAGGTGTTGAGTAGAGCCAAGCCAAAGATAGATACCAACAGGAGAATGAAGTTAGCCAACGGAAGTACCTAGAATAGTGAATCGAGGGGAGCCGTGAGTAAGGAGGAGACTGTTGGTGCAAAGGGCAGCTCCAGGCGTTTTGTGCTCCCAGAGAAGAGTTAGTGCAGTGACTGTAGGCGCTATGGTTTTTGCATTGCCTAGTTGTTTCCAACCGTTTGACAAGAACCTGGAAGGAATATAATAATGTGAAAAGCGGGCCGGAAATGTCGTTGAACTGTGGCGTCGATATTCAACTCCGATGTTTTGTTTCCTTGTGGGTTTGCAAGACATGAAGTGTCACTTCACTTACGTGGACAAAGTTGCTGCACGCTACTACCCGGCATCAACTCTATAGTAGGTCTGTTTTAAACATGTGCAGCTGTCGAGATCTGAAAATCGTTGAATCTGGATTTCCGATTCACGTCCTTGTCGACGATTTGACTCAAACCCTGCCTCCCACAGCCTTGCGCAATCTGAGCCAGCCTTGCCAAGAATGCCTACAAGGCTGGCTTCTTTGTTGCTGGTCTAGATGGTTGACATTCTCGACTACCAAGAATGAGCAAAACTCAGCAAAACTCTCATCAGAATTAAACACTCCGTAATGAGATGATTCTCCAATTTTGGCCTATCCTTCACCTTGTGCCATGGCAGGTATCAAAAGTTGTCATGCTGCCAATGATGTTGAGCCCTGTCGTCGGAGATCACTGCATTGGCTGAATCGCTGCAACAATTTTAGTTTCCGATGGCCCACAATCGATTGGCTGAATGCGTCCTGTGCGATTGGCCGCTTCAAGGGGTTTGGAGTTGGGCCCTTGCAGTAGCACGCCACAACCAGGTTGACGATCAATCCCTTGTTCATCTGTCAGCCTTCTGGGCCTGGTCACTGCCAACTGGCACCTGGCCAACGTCGCGAACTTCTCAACGCGTGCGGATTGCGTTTTGCCTGCCCATCGATGTTTCTCGAACAATTGAATGCTTCGATTGCTACTTTCGGAAGAGTTGAAGCTCAAACCACTTTCACCAGCCACACGGCGGTCGGCGTTCACAATGCCCGATCTCAATACGTCGTGGACGAAAACAGATCCCAGTTGGAGCACTTCGGAACGTTGTGATACACGTCGTAGAACGGCTTTTTATCAGACAATCTTGAGAAAGCCGACGTAATCTGATAACACGGCTGTCAAAATGACAAGTCCTTTTGTAATATTCCGCTGTACTCTGTACCTGGATTTCCACTAGTTGCTGATCTAGTGGTTTGAGCAGGTGTACCGTGTGGAGGGCTCTCGTGATGCTGAGTCGTATTCGAATATGCACCCTCAAGCCCATGGGTAATCTGATTTTGAGCAAATACCCAACTCCGTGAAAAGGAGGCCGCTGTGGTGTCGCATTCCACGAGCCAAGGACAGTTCAAGATATATCATTAGAGAACTCACCACCGGATGTAAATCCGATCTGGAAACAATATTTCACTTGGCAGGCTTGCTGGAAGACCCTAAAACGGTTGGATCGGGCAATGAGATGTAAGATCCGCGATTTCATTTGATTTGCAAGTCAAGAGTGCGTCAACGGAAGCCTGTCGATACTGCTAGTTGAAGTTGAAGAGAAAATGAAGTTGGATAATGTGGACAGGTTGACGGGCTAGAAAAGCATGATGGGTGGTTGAATTAAGCATGTTCGTGGTTGCCCCTTGAGGCACGAGCATGCCTTCCCTGGTTATTGACAATGACAGCGTTTACCTTTTTTCATTTGACTTCTCAATGTTGCTCAGGCGAAGAAGAGATATCATTTCAATATTAGCGCCTCGAAGATGATATCATAACTGTTAAGAAATGCTTCTTCCACAAGACGAAAATCTTACTTCAAAACCACGGACTCGTTCGACAGCGCAGTGGTCAATCGATGGAAACAAAATAATCTCAACAACCTATGGTTCTAAGCATGATATATGCATACCGAGACCGAGCGTCTCAACCCTCCGACCTGCCGACAATAACCTACAATAAAGCCAAGCATCTGGTGAATATGCTTGCCTCTCTTGGCCAGAAACTTCACTAAATAGCTCTACCTCCATCAACTTCCAAATTCACCCCAGTGACAAACCTACCCTCATCACTCGCCAAGTACAACGCTGCGTTCGCAATGTCCATCGGGTCCGTCAAACGACCCAGTGGCACATTGGCCACAAACTTTTCCCTGTTCTCTGGCGTATCTGGCACCCCCACAAAAGACTCAAATAGACCAGTGCCAGAAAGCAGTGGCGCAATAGCATTGACGCGGATTTGGTCAGGGCCAAATTCGGCAGCAAGACCTTTGGTTGCCTAGATTATGTTTTGGTCAGTGTCTATATGTTGCGGTAATATAGAATGTGAAGCAATGATGTGGGTGGATCACGAACATTTGTAACTGCACCTTTCGTCGCATTGTACCATACTAGACCTATAATAGCCACATTAGTGACATGTGCGTTGTGGAGAAGATGCTGAAACTTGCCTGGTCGTGGGCGTACACTTCCTATGGAGGAGATGTTGATGATTGATCCGCCGCCGGCTTTTTTCATCTCTGGGACTACGGTTTGGACGGAAAGAAAGATGCTCTTGATATTGACGTTGACTACTCGATCGAACTCTTCAGCGGTGACGTCGAGTGTTGGTTTATTCTTATAGGTTGTGCCTACAAAAGTAGTGTCAATACATTTAGTCCCTTGAATCAAATTTTAATTGATTGACGTACCTGCATTGTTGACCAAAATATCAATTTTACCACCAAATTCTAGGCATTTGCTGACAGCATCTTTCCAAGCTGCCTCATTGGTAACATCCATCTTTATATGTATGGTGTTGCCTCCAGCCTCGTTGATCTTTTGAGACACTGAAGCTACGCCAGGCTCATTGATGTCTGACATAATTACTTTGCAGCCTTCTTGCGCAAATCGAGTGGCTATAGCAGCTCCAAAACCAGATCCAGCTCCTTGATACTGAGTCAGACTGGGGCTGATAGGCAATGCGATATATGCTCACCTGTTACCAGCGCCACTCGATCCTTAAGTCTGGTGGAAGCCATTACTTGGATTTTTCTGTGATCACTGACAATATCAACGATTCCGATCAAATGCGTGCTTGTATGTTCGTACTCAAATGGATATGACGAATCTTCGAGTAGTCAGGTTTAGGAACAGAGTACTCGATGAGTTCATTGATCGTGAAGTGTACAGTTTGCGGGGTCTCCTAACATCGGCTGCTGAGAACCGGAGAGATCGTCATACAATCATATCACGGAACCACATATTTCAAGAAGCACAGGTTAGGAGTATATTATACTTGTTCTACGTTGTATGCTTGTGGCTCCTTTCCTATCAAATGCCCAAAAGTGTATTATCCACCAGTTATGCGATGTAAATTATGTTGCCCATACCAACTTCTTCAATGAGTATCCAAGAGCGTCCAGGTAGCTTGTACTCTTCTTGGCTTCAGCAATGCTGACGATCTCTTGCTCTTCGATTTTGACATTGGTCACCTTGTCTGCATCTTCTTCTCCAGCCTCTTCTGCGCGAACATGATTGACCTCCCTGGCTATCTGATCGCAGATGCTTCTCGTCGATTCCTCTTCGCTTGGTGGGTTCTCATCTACCCCTTTAGACGTCACATAGCTACTCCGTGGTGGCAGTGCCTTGAAAGCTAAAACTTTTTCTGCACCATTATCGGTCTGGCCTTTGTTCATGACCGCAGCCCCTGTACTATCGTCTTCATTGCTGGTCAAGCTTCGTGTGTTAATTCTGACCATATCTTTGCCTTTCGTGGAATAGTTAACCAGGAACCCGACATTCTTCTTTTCGTCTAAATCGCGGGACGCGAACGTATCCGTGATGAATGTGCCTCGGGTCAGCCCTGTGATTGCCTCCAACTCGACCTTCTCGAATGCCTGCACTTTCTCTGTCGCCCAGTCCATGCGGCAAAAATACAATGCGCGGTTGGTGAGAAGAAGAACGCACTCTTCAAAAGGATGTGACTTGATGGTGCCACTGATTCTTGGACATCGTAATGCCCACCCAGCAATGAGATGCTCGCCAGCAGCACCACCTTGCTCCTCAACACAGATAGTGGTACACGTTTCTATCGCGTTTTGACGTACTTTACGAAGGTCGATAGCATAATCTTGGCCTTTCATGTCGGCTTCAAAGTCAATGAAGATGTTCTCGTCGGCTCTGCCGAGCAAAAAGTCGATGACAGCTTGTGTGAAATAATCGTTGACAATATTGTTGTAGTATCGATTGAGAGTGAGTCCAAAGTCCGTCAAAGCACCGCTTACATTTCGCTTTCGGGTTCTTGTAAAGTCGCCCTTTAGTGCTGCGGTGCCGGCATACTGCTTAGAAATTGCATCTCCGTTGTCTGCCCACAAAGTGTTAAACCATGATGTGGAGGGGTCGTTTTGCAAGTCAATCTTTAGACCTTCCTCAGCAAGCTGAGCCTCCAGAACACCTCGACCAGCAGCGGACTGCACGACATTGGTTCGATCGAGACAGTCCATACAGTTGGTCCTGAGAACACCGTTCTGCTTTTCAGTAGCTTGGGCACCTGTTTGTGACGTCCAGCCAAAGGACGATAAGTTGTCTTTGAGAGTATCAAATAGATATGACACGTTTTCAAATTTCATCCCTTTACATGCGTGGTGAAAGTCAAACCAGTAGAAAGCCAACTTCGATTGAGGCTCATCACTGAATTCACCTGACTTTTCAGCAAGTCTTTCGTAGAGCTCGCCCACCTTGCCCTCATTGCCTTTCTTTTCCACCAGATTGACCACTTGAATTCGTCCATAGCGTTGGGAAAGTTCACTGAAATGGACCTTGAACGCTTCAAGGTTCTGTTCCGGTGTTCCTCGGAAGACTGGTATTGGTTTTAGACTGTACGGGCTTTGAGAGAAGAACAAGGGCATGGAACCACGGTACTGTAAGTAAGAGTACAGCTTTTCATTAGGGGTATTGGCACCATCCCAAGATGGCGAGCAGAGAATCTGTTCGGTCTCCACACTGTTGGCGACGTGGCCGTCTTCGTCCGCCCCGCGGCGAAGATATCGGAGGCCAGCGCGATCAACAGAACGGCGAGAAACTAAGGTCAGGAGGAATGTTCGGCTATCTGTAGAGTCTTGCTCTTGCTCCGAAGGTGAACTGGAGTCTTTCACGGTCATTTCGATTTCATCCTGTTTGGCTGTCGCATCCTCAATTGCCTGTGTTTGTGGTTTCGAGGGATCGATAGTGAATTCTCTCTGGCCTACGAAACCTTGGATAAGTGGTGTTGTAAAAGCATCTTGTCCTACATCAAGGAATGGCTGGATGAGATGCTTGTTCCAAAAGAACTAATATCCATGAGTAACAATCTGCGACTACGAAGATGGCATAACATACCTGAGAATCAAAAGTTCTATGTAGTGGAACTGAGCTGCCTGCTGTCTGGTTCGTTACGCCATGTGAGATGTCATAGTCATAGGAATAAAAGAAGTTCTTGGAGCCGAAGAAGATCTTAGTTGTTGCCAAGACCTTGGGGAGAAGTGGTATTTGCTGAGTCTGCTTAGTGTCAACTGTGTGAGCCACTTCCGTTGGCACTTCTTGCGTTTCTTCTAGATCAGTTTTGGGAGTTTCGGGTCGCTCGTCCTCGGAAAGTTGTGCTCTATCAGGAGTAGGATTCCTGACTCTTTGTATGTCTTCTTCACTGCTCATTCCTTGACGGGTTCGACTGTCTGCAGTCCATCCTTGTTTCGAAAACCATTTGTCGGCGAAACGACCGTATATTCCCTTTTTATTAATCACATTCTCGGCCACATTAGACACTTTTTGCTTCGCTTGCTCTATCTGGTCCTTATCAGGATCCGGGTCCGCCGTTATCACCGAGGCGTCGTCCGGCAGTGATATATTATCCTCCGAGTTCTCGCTGTCGCTAAGGAAATCTTCATTGGAGGTTGAGTGACGGAACTGTGCGCTTCGGGCTTTGGCAATGGCCTGCTCCGCATCTGCTTGTGATGATAAGGGGATGAGTGCAACCTCGCTAATGGAGTATATTGGCTTTCCCGATATAAGGGCAACTTGCTCACGACGAGATATTGATACTAAGAAGGACAATGAGGCGACATTGAGGAGTCCTAGAACTAATGAGACACAATATTTTGGCAATCGGAATACTCAAAGGGCTCACCAACGATGCCATGTGCCTCGAGAGTTTCTCCTGAAGTGTCTTCGTCTCGGCGATCATGCAACAGCGGGGATATGTTGGCGCCCTTGTATGTAATTTTGATGGCCTGCTCCGTTGCCGGCCTGTGAGACTTTGGAGGCGCTGGCTGCAGTATCAAGCCATCTACGGCAGCAAAAATAAGTAGCTTGCGGACAATGCCAGGCATTTCAGAGGTCCTAGATAACCGAATGGCCTTCTGAGCGGTGATCTAAAAAGATGATGGCAAAGGGAAGAGAGACTTGGTGTTGGCCTGTTGGTGGTGCTGGAAGTTCACCACCAAAATGGCATGACGTCGCTGCGACTTGCTCTCGCAGCTTTCAAGTCCAACCACCATTCGCGCACGTGGGATGTACATGCGCTGGCCTAAGAAACCTTAGATCTGATCTACGATTTTTTTTAAACCTACGACTACTACTGTCTCCTCCTACTACTACAACTGATGGTATTCTTGCGCTCACACCCAGAGACTTGCTCGTACTACTGTACGTCTGCAGTAGCGAAAGAAGCATGCACCCGCACAACTCTTGATAGCCAACCCCACCTGCACCCTTCAACCTATGGCAACTCCTCACTCGTTCGCTGATTGCAGGTTGCCGTAATCAGTGATCGAATCAGGCTCTGTCTGGTTCATTTAGAAACATATCTACCATGGCTGCTCCCGCACTTAATCATAACTGGCCCCAAGAGTGTTGGAAGGCCTTCGAGCAGGCCGCTTTCCTCCCCGGATGCGCAGCTGGATCTGCAACTTTCTGCGTATTTGACGTTGGATCATAATGGCATCTGTCCAAGAAACAACTCTAGCTTTCGAGAATACGCATCCTAGCTCAATTCCAACATCACGACTGGGCTCGACGCCAGAGGCTGGGTCAGGGGCTGAAAATTCCTCAGTAACTGTACAGTCAACAAAGGAGCCCATTTCTGTCCAAACATCGACGGCAACGAATCATGACAAACTAAATGCGACTGAATATGAGCTACTCGTGGCGACTCAGTCCACAAAGGCACCAAGCTACGAGCCATATCGTGCCTTCACTCATGCGTATGGCAAACACGCGGATTCTCAGGAAGCCTTTGAGCGGCCTATTCTATTCTCTGGCCCCAAGCCTGATACCCATCCCGATCAAAAAGATGATAATGACGAGGATAGTGCGATCGAAGACTACTCGACACAAAGATCCGCCAGTGTATCATCGAGCATTTATGAATTTCGTGAGGAGCATGGCAGGCGGTATCATGCAATGAATCAAGGAGCGGAGTATCATCTCCCAAATGGTAAGACTGACCTTTTGATACCAGTATTGTTGTGAGAGACTTTGTGGCCACCATCATATCACTGGTCTCTGTTCTGTCAGCAGTTCTCACAGCTTGATGATGACTGACATACTATAACAGACGACCTTGAACTAGACCGTCTGGACCTTCAGCATGCTTTATTCCTCCTAGCTCTAGGCAATAACCTTCATCGTGCGCCAATTGCACCCGATATCCAAAATGTTCTAGATATTGGCACTGGAACCGGCATCTGGGCCATAGATTTTGCCGACAAGTACAAAAGTGCTATTGTAGTAGGAACAGACCTTTCCCCCGTCCAGCCTGACTTTGTCCCACCAAACTGTCGATTCTATGTTGAGAATGCCGAAGACACCTGGGCCTTTGAAACACAATTCGATTTCATTCACACCCGCATGCTCGTAGTCGGCATCAAAGACTGGCCAAGACTCTTTCAACAATCTTTCAAGGCTCTCCGGCCAGGGGGTTACATCGAGCTACAGGACTTGACATTTCCAGTTCGCTGTGACGATGCAAGCGCACCTCCGGACAGTCCACTGATGGTATGGGGCGAAAATATGATTAAAGGTGCTGCAAAAGTCGGTGTCAATTTGTCAGCTAGTAACCAATTTCCCAAAATGCTCGCTGAAGCGGGCTTTGTCGATATCCACGTCGAAACTTTCGGTTGGCCGATCAATAAATGGCCGAAGGAGAAGACCATGAAGCGGATAGGCATGTATGGTAATGAGAACTTCTTGCAAGGTCTCCAAGGCTTTACTATGGCATTTTTTGCGAGGGGTTTGGGCTGGAGTGTTGATGAGATCAAACCTTTTGTTGAGAAGGTTAGAGCACAGGCTTGCGATGTTCGAAGCCATGTGTATATTCCAGTCTCTTTCTTTTGGGCACGAAAGCCTGAAGGTAATAAGTTAGAGGATACTGTTTGATGGTAACACTTTTGTCAGTTATGCGTACGGACACCGTATGCTCTGAAATCAAAGTTTGAAGCTTGAATGATCTGACCTCCTAAAGAGGAAATGAACGAGCACACAAGCTAACTAGGTGACAAAATAAATGGCGTGCCTCTCACTGAATGCGATGGCTTTCGCACAACACGCTCTGGTATCGAGTGCTTTATTTACCATCTAGGGCGTTCAAAGTCGAATATTTTATCCAATGCAATGGAATATATCCTCCCTTGATTAGAAGGGTTCGTGGGAGCCAGCGAAGTTGAAGGGAGAGTGCCAGTTATTTTGTCATGCGGTTGACAAGCATAGTTCTTCTCTAACAGGAGCGGAAGGAAGAAAGTCGTAGGCGGTGATCATGAACCTCAATCAAGCGCCATTGACGGCGGCGGTTGGGCATAGAATGTCTCTCGCACGGCTCGAGTTTAAGCACCTTCTGACTGGAGTCTAGACTTCAAATGTGAAGATTTGTTTTTTCTCTCCTTATTTTGCAACCATTTATATGCCAAGTTGTTCTTACCTCTGAAAAGTTGAACTCAATCTTGAACTACATCAACTTTCTAACACAAATATATACCGTAAAACCTTCCTTCAGCAATGAAGTTTTCTACTTCCCTTCTCATCTGCTCTGGTGTCGTCGCCGCACAACAGCTGACATCGACTACCGCGAATGCAACTCAGACCATTGTTTCTTCGAGTAGCTCAAAACCGTTTACTACAAAGGTCATTTCTATATCAAGCGCGGTACCGCCAAACTCCTATGTGACAACACCAATTATCAGTACGCCAACATCAGGTGCTCCGCCGTCAAATTCATACGTGAATGAGGCCTATCGACCTGTTCAGGTAGGTGTAGTCTGAAGCTCATGAAACTTTATATGCTAAAGACCTAGGCGGACAATGGATTGTGGGAGGGAATCTCACTGCTGCTCTCTGCGCTCATGTTGAGCAGAATCCAGATCTACTATCACCCTGACATTCCACCAAGCATTGATTAAACAGCAATAGAGTATGATAATTGTATTATGTAAAAGATGCTCAAGGAACTAGAATCTCAGCCCCTACTGGTTGCCCCTTCTTTCCAATATCTGATGCTGTTCTAAAGCAACTATCTCCTCCTCACGGTTTATGCTAATCTCTTTAACATAGCGCTGTTGTAAGATGATTTTGAACTGTCGTAATAGACTTTGAGCAATTCCTTCGGCCGTAAGATTATCGCCTCTTCCATAAAGCGTACCTACTTGTTCCTCGTTGCCTTGCAAAATATCTCGCTTAAAACGTCCTCCTTTAGGTTCTTCCTCTGATTCATTGACACGATAGACAGCGAGACAGCGAGTCCATATCTGTCGAGACCCGGCCAGTGTCAAACACAGTGCCAACTTGCCGTTGGTACGGGCTTGCGCTCGCTTTGCTTTACCTCCGCTTTGAAAATACCTGCGATTAGTCCACCAGTCAAGAGGTAGAGTAACCGGAAAGAATTGGAATCCTTGGTTGGGTTTGAACCAGCAGTCTTTGGAACCTTGATTGCTGGTAGAACCAAAGATTTTGTTGCCAGGCTGATCGATCGCCAAGTCGCCTGGATTGAAGTGTGGCGATCTTTTAAACCAGGTTCCTCCTTGGCCAATATAACAGATGTTATATTGGTAAGCAGCAAAGTCTGTGAATGTTAATAAGTAAACGAAAGTTAGAAGAAATTGTAGAAACGTACATTGCTCACCATTGGCAGCGCAGTGCAGGTTAATCGCCTCCGCTAGATCTGCAGCACATTTCTCTACAGAGTCCATTTCGCCCCATATTGCCGTCGTTGGCGACATAGCTTGACACTTCTGACACTGTCGATGCAACCAATCTGTCTGAATTGTCCAGCATGTTTCGTAGAGAACCCATGATCCTCTGGATTCTGGGTCTTTGAAACTTGTTTGGTACTTTTGCAACTCACAACACTCTTTGCAACGAAAGCCATGAGGAACGACATTAAGTTTGTGAGGGCTCCAGGTATGCTTGTCGGGGTTACCGACACCAGGATCGTGTAAGCGATCAACTCCTGTCTTCCATATCTCGAGTTTCTCTTCAATTGTCTTCTTTTGATTCTCTGCTTGTGAGAAGCGGAGTTTGCCTGTTTTGAGCAGTTGTTGTCGCACGCCTGCCATGGAATCATGATTTGTACACTGTAATTCTACGCCTGGGCGAAGCGCAAGATCATGTTCGCCCAGGCCATGTCTCCTTCTGCATGCGTCACAGCATTGAATATTCCAAGTTTTCTTTTTACCGTTGTATCCTGTAGGAACGTGGACCTGGTTGTATCCTGTAGGAACGTGGCCCTGTCCAGTGTGTTTTAGTCTATTCAGAATATGCGTTTCTCCTTCTTTATTAAAAAAGGGGCATGGCTCAGAGTCAGCTATATATAATTAGTACTGTTGATAAACCTAAAGCATAATAAACATTACCTGGCGGCGACTCTTGGGAGGGCGATGGCTCTCCCTTGGCTCGTTTAGCTATATACAGTTAGCCAATTCCAAGACGAGATGTTAACATGGCATACTTGAACGAGACGAGGTTGGAGAAACGTCTTCTGGTTGGGTACGCTTTTTTGTAATAGAAGCTTTCTTGCCACGAGCCATAATAGCTTTGATTTAGTATTCAAGTTAGAAGTGGGCCAAGGAACAGTGTAGGCGAGAGAATGAGGTTGGAGAATAGCTTGCAAAAAGATTGTGGACTAAAGTATTTATGGGAAAGAGTCTAGACCAGAGTGTTATAAAGAAAAGGGAGAGATGGTTATTGAAGAAACAAGGAGTGAAGTATGAATTTTCTAGTCACTTGGTAACGGGTTTAACCCTCGTGATAGCGGTAGTCACTAAAGCTGAAGGTGATTCTAGGAGGTGAAGTTTAATATAATTGACGTGACATGCGGATTATCTTTTGTTTTGCCAAAGAAATTTGCTATGCGGAGCCAAGGTAGGGAGCAGGAGAGTTTGTTGATGCCCAATATACAAACCTTTTGTTATAATCGATTTGACAAGCATCTCAACGGTGATATTAGTGACTGCTATCTTGATTTCTATTATGACGACGTGAACAAAATCTAGGTAGATTTGGAAAGTGATAATTACTAAGATATACCTTCCGCCTTATTGTTCTCTAGGATATGTCACTAAACTCTTTCTATCTGGCATTGAAGCTCCCTAATTGTTCGACTTAGATCTCGCCAGTCGCGTTGTATGTCAAGCAGTGTTTGGACAGGGATAAGATGATGAAGTCCGCCAAGTTTGACCTGGAATGGCTGGGTTTGATGAATCAAGATGAATCGTGTATTGATAGCGGTATGTGCATATCCCTGATTGTGCAAATACTGTAGTGCGGATGTGCATTGGCTAACAATAGCATCTTTGTCATTCTTGGACAGGTCATTAGGGAGGTCATGGCAAGAGACAAACTTGGAAATCAAGAACTGCCAGTCGAGGTGGCATCCCGTCTGGACGATTTCCACGAGATGAGGCTTTTGAATGTTAGCAGGAAATGCGCTAGATATCAAGTAATACATACATGATTGAGGCGCTTAAATCGTAGCCCATGACTGTGCACCTTGCCATAATGCTGTTGCTGGATGCGGATAACCTTTAGCTCAGGATCATCTATAGCTACGCATGTATATACCTGCCTGGATGGTCTATAAGCGAGGCGATGTAGTAGCCAATATTTAGGTGTGCGCAAGAACTTTGCCGGCATTGGAAGCCTTGTCAAATCAACAGTTTGCTGACCGGTTGACTGCGAGTAGAGCTTGAGAAGGGCTGATAGTCTCTCGGGGCAATAGTGAAAATACAGCTGGAACTTGCACTGGTTGAGTTCAAGCCCAACGGATACTAGAAATGGATACATTGCATTATTAAGCTTCAGCGAGCCCGAAGGACCGCGCACAATAATACCGTCGCCCGACGAGTCGGATAGAAGTAATAGGCCAGTAGATGGCTCAATTCGCAAGAGACACTGATGACTAGCACACGAATCTGGTAGCAAAACATCATTGCAGAGATGGCGCCCAAACCTTAGGTGTTGTCGTCCCAGAAGTTTTCCTAGTGGAATACGTAGAGTTTGGCCTTGGAGAAAATATCGATTCTCACGAATGTCAAGAACTGGTTTCGCGAAGTGGTTGAGTGGAACTAACGCGATGTAAGCGTTTTTGAGAGCGTCCATGAGTAGAATGTTGATGCGAAAAGCAACTAGATCTTGGTGAGCTAGATATACACTAGGAATGGCAAGGATAGGAGACACCCTCGGATGAATCATAAAGCCTTGCGCCACCTCCGTGCCTACAGCACCCGGGCCCTTTGTGCCTGAGCCATAGTCCTGTCCCACTGGCGTGTTTAATTACTTTTAAAACGTATTGTGGTTGTCGAAAAAAGTCTAGACTGCCTTAACTCTATGAGTCCAAGTACTTATGTAACTAATACGCTAACATCTGTGTCTCATACTGGGCTAAAGTTATGCAATCAAGAGGTCTTGAAAAGGGGCTAACTACCAAGACACTGGATAATTGTCTGAATATCAAGACAAAGCAAAATTCATGATTTGAAGACCTTGTGATCCCTTGGTCGGCTACGGCGCGACAGATAAAAACACTTGGATTCGTCGGGATTCGTGACCACTGTATCCTGCCCAGCTTTCGCGACACTGTACGCTTATCCTCAATGTCCGCTACAACACTTTCTAGCGTCGAAGCACGCTTGGCGGCCCTGGCCGACCACCCACTACCCCAAAAGGCTATTGTCTTGGGAATCGCGCGCCCACGTATGAGGTCGGGTGAATACCTCATCAAAGCTGTCTATACCGAGAAACCCAAAGAAAAGGTCGAGTTTTGTATAATGAACAAGGATCTACAAGGACGAACATTGCTCGACTTTCCACGGAAAAAGAATCACTTTTTATGGGAAGAGTTGTTTGAGCGCGAACCAACCCATTCATCGGTGGAGATCTTTGAGGCATGGGGACAGATTCCGGCGTCAAACGCGAAAGACACGACACTCCACATGATTCGCTGGTTTCGATCCTGGGATGGACAAGTCAAGACTGCTCCCTCACTGGCAGTTCGTATTCCAGTAATTGCCGACCGTATCACCGCACTGGGCTCTGGTTTACGAAAACTTGAGCTTGAGCGCGACAATGTAGTGGAAGAAGCAAGCGCAGCTCCTACTCATCACGAGCGAGTTGAAGGTCAAGAGCCTATCCAGTCGCCGGCCATGCTGCCCTGGCAAATTCAGAAACCAAGAGCCTCACACTCAAAGTCAGCAGCAGAGTCAATATCCTCGATTGAAGAGCTAGATCCACCTACGGCCCACGCCGGTCAACCTCAAGGCTCCTACAACCATATCTTTGGGTGAGGTTTTCTGGCATGAATATTCTGGCTATACTAACTAGGCTAGGAATGAGGACGCCACTCTCGACTCCAAAACAATCCAGTTGCCGATTCCGATTCAAGCCAAAAGACCCGTCTTGGAGCTGAAGAAGAAGAGCCAAGCACATATTGTGCCGGACGTGATGGATTTGGCCTCGTTGGAATGAGGGTTACGGTACAACCGCAACAAACGCGGCTTGCCCGGTATTTGCAGCGGTTTCTAACCTGAAACTTGGGCATCTGTACCTTGATCTTTTTGTTCCTTCAATAGTCTTTCTTCTAGTATTTCTAGCTCTTTTAATTTCTTGAGGACACTGTCGTCTGCTTGCATGTGCTTATAGAGGGATTGGAAGGATTCGTTCTCTGGGCGGATAATATGGGCAAGGCTGAGAAATGCGTCCTTGATTTTCTCATTCTCGACTACGAGGATCTTATTCTCGATTTGGAGGAGTTGGTAGTCGTTGGATAGCTCGCGTGTTTTGTCGCTCATGGATTGGATGATTTTTCGATAAGCTTGGTGATCACGGACGAGCTCGTCTCTAGTTAATTGAGCCGTCTTGAGAAATTTAGCAATCTAGTCTTGATGTAGGCACGTACATTTTACCTCTACCTGGACATCTGTTGCAGTCGACTCCATTGCTGATGCTGCTTATTGTAAAGGGTTGAGATGGGGAATCTTGAGTTAAGCAAAATCTTAATGAAATCAGATAAACAAGTTTTGGGTCCGTCGTTTTTGTCATGTCGTGTGCGGTTGATGAGGCAGCGGATACCTAACGCAAGGTTCAATGTTGTCAATGTCGCACAAACAACTCTTGGGCCACATGCAGCATACTTGTTGAAGCCTGAACCAATATTACTTTCTCTACTAGTATTACTCTCTGCAACTTCCAAGCCTCCATAATGGCCTTTCCAGCCATGAGAGTATTGGACCCAATAATCAAAGACATTGGGCACTACTTTGAAGGGGATGTCATGTCTATCGCTCGGCACTCTCCATTTGCTGGTCGGGCCTTTGAGTCGGCACTAGCAGACGGCTTTCTTACCTGCTCGTCTTCGTTCAGCCCGGAAGACAGCTTCGCCACCCGGTTTTTCAAATTGGAACAACAAGAACAGTACAGGGTTGTTCTGTTTGACGTCAAGAGCAAGATCCATCGCCAAGCAGGATATCAAACATACAGCACTACAGAACGACAGCGACATAACATGGCCTTTTTTATTGGCATCTGTGCATCAGACACATCCATGGTTGAACTCATTCCCAACCTTGATCAAGATCCTAGCAAAACGAGCGAGACTACTAATAGTGGCGTTGGCGTTAATACAACGCGCGCTTTGCCATTTCCATTCTACACATATGGCTTTGATCCGTGTAGCGCCCCGTTTCGAATGTACCTGTCACAGCTGCCAGAGGCTCTCAACCGCGTCCATCGCTGTGCCATACATGGGGAGCCGTATATCAATCCTCATACTGGTGTTGAATTTGATTGGACACCAATAGTGGTCAATCACATTGACCACTTACGACCAAGCGATCAAACCCAAAACTATTCTTCATTTCGAGCGATTCGAGACATGTTCTATCATGTCGAGACAGCACGCTTTCTGGGTTCGGGAATAGAAATGGACTTTGTGCAGCTACAGCCACGGCTTGCGGACTTTAAATTCATTGTCGCCGACCGGCAATACTTTGTACAGCACAAGATTGATGGATGGACCCGCGGAGAAGACAATAACCTACACCGAGTGGCTATTGCAAGAAACAAGGCAGGAGCGCCTAAAAAGTACTTTACGGTGATTGAAAGGTGTGTAGGCGCTTTTAAGGAACGTACAGCAGTTGTTAATGTATAAAGCAGATTTGATTTTTTCATGTACCAATTCGAATTCAACTTCCATGGGAGAATAGTCAAGAAGGCCCTCTTTATTCCGGAATACCAGATCCCTAGAGAATTCTACACAACTAGCGAAATGTACGCCAACTTTGATCGCCCCGAGTTCCAGTCGTACCGCTTTGACCTGGATGAAGAAGGTGGCTGGGTTTCAAAAGTCGTCAACATTATCAAGGCGACTCCACGCCCACGACGTTCAGAAGCAGCATTGCAAACGCTCGGTACCTTTAACGAATCGAGCATCAACCCCCCAGAGGAAGAAAAGACTATGTCGATTCCATCAGTTTCTATTCTGAACAAAATGCATCAAAAGTGCCTTTGTCAATTATGGACCCGTCTGATGACTGTTTTTGCTATTCGCAAGTCCGGGCTATTGCTCATCCAGGCTTCTGAGCATCCAGTTGCTGATCTAGCTTATGCTCGCTATAAGTGGACCGAGAGAGAGCAGCATAGCTTTCTAGAGCACGGTATTCCACCAAGAACTATACATCGAATGCCTCCAAAGACTCCACTCGTAGCAGTGTTGTATTACTGGAGGAAGGCTGCAATCGACCACCAAGGCCCGAACTTATCAGTCAGCACATTTCGAAGATGGGATAACAAATTTGCCAAACTCATCATTGTTGATTTTTGGAGTGGCGATCAGCCAGTGGAAAGTGTCAGCCTCCCGTATCTTCTTATTCCTTCGGATGATGTCAGGCCTACTGAAGAGCAACGAGCACGATACTTTCAAAATTTAGACATGCGGGATAATCGTACACTGGTAGCTGTCTTGTGCTATCTACTAGGATGCGGAGTATCACTGACAAGCTATCGCGTTGCTGTATTAGGGCCCCAATCATACGATGGCCTTGATCGCGCTTGGTCCTCAATGATTAAGATATTAGACAAGTTTATAAGCGACGAGTATGTACATCACCCACATGGGAACGAGCATTGGGCAGTACGGTATCGCACGACTCTTCAAGCGCTGAATCAAGAGTTGGCTAGAGACCTTTACCAGTTTCGTTCCCACGATCCCAGCTCTATATAAATTAACAGCGTTGGTTTCCGCAACGCGGGTTGGAGTATTGCGCGCAGTCAAGGAACATGTATTGGATATAGGTAAATAATCAAATGTTTTGTGATCTTCTGTTCATTGACTTGTCTTCCCCATCTCTCTACTTCAATGTCTCTGGCCATTTCTTTTCATATTCCGCCAATACTTTTCCATACTCAACTCGCTCTTTGTCAGAGAGGATTCGAGCAAATTCCATGGTCTTTTCTACTAGCTTCTTTTGGTCTTGGCTAGCTTGGGTTTCATTCTTGCGAATTTGCCCACCGAAAGACACGATATTGAGAACGCAAGCACTAAGGAGTTCCGTCCATTCAATAGTTTCACGCTTTTCGTGACTTTTCAAAATTGATGAAATCGTCTTCACGCTATCCGTATTATCGGATACGCGCGGTTTCTCAAATCGAAAATGCCTCGGTATCAGCATATTCACAAAGTCATTATTGTGCACACCTGAGAACAAGCCTTGCACTGTTTCCTCTAGTAGGCTGTCCAATGAGAAACTTTCTGGGTGCTTAAGACCAGTGGTTGGATCTCTTTTGTCTACTCTGTGTTAGAAACTGCTTTTTAGATAGAGAAAGGTGTACTTGCAGTCAATCTTCATGCAAATCATTGCAATATCTTGATATTGTTCTAGGACTTGTTGATCGTCGACAATACCAGGCAAGCGCCGAAGTCCTGCACACACCCCATACCAGCGCAACTCGTAAACCCCAGGTACTCCCGGGATGGGAGAGTCTGGTTTGAAAGCACACCGTATAGGAGCCTTAAGCTTATCAACAGGATCAGGATCGTTTGGCTGATGACTCTTATCGAGATAGTTCTTAGGAGGACCTTTGGGTTTCTTTTCGGCTAGCGTCAATGCATCAACTGATGGCGCTTCATCTAAAGTCTTATTAGTATTGTGGTCATTTACTAGCAGGTTTGATTACTCGAGTCATAGAGCTAATAGAGAATAGACGAGCGGTTACTATACCTTTTGATATGCGAGTTGGGCTCGCATCATTGTCGCTTGAACCTATAGGTACGAGAGGTGGACTTGAATGTTGAACGCCTTTATCCACCTTTGTATCTTCCTTATCCTGTGCTGGTTCAGCCTCCGTGGAGATTTCAATGTGGTCTTTCAGCGACTTTTGGAATAACGTATTAAAGTCTTGGTCATATTCCTCGTCGAGTTGGATCAATTGTTGGGAACGTTCAAGGAGATATGTCCCATTGGCACAGGCGCGAAACAAGTTCTTCCAGATCGACTCCAGTGGATGGTGCCATTGCGTTTTCAGTGTAGTGCGGACTTGAGTAGGCACTAAGGTTTCCAGTGAGAGCGTTCTCGGCCGATTCTTGTTTCGTGTGCCTGCGTGGATTCCGAGGTGTGAATATGAGTAAGACCGAGTCCCCCATGGCTTTGCTGTACCATTGAACGGCTCAACAAGCTCTGAAGGAAGACAGCAGTTGTCTTTGACATTGAAGGCTTCTGGCGAGGTGTACTTGTTGGCGGGAAATGAGAGGATGAAGAATCTATTATTCTCAAGTCTATATTTCCAAGACGTGAACTCGTTCGTATCTCGGCCGTTGTAGTACTCCACAAGCCAGAGGGCAAGATGTTTGTCTTCCGCAGCATCCCAGGGGTCGTAGGGGCTTGTCTGGCGAATAAGGTAGTCTTGCCGTTGTGGCAAAGTCCATTCCTTGAATGTAATGGAGTAGTTGCCATCGGGGTTTTCGGCAGGAAGATCTTGCACAAATCCCGTTGCATAATCGCAGCAAATGTTGTTCAGCGCTTTGACGTGTTGCCTCTTCATCAAGTCCACAGAGTCTGGCGCTGATGATTCCTCCACGAATAACTCGGGCTCTTGGGCCTCCACGTCATCATCAACTGGATCGATGTGTTTGATTTTTGGTGGTGCCTTCTTGAAAACATTCGCATAAAGCCATTTGAAAAGCCTGTGGTAGTTGGGTTCTTGGTTGGGGCCATCGAAGTCTTTCTTGAACGTGAAATATTGAGGTATGTTGTCCGGATCACGAAAGCTCGCAGCGATGTTCTTGTCGTCATGCTCCCAAATGAGCACAGTATGCATTGCAGAGGGTCGAGACTGCCATTCACGTAGCCACTGGTTCAAGGTCTTGTGTTCAATTGTTATGCCCCCAATGGTGAAATCGTAGGGGCGTGGAGAGTAACTAGAAAAGCGAGCTTCAATGCCGGCCCTTTTAGCCGCAGAAAAGATTTTCTGAATGTACTTGTAGGATTGCTCATGGTTACCTTGCGGCATCAAAGCTTGCTTGGTTGTCTCATAATCCCAGTTGGGCTGTACGATTCTGCGCTTGATTGTAAAGCCGCTTGGGTAGACTATGTCGGTTTCTGCAGGTCTCGTAAGCTCTAGAAAGAATTCTACGCCTTTGTCAAGGCTAGGTATGAAAAAAGGCCAGAATTCCGGCAAGATGCTATATGATGGAGATTTGCGACTGCGAAAATGCCTGTAGACCTGCGCTGGTATTATTCCAAAGCATCCTGGGTGGGTAATGCTTTGAAACAATACGAATAAAGGATTTTGGTGAGGAAGCAGAGTAGGGCCGCTGTGGGCAGGACTTATGCAGTAGGTCTTGCAATCAATTCCCAGAGCTCTGAATTGGTGACTGTCCTGATTATTGATCAAATTGTGTCCTGCTTGAAATGCTTCATGGACATCTATGTGCTTCTTTCCCCCAAAGTGCGGCGATAGCTCTATGGTCGAGAAGACTAGGTCAATCTTGCTTCCTTCATACCCTAAATAGTAGTTAGACTAGTATTCTTCATAATCAAGATATAGTCTGCATACCGTGAATTATGAATCCTTTTTCAGGGCAAAAGATGGACTGGAATAATCCTTCAAAAAGGTACCCAATATTTGTTGCATGGGGGCCTCCTATCTTGAGCTCTTTGTTGGGACCTTTGGGAGGCATGACTGACTCTTGATGGACGTGAATGTCGGCAACAATAGTTGGTATGATGAAATGAAACCTCTATCTGAGAAGCTAGGAGGATAGGCGCTTATACGCTACATAAAGTTGCCTCAACGACTTAATGCGGTGTCTCGTTGCACATGAACAATTATGGATATTATAAAGTTTGCCCCAACATTCTAGATTGATATCACATAGTATAATCTAGGTATACGAAAAGAATTGACACTAATGTTCAAGGTTCATCTGGATTGATTAGCTAGGCAAATAGCAAACTTGTGGTGTACTACCCATCACGACGGTCAGCCTCGGAATCAGTTGGACCGTGTCGTAACCAGTCCAAGACCTGGGTCTGATTGCTAATGTTGCCACGACGGTTGAGTAATAGACTAGCCCGGTAAAGATCTACATCATGTAGTATATCCTTTTCTTGCTTGTATTGAGCAGTGTCAAACTCAGCCTGAGTCTTGTGCGTCGTACCGATACAGCGATTGCGAGTGTCCCGAGTCATATCCAGGACCTGTTGTCGGAAAGAATTCTCCACCTTTTCGTTGAATCGTAGCTCGGGAATGACAAGCATTGCGACTGAGTAGGCGTCGTCCCCTAGCAAGAGATTGATCAGACGAGAATTGAATTCCTTGGCGACTTGTGGATCCGTCTCAAACAACGCCCAAACGTTTTCAGCCAAGAACTGAACTTTGGCCGCCCAGTCTTGACAATCGGGTGTTTGGTCAAGGTCATTGACAATGATTCGTAATTTGGAAAGCAGGGTTGAAGCGCTCATGATGCAAATGGGGAGCTAAACTATGAGGGTGGAGCCAAAGACTTTGGCTGTCTAGGCTTTTTACCCCCTTTTCGAGTCAGTCTATGTCCCCATTGCGTGATACGACTGTTTCCCAATATGGTGCCAATATTATCTCTCGCTGTAGGTGCCCGCTCAATTTTGGACCAGCTTGGATGCACAAGTGGCACACATTTGGCAACGACACTACGGTACACGCGCATCAAGTCGGATAGCGCAAGGTGGCCAAGATGTTTCTGGCAAACAATCTCCTGCCTGGGATCCCAGATACATGGCGGCACCTTGATACGAAGCTGGCTATCCTCGCCATCGGGTTTATACCGTGAAGGCTTCTCTTTGAGGAGGTTTGCCAGTGCCGCTTGCATCTCTACATTCGTCCCAAAGTAATATCGAGACTGTGCACAGAGCAGAACGAGAGAGGGTATTGTAGTGGTAAACACCGGATCCTGTTGGTGTCCACAGTATTGAATCGGATATAAAAAATTGGAGGGATTGATCACTCCGTCGCATAAAAGGTACCGAGCACGATGAGAGGTCTCCTTGAAGGCGGCCTGAGCTTGCTTGCTGTAGACGTAGTTGACATAGGCCATGCTGGCGTATGTAGCACTGCAGGGAGTTATTAAATGCCAAAGGCTACACAATGAGTACTAAACATACCCGACTCTGCTTTGTAGCCGCTCTGTGGGCAGCACGGCAGGATCATTGGCTTGCTTTTTCGTCACAACACGAGCGGGAAAATGGAGGAAGAAGCCGCGGCCTCGTGCTGCACCAATCTCATTCAACGCCATCACGGCTTTCATATTTTGTGGGACATCTTGTAGATGCTGGTGTACCTTGCGATCCATAACGACTAGATTGCGATGACTTTGATATGGATCTACCCAATTATCGTCCCAGAACCGAAAGGTTGGTGAGAGGTTACGCAGTAGCGGTAATGAGGTGTCTTCTTCCGCCTCGTCGTCGCTGTATGATATTTCCACTTCACGGTCTTCTGGCGTATCCATTATCTGGGATATTGGTGTGATTCGTGGTACCAAATGGCGCTTGATACCTGTCGCAGTCTAATGGTCGATGGAAAAGGGATCATAGGGATGAGAAAGCGGCTGCTGTAGTTAGGGACTCGGAGTGTTGCTATTGTGTGTTGTACCTTGGAGTAAGTGAGTGGATGAGCAACGATAAGGACTTGATGTAATCATGTAATAATGGTAACTAAAAGGGAATACGCTGATGGTAAGGACAAGGGGATTATGCTGTGTAACGACAAACATCTTCCACCAAAAGGAAGAGCCAGCGTTGAGGACACCTCATTCTCGTCTACGTTGCACATTAGCTCCACCTCCATTCCAATTGGCATCCGCTAGTAGTCATCCTTCAAAGGCATTGCATCACATCCCCACCAATACGATTTCGATTCTGTTTGCATCCACAAACCTCTGGGAAAACAAGCATCCAAAATGACTCCAGGCCAGGTGAAGGTGGACAAGAACGGCGTTGCTGGATCTAAAGCGTGCGAAGCAATGAATAACATTGAAATTGCCAAACATGTCATCAAACATTACGTTGCTACAACGCTCGAGGATGCTAAGCGCGCACTATCAGCCTCTACGCAACGCCCATACCCCGATGCCACCCTGCTGTTTCTGGGGAACCGAATGTGGCACAGTGAAAGCCTGCCGTTCTACAGCCCACATATTGATATGCAGTGGTCATCATTACTGCAAAATCTAGGCCGCATCGTCACCAGCCCATCGGGGCGCGTTAGACACGATGGAATCACCACCAAGTATGCCCGTAGAGGTACTCATGCCAACTTTGCAGAATTAGATCTAAGGATCACGGAAGGTCGCGGGATTGATAACAGTCCGGCAGTCAACGCCTGTGAAGGCGTTCGTCTGCGAGTTCGCTGGTTGAGAACCTTTCCCTTGTCTGACTTTGGTCCGGAGCCTTCTGATATCGTTTACTGCAACAATCTCATCACTACTATTCAAATGTCGATAGGTCAGTTGTTTGAGTTGACTTCCGACCCAGCCTCACTCACCTGCTTTCCCATCGCTCAATGGTTCAACAACCTCCAATGTATTGAATGGACTGCTTATGATGGAGAGATTCCATTCAGCCCCTTTATCACTGCAACTACACCCTTGCGTGAGGTGTTTCTCATGCTGGAGAAACCAGGCGAACGAATTACTGGATGGCATAGGCTGCCAGTGGAGCTCAGAGCTTTGAGCTCTTTTCATCTACAAACTTTCGGAATCAGCATTGCAGTTGCCGAACACTTTCAACAGGAACTGATTGCCCTATTCAATACGAGCTTTAGCGTGGAGCACATGTGCGTGGAAACGCCAATTGCTGTGGAAACGCCAACGAATTCTTATTCCCTTCGTATCACACTCATGGTGGACCTGGTGCCGAGCACATTGACAAAGTTGACGGTTCAATTCTTTCTGATTGAAGGTCAACAAGGTAGATGGCCCCTTCTATCGCTTCAAGAGCTCAACATTTATGGGGTGGGTAGCAATATTGTAGAGTTGCTGGACAACCTCAACATACCATGTTTGTGGAAATGCACTGTCCAGGATGATGCGGTGGTAGAGAACCACGGCCGGATCAGCCTTGTATTCCAAGACATCCTCATTGCACTGTCTGAAGCGGCCGGTAGCGACAATCAAGTAACCTCGCTCGGAATTGCTGTTGGCGGGTCTTGGGATGCCAACCCCACATTCCCATGCTGTCCGCAGGGGGCGGAGGAGCTGACTCTTCTCCCTTCTCACATCATGGACTGCCATCATGTGCAGGAAACAATGAAACTGCTTCCAAACCTCCAATATGTCCAAATGTATTCGGATTGTGCAAGCATGTACCCTTTTGACGAGGAGCATCCATTTGTGCCAGAGCACTGGGAAAGTCTTGGTTCCTATCATATCAACGAGCTTCCTGCAAATGTGTTCGATTTGGAGTATGAGGACCAAAGTAACGACGATATGGAGCAGTGGGATTCTGATGAGCCGATGCACCGCGGGGAGGAGGATGACGTCTACAGCGAAGACGACGATGACTGGCCGTTTGGAGACTACGAGTTTTATCCACTAGAATAGGAACCGAAGATAATTCACATGCGGAGGTTGAAGCGCATTATACAGTAGCATAGATATGGCTTAGTTCTCAAATTAACGGATTATATCCGATAGTATTAAAAGAGGCCAGACTGAGCGATTCTGCAGCTTTGGATCTAACTTAAAAAGGAAGTCATGATGATTTTATCCGGTAGTGGTAGTGCAAGGGTTGAAGGAGATAGACGCACTATGACGGGACGTACCGCAATTTAGTGGCCGATCACATAAGCGCGCGTATGAGAACAACGACATGCCAACAACGACATCAAGGTTAACAACATCTATTACCAATACAGCCCTTAATGAACCATTAATCTTCTGCCTGTCAAAGTAAATACTGTCAATACAAGGTATCCCTCAAGAAAAGGCCCTCGCCTTCCAGCCTGTAAAAGCGCCATTACATGTAAAATTCCTCCACTTTGGACCTACTCCGCTCCATAGCCCATCAAAGGTAGTTGCAATCAACCCAATCTAGAGTACACCATCTGCTAGATACTCTGTCAACATTAAGCCACTCTGTTGGTTGAACTGCAGCAATCGAGTCCTCTAGGCGAACCACCATTTCGCTCAACCCCATCTTCCGGAGATTGTAAACCCCAAACGGTTTAGCGCCAAGGGTCTTGTTAGTGCCAGGGCACTGATACGCCTGCCATTGATCATCTAGCAGTGTCAGAGTAGGATAGATGGCCCAGTTGAGTGTTTGAATGGCTTCGCATTCTTGTCGTGCAAGATTTGTAACATGTGTCAAACTGGAATCTATAGTTTGCCCAGTCAACTTGACCTTGGAATCATCTTGCGCCCAGGCAACCTCGTGATCATTTTCTGCTGGGACAAGGAAGATGTCGCTTACTAGCACCCAGGATTCGTGTATGGCCGAGGTTTTCTTGGAACAAGCCAAATCTGCGCTCTGCTGCGCTTGCCGCATTTTCCGAATCGCCAGATTGGTCGTCTCAATGAAATTACATGTGCAGTCATCTGGGGGAATTGTAGCCTGTGCTGTACCTAGGAGTCGTTGTTGTATCCAATTTTGGCTTGAAACCCAGTCATTGGTGTTGGCTAGTTGTACATGGCATTGTCGACCAAGTCGTCGTGTATTAAGAGCCGCAAGTTTTGTAAGGTTTTGATAGTAGATATGCTGCGCCTGGAGCTGCTTGTTGAGTACGTTGAGTTCTTGGAATGACTCTTGCAACAACTTGCTCCTCTTCAAAAATTTCTTTGACAGACCCCAATGACTGATTGAATGTGCGACAATTGATAGATTCCTGTCTGCAACGACGGCCTCGCGAATGGCTCTATGGTAGACCTCGATGACACTGGAGGGCGCGTATTCAATCGGGCTTGGGAGGCTGTCTGGATAGAGAGCTGCTTTGTTGAAGCCTTGATTGGTAAAGTCCCAGAGGATTTTGGCTTGAAGGAATATAATAACACACAACAGAGTCGTGGTCAACCATTGGCTGGCCTTTTTCTGAATGACTGCATGCGGGGTTTTACTTTACTTTTGATTAGTCTCAATTCTCCCTTATTGAATAGCCAACATTACTGCCAAGAAGCACGTGGAGTACTTAAAATTGGGTTGAGTGGCTTCGTGTCCATTGCGTAACGAGGGATGCTTAAAGTACTTGATGGAAAAGGGGCCAGCTGTGTTGTGTGAAAAGAGGGCAGTCAAAAGGCTGGCTAGAAATGCTTCCTTAGCAGGCACTTGGTAAAGGCTAGAAGCAAGTCGCTTATTATGACACGGCTGGAAGAATGAACCTTTTCTACAACAGGACGACTTGTGCTAGTAATCTTGATGGTATTCTTGACCCCTATCATCTCTCAAACATGACTGTTAGACTCTGGTCCTTGCGTTAAACATATTTCCAAGTCTGCTTTGTTCAAATTGGCCCATTACGCTAAAATAAGCGAATCGCGACGACATGTATCACGGGAGTCCCAGATTCAGCTTCTCCAACTTTGCTGATTTTCCTCCGCGGAGCGAGTCCAACATGTCATTCGAAATCTCTCCGGGCTGGACCACCACAGGCGCTGGTGGCGCCAAGTAGTTGATACAGGCTGACCACAATTGCCACAAACCGCCTCCAACACCCAGAACAACCCCGGTGAAAGCCACCGCGCCAATATCCATATTGCCTGTATCCATGCCGATGGTCGCTCAGGGTGAGTTTGTAGTCGGGACTAACTACACTGGCGTTGATTTACCAAATTTGATAGACCAGTGTCGACCAAGATTGTGGAGCTGATCTTGTGGTTGTTTCGCTGTATGATTGTTCGAGCGCCTCAAAAGCAGAAAAGGTATACTACTCAAGGCTTGAACAAGGCGTAAAAGAGTCTAAAACATGTTAGTAACTAGTACAATGGTATAAAAAAGAATCAAGCTTGCGCGATATTGTAGAGATGTAACGCTTTGATTATCTCAAGTAGCTGAATGGGGTTTGCGGGAGATATTTCAGGATTGTTGGAGTTGATCTATAGTAGATCGGTGAAACGATTTGATACTATTGAAAGAACAATGGAAGCCTGAAGGTAAATTTATACATCTTGCTCGGCAAGTAGCTGCTCTGGATCTAGATCTAGGCATTGTAATTTGCAGGCTGAAAAGCCATTCATTCGGTTGCTTTCATCAAAGTAAAACAGAAGCTGAATACACGTAAAACAAAAGCTGAACATTGCGCTAGGTACGATCGAGACTACAAGTCTACGCCACATTACAAGTTAACAAAGACACTCAACATAGTTATTAATAGTGCAGATTCTACAGGAAGTCGTATAAGGGCTATTAGTTTCTTTGGCCATGTCTTGTCGACGTTGATCCTGGGTACAAGGCGTGGCCGCCTCTATGCCAAGCACCTTGTCTTTTCCCATGCGGCCGATCTGAATGCCACTCGCTCACAGCATCCATAGCCATTGCTTTTCAAGACCAAGGTTTGGCGTAACTAATCAAAGGGGACTGGATTTGTTTCACTGCCAAGGGGTGTCGGAAGTGGGAATTTCGGCGGGTAGATGCAAGGATCGAATTGCTGTAAAAGCAACGAGGAAACAAAACCATAGACATATTGGTATGAGACTCGGGGTTCCATTGTGGCAAGGCCGCCATCATCGCAGTAAAGAGAGAATTCACCCAGCTAGAGTTTTTGATAATATCCACTTGGCAGGCAGAGAAGCAATGGGAGTCCAAAACACGTCGGACCGTCGGTAAGTACTCTGCCGGGGAGGTCTGTAGCGGAATTTGGGAATATTGTGGCGTTAAAGATGAGGTTAAGTAGGGAATCTTGTTTATGGAAGGCATCATGTACCATGATAGCGTAGAGGAAGCGCATAATATCGAAGATGTACGCCGCAACTTTGTCGCGATGTGAATCCGAGAACGCTGGGACGGTCCCTTTGCGGTCTAGAGGGTGTTGATCAAATAGTCTATTGTTCAGGCATGGGACGCGGCCAATTTCTATTGATGAATTGAACAATGAGCATGGGGTAGAATACCACGAGCTCAAATAGTCTAAATGGAAGAGTAATAAGAAATTCGCAAACGACAAACATGGAGGGAGAACAGGCATCAAGCAAGCTAACCAAGGCTTTTGAAATGGAAGCTGCGAGCGACAAGAGATGACCAGGCATTTGATTGAGTTGGTGGAAGAAGAACTCAATAGTGGCCGAAGTATTGCGAAGAAACGTGTCCAGCCATATTTCACTCAAGAAAGGAACTCCAGCCAATGCCAACAGTACCAAGATAATGGATGTGATCCACATTATCCAGCTTGCCGAGCGGATGCAATTAATGGTTTCCCGGACCAGAGTCTCAAGCAGCCCCACAAATACCATTCCCAGTTTTTCGAGTAGATGAAAGATGTTGAGTGATTGTATGAACAACATGAGATGTTGCGGGTTGCAGAATGGAATTGACTGGATGTTGAACGATAAGGAAAAGCAGGTGGGCGGTTGACTAGGGTGACGTTCTGGAGCTCGGGCTAAATATGGAGCCACTGTTGTACGACGACGAGTAAATGTGAATCAACAACGGGCGACAGGTGTGCTATCAAAGAACCGCGAGGGATGTCTGGAGTATCGTGTTAGTATAAACATTGCTGCTTCCGTTAACCAAAAGCAAACTGGACGTACAGGAACAAACGGCCATTCATTATCCAGTAGGCAACACAGACAAGTGCACACAAGATCCAGGTAGGAAGCCCGATGATGGCTGGAGCCCATACAGTCCATTGTACTAGCTCTAGAAGCGATATGACCAGACTGGCGCGTAGATGAAATGTCATCTCTACCCATTTGAGAATCATCATGAGCAACGCAGTCAAGCCTTTAAAGGTCAGGAAGTACAAGAAGAAAGTCTGCCAGGAGGTGTTGTTAGTATTGTATCTTGCTTGGATGGATAAAATGGTTTGTCTTACAAGAATCGTATTACACACCCAGTAATAAGAAGAGACTTTTAAGAATGTGTACCACGAGGAGGAAAGCATATCAATTGACTAAGGCGAGATTAGGTGGATAGGTGTAGGGTCGGCTATATAGTGAGGTTCTTGAAAGTTGAAGGTAAGCAAGAGTTACTCGACAAGTGTAGAGAATTGTAGTGAGGAATTGGTTGCCATTTGTTTTGAGTATCTTGTCTTTATATACCTCGTTTGTTCATCTTAAACCGCCTCCTGACCAAGGCGCGACAGTGCCATTGGGGTTGAGCTTCTCCTCCCCGTAAAATCACAGAATACCGACTCACGATCCAATTGGTATAAACTCAAAGCTTGGATAGAAGCGATTCGACATCAATGAAACTTCTTCTCACTAAGCCTGATGGAGCTTTAATGGCTTGCTCATAAACCAATCAACGCCTTTATTTTCTGAACAAGAACTCCAGGGGGGAGAAGCTCAACCCCAATGGCACTGTAAATACGCCATTGTTTCTAATTCATCACACCGCCGTTGGTAATCAACCGAGACAGTAATTAGTAGTACAGGCAACTATTTCAGGCCTCCAAAAGATTCGCTTGAAGCCGATTCTATTATCTTCTAAAGGGGTCGACACAATTTTCTCCGTAACGAGCACAAGTTCTATAGCTGAAAAGAAACTCTCCGCAGGAGTTTACATAAATAGAAAGGATACTATACAAATATGAAGCATTGGAAGAGTGGTTAGCAAGGTAAGCTAAAGCTATCTTATTCGTTTCTCTAGAGCCTCTAGGATTGCTGTCTGGTTGGACACCTGTGTTTGAAGATGACGGATTATATCAGCTCGCCCATCATCTTGTGTACCTAAAAGTCCTTCTAGAAAAACAATGGCCTCGAGACTTGAGGAAGTACTTTCGACTAGATACTTTTCAAGTTCGCCAACAAATAGATTGAACTTGTCCTTCTCTGCCGTCAACTCTTGTCGTATGTTGAAGGACTGTTCCCGGACATGCCTAATCTGCTTGATCTCCTTGCCTAGGACAGAACGGTCATATTCGCACCGGATCTTCTGGGCATCCAACTTTTGTAACTATTGACTCATAAGCAGCTAATCTTGATTCTGTAAGTGAACATGAGAGGGTACAATCTACCTCTTCTTTCGCGATACGAAGCTCTTGCTTTACTGCATTTAGTTCTGCATGGAGCTCGTCAATGTTGGCGTCGACTGTAGCGATGTGTTGTTGGGCGGGTTGACCATGTGGTGTAGATCGCTGGCTATCGGCTTCGTCCTCGTCGGATGAGGACAATCGATCCCAGCCAGACATTGTGGGACGAGAAGAGTTGAACATTGAGAGGATGACAAAGGACAGGACTGGAAAATCGGAGATTGGGATGATCGTGGCGTCACTGTATATGGTCGTAGTAATATCTTGGGGATGCTGCTTGGATGAAAAATTTGACCAAAGGGAATGCGGTATTAGCATGAAGTTGTGAGCGGCTGGCTTCCACAAGCAGACGGCTTGGCTATATCAGAGAATAGTGGCTGGTGGTTGCCATGCTTTTCCCAAGGTTTCCTTTCAGCTCAATGAGAAAGAACAAAGAAAACATTTCCAAGCGTCGGCTACGAGATGTATCAATATATTTTATTTAGATCCACGGTGTATGATGAGTCAATTACGGGAGAATAGACTGTATTCAGTCGGAAATCTGCGCATACAATCGAAAAGACTAGAGTGTATCAATAAGAAAATGTGAGCTATTACGAATTTTTCTAGTAGGCTACAAATATTTCTAGGATCAAAAAGTTGCGAGCAAAAATATAAGCGTACTACTCGCCTTGTTCCAGCGTAATATGGCAAATGGCACGGGTAGCTGCCATGTGCCGTCATAGAGGGCCAGCTCAGACATTGTTCAACTGGCTGTTCGCATTTACATCAACCAATCTAGAAACCCAAGATTGTCCTTGCTGCGACTGGTGCCTCGTATCTTGTACAGCTCTTGTCGTTTTGTAGACCACCAGTGTACCCTTTTGGCTATGTGAAAGAGCATAATCCGACATTTCTCCTCTTCTTTTCGACTCAGGAAAGAGTGCGACGTAACAGACTGTGTTACTGAGATTGCAAACACTGTAATTACGCCATGAGTAGCTTATCAAGCTCCTCGGGTTTTGCCCCTTCAGCTGAGCTCGCCAAACTCAAGGCTATTCTCGTTGAAATCTCCAAGAATCCTGAGGTAATTCTACCCCCGCGTCTAAAAAATAACAAGTCTGCTAATCACACTCTCTAGCTCCTAGACACAATCATGGCTGCACCTCCTTCTTGGCTTGAGACTAATGTCATTCAAACGCTGAGCAAGATTACCCTTCACTTTACTGGACGTGAACCGCTTGCAAGCTCGGTAGATGAAGCAGCACAGTTGAGCAATAGGGAGGCAAACAGGGATACGCCAGAACCACACCTTTCCGCTATAGCGAATTTGGACAATAGCGACGACGCCAACCTTACCGCATTATGCCCTTTGAGCCCTGCCGGTGAGGGACAAGCCAACCAACTGGGCTTGGTTCCTCGGCAGCAGCAGGGCAATGATGCACAAGATGCGGAGGCTGAAGTAACTTTGGATGAACAAGCGCTTGCACTTGGTCGTCTCTCACTGAACGGAGATACCGCACCCCTTGACGTTGTGACCCAAAATACGCTCGGGATTGCTCAGCCGCTACGCGATCCGGCCATCTACCGCACTACCCCCCCGAATAAGATCGACACGGCGCCGGAGCCAACATTAACGTCCAAGAACAACCCCCCAGCGAGAAAGAAGGCCCAGGAACAGTCGACTCGGCGGGCGGCAGCATCATCCTCCTCTGTAGCGACGACAACCGTCGAGGTACCAGGACTTGATATCAAGCCGGATGACGGGTCAAACCTTGATGAAGAAGCCGCCCAGTTGTCGAGAGATGGTACTTTGGTATCCTCTCCTGCGACTTCAGCACGGCAAAGCATTAGCCATGATCCCGCCACTAGTTTCATCTCCTCAAAACCTCAAGAGGGGGTCAAGAAAAACCAATGGGAATGGGTGATGAAGATGGAAAAGGTGCCTAGTCTAGATCCGGAGATACAAGCTATCATAGACCAAAAGGACAATGACGTCTATAACTTCTTCACGGATACCAACCGGCTGAAGCGGCGTCTCAACTATTCGACATCTTCCAGCACGACCATTTCATCCATCAAACCTGGAAAACACCAAGTTTCAACAGAAGAGACCCCGTTTGGCGTCAATGCAGAGGGCCACGCCCTATCGATTCAGGATGCCGTGTGTGAAATTGCCAATTATATCGGCAAAATTTCCCGACGTGCAGTTATGGACAAGTTTCGGTATTTCCTTACCGCAATCCAGATATATGATATCTCAATGCTACTATCGCCTAGCGCGGGGGAGCGACTCGATGCACTAGCTATACAGGAGTTTGAATCGTTCATGAAGACCCTAAATGGAAGCATCACCAAGCAGCAGATAAACCAGTGCCTCGAAGCTCGCAAACACGGCAGAAAGCTGGCCAAACTCATGGCTGCGCTTGGTAACGGAGCAATCTTTCACATTGGGTTGAGCAAAGACCGGTAAGTTAACTCACATTGGCTTGTTTTGGGTTTGCTAACCGTGCCTTTTCAGACTTGGCAAGATTACATATGACTCTACTGAACAGATCAAGGCATATGCACACTTGGAGCAGCTAGATATTTCTATAATTGCCCAGAAAAGTGGTGCAGAGGATCTGGCAACCACTACTCGTCGTGCTATTCTCGAGCCCTTTGAGATGTGGAAATTGTCTCAAGGCAAGACTACCCCCAAGAAGGCCATGTCCAAGGTGTTGGATACCCGTATGCCCGCGGTTGAGGGAAATTCTGACGCAAATGCCTACTCCAAGCAGGAGAATGCCAAACATGGAGCCAAGGAGTAGCCGCTGCCGGCCGTGAGCTGGAATCTTCTGCCTACGTAAGTAAAGATGGATGCTCTAGTAATAGGGACGGTAGCCAGCAAGATGCGATTACAGAGCAACTCGCGGCAAAGGATGATCCATTGCCAAAACATTAGAAAGTAGATGTGGAAGTTGATGGCAATCACCAAGCAGATATGTAAAGTCAAGTATAGATATTTCAGTATTGAGTTGATGCGTTACTATCCTATCTCTGCTACTAGTCTGCTGGCGTCCAAGCAAAAAAACAAAGGTTTGAATATCGATCAGTTACCTACAAGAGCCTATGGCTTTTCTGCTTCCCATGCGGACGAAGCATTTTTCATGACGGCAACTAGTTTTGTAAAATCATAAGGATACATGCTTGGCTGTAGAACTTTTCGTGGCAAATCGCAAAACATGCCCTGTACAGCAACCCATCTATTCAGCTCCTTGTTGAGTAGTGGCAGGGCTTCCTGTCTTAACCAACATACAAGATCAAGTTCGTTTCGAAGGCATCCCTTTTGCTCCGCAAAATTCTTGTTTAGGGCACCTGATTTTGGCTTGGAAAAGGCAGGCGTAGCGTTGTCCGCAAAGTACCCTCTGCTGTGCTGATCGAACGTGGTAGCAATGTGATTGATGCTGCGCTCAGTATGCTGAAGAACGCTCACTAGTAGTACAGACATCTCCCAGATAGGTGCGGGAGGGCCAAAGTTCAAAGGCTCTGCACATAGTGCCTCAAGGGCGGCGTGAGCTGACTCTATCTCATTCGGGTTGCTCTGGTAGGTCATTGTGTCCAGAAGGAGTACTGCCGAGTCAATCTTTTCTTCCAGAATGATGATCCATTCCGCTAGTTGGGCCCAGTTGTTTTGAAGGTTTGACAGCGTTTGGCCGGTAATCGAGCACATGGGAATGTCTGGCGGACTCCATATCAGTTTGGACTGGTTGAGCAGACGGCCCATGGTTGGTGAGTTGGCTTTTTCAAGCACTATTGGTGGTTGTAATTCGAATCGATTGGAATTCTTGTAAATTGCGCTGCAAAGGCCGACAAGTACAATGTTGATGATGGCTAATAGCATCCAGCAGGGCCACTTTGGACTAACGTCCTTGTCAGCGCTGGCGAGTTGCAAATACTGCAAGTCGTCACTATGATTTCTCTGACCACTTGCTTTTGTGGAGGCCAAGGCGACATTTCCATGGGGGTGTCGTGCAGTAGTCGATCCTGGAGAAGATGGTTCGCATGGATGGTTGCCAGAGATGAACGAACTTGGAGGGTTGCTGCCGTCACTAGGCAAATCATTATCCAGATGGCCAGACGAATGTTCTCCGCGAAGGATTGCAAGCAAAACACCTATATTTGCTTGTTCATTGGACATTGCTATTGCTGCTATATGTGGCGTGCAAGGGGTGTAGGTCTGTTTCTTGTTCCCAAGAAGATGGACTAGGCGAGAAGTATTCTGAATTGTTCAAGCTTTATGATCATAAAGAGAGGAGGTGCTCGTGGGCACTGCGTGAATAATGAGATTTTCACCTTGTAACGCTATGGGATCAGGTCAGCCTGGAACCGGCAAAGAGACAAGCTGCGGCTGAAAACTTGGATTGCCAAAGCTAGGAATAGGTGGGAAATATTTGGGCATAAATATACGTGCAGAGTCACTGCCTGGAAAGGTCTCATCCTCTCAGGGGTCTCAGACTGAGATCCGCAAATTCAAAAACTAGTGGGTATTCGACATCTGACTGTCACTAAAATCCGCGCCCGCGAGCCATCATCAACTCACGAACTTGGCTGATTATGCTACATCACTTTTCCATCACATTGGGATAATTTCGCGATAGAGCAAAGAATCGGAAACTCGTATTTTAATTTGCGAATGATGAAAACGCGGTTTTTCCTTGGTCTATTTCTAATTTTCTATATAAACTCCGCAATAAATGGTGTAGACTACCGGATATGATCTATAAATTGAGCGTCTCATAACGGCCTCCCTCTCCGTAAACAGCTGGTTCATGACACTTGAACACGGCTGCTTCTTTGGTCTAACATCGTCGCTGGTATTTCTATTCGAACTTACCAAGTTCAAAGGATTGTGGTTTCAGACCGAGCAAGCGCTGTTGGACCGGTTCGACTAGTGGGCATCTGCTTCCAACTCGCGCGCCAGAATGCCAACTTAACTCCTCAATATCCCGCTATGTGACCTGAAAACTCTCGGTTGTTGACAAAGCTATAAGAGTTGATGGTTCTGAAAGATTAGTGAATCATATCGTTCAACCCTTGACCCTCTAGCATCGGAGACTGATAATACGATGCTAGGGCTCCTTGCTTCCAGGCAATAACGTGCTGGTTAAGCGCTAGTAATATCGTGGTTTTGAGGACTCTCCTTGGGCTGCTGGAAAATGCTTATTATTCTGTTTCTGCGCTTGATAGGGTGAGCGATAAAGACACGAGCAATGCTATATTCTGATTTCAATGTGCAGTGTCGATTAAGAGAGGTAGAGCAGCAGACAAGGAGACAACATTCTGGAAAATTTGCTAAAGAGATTAGAGTATTTTAGTTTAGCAACAGCGGCCTGGTATCACTACTTTGTAGTAACTCAACCCATGATCAAATCCGTTTCCAGTGCAACAACAGCGGCCTGGTAGAATCACTGCATTGTTTCGATTGAATCAATCATCATCTCTAGAATAAACATGTCCTAGCCATCAAGCTGCGGTGCATACATGGTATCAAGAGGCAAGCCAGAGATAAAGGCAACTCTTGGTACAATTAGATTGTTGCAGTGCAGAGCTAGGTAATCTGCTTGTAAAACTGCGCCTGGATAACGTCGTACGCGACCTTTACCTGAGCCTTGAATGCCTTTTCTGGCATAATTCTCATCTTGAGCAAGCCTTCGACGTTCCGAGGCCCTCTACCACATAGCGTGTAAGTGATATTGCCCCATCTTTGATGCTCAAACTCAAGGCCTCGTTGGAACTGAGGTGTCCATTGAGTAACCTGCGCTAGGTTGGATTGGCACCGCATGTACAGGTTACTTTCATCATGCAGCACAGCCCGACTTTTGTAGACCGAGGGTCCAAGCATCTCTACAATGCTTGGAGCAGACTGAATTTGCTCCTCCAGTAGTGTTGTTTCCCATGAAAGTTCTGGAATTGCGAGGTTTACCCAGTGTGCAAGAGGACAGACTGTGCCATTGATATACCACAGCAGCTTTTGGCGAGGCCCAGGCTGTGTTCCATAGATGTGCATGTCCAAAAGATATTGGCCGATGTTGAGTTGGTGAAAATGTCTCTGGAACTCGTATGACTGGTCTTGAATAACGTTGGTCCATCTAGAGAGCAGCTTTAGCCTTCGTGAGGCCTTGGCGCACGGCTGCATGGGACCATTGATGCTCGTAGAATATTCAGTAGGAAAGCCGAGTTGAAGTCTGTTTTGATGGTCGTCCATAGCAGCGGTTGCGTTGAAGTAGAGCTCTTGCTGAAATATTTCCGGGATCTCATTGACTTGCCACCATAAACGAAAAGGCAACCAGGAACTTTGCCAGCCCCACGGGGCTCGGTCATATTCACTCATGATATTCGGAATGTCCTTGGACAAGCTTTTGCCATCAGTGGTATAGCTGATACCAGAATCATAGATGCTGAACATGATGCAGAGAGTAATGCCAAAGTATAGGGAGAGGCAACCTCCAATCCGCTTCCAGTTGTACATTTCGAGACAAGGGACGAATCGTCTATCGGGTTTATAGTTAGCAAAGAAGTCTTTTGCATGACTATGCTGGCCGGCAGCAATCGCGTGAAAGTCATACCTTAAAGTCTTGGATCTATGGTCGTGGGCTTGTTGCTATCACGGGTTGACGTTGGAGAAAGGGCCAAAAGAAAACGTGAAAATTGCCTTGAGTGAATACCGATCGGTGATGAGTACCTAGGTAGGCAGCCGTATACTTCGAGGATACGTATAAGCACGAGTATAAAGTAGAGTAGTAGTTAATGGACAAGTTGTACAACAAGTTGTTCTTATCATTCAGTAGTAAGGATATTTGGACAGAGTATCATGGCTATTGAAACATGGTTATAGCTCTTGACAAAACTAATTTCCCCCCTCATGAGCTGAATTAATTGGTTTCGGATAATATTACTATTTTCACCAAAGCTTGAGCGCTAGTTTCGCAATACCAGCAAAGTAGTGAATCGTTCCACCTAATAATAAATATTCTCAAAGGGGGATTTTCATACTCAGGGCCTTGTAACTTTTGGACTCTGGGGAGAAGATCACGGGCGATTTCCCTGCCTGTCACAGAACCAACGCGCTCCAAAGCCTCCAAGTAACAATGCGAGTAGAAGGCGATATTATAGACAAGTAGATGCAGTGTTTTTATTAGAGGCTTGTCTTTACATTTGTAGTCTCTAGTGGACAAGATGAAATTCAATGTGATCTCCAATCTCTGCGATAGTGAACCTTTCCACCCTAAAACCACAGGCGATGCACTCTCCAGCCAATTCACAGACTGCCGCAAGGTGCAATTTTATCTGCGCGATTCCCACCGCGCCACGGTGGAAGAGGTATGGGCAACCAGGAGGACATGCTAGCAATGGGCATTCCAACCGGCAGGGGTATTTGGCACTGCGAATTTTTATGCCATGTGGCAACGCAGCCAAATTCGGTCCGACTCCGTGTCCGGTAAGATTTTGTTTGAAGCGTTGAGATGGGTCAAACAGTAAGAGATCATCGAGTCGCATCAACCAGAAATCTTCTAGATCGATGACTGCATTTATGGAGTCGATGTTTTGTGGGGCCGCCATAACGAAACTTGTTGACTCGTAGGTGTTGGATTGGTGGGCTTCGCAAATAGTTCAGGTACAACTGCCGTGGCTGTCGTTGTTGGCGATTATAAACGGTAGTAGTGAGCTTTTTGAATTCTTGCAAGTTGGATTTAATTTTGTCTGAACAGAGGAGTTCATCTGTTGTTATAGCTCCTGGCTCTTGACATAATGTGTTGGTCTCTCATGCTGACCTCATTAGCGGATAGACACATAAGAAACAAACAAACAAGAACTGAGGGGCAAGGCAACAAGAATAATAGACTTGGATTTGGTCTTCCAACTCTCTTCCCTCTTTACAGAAAAATCATCGGATGAGGTCTGCTCTTGACGCTCACCATCAAGACGACATCTGACCAAGCCTTACAATCAACACGACAAGTCTACCAGAAAGAATCCACTACCGTAGCCTCACCATCAAGACGACA